>VXAV01005331.1:147908-159017 GCA_013399715.1 Alectura lathami
AGGTTAAGCCAGGCAAACCAACAAAGGCACCGATGATTTGAAAACATGCTATTTTGGAAATGTACTTAAGTTAGCTTGATTACAATAGATGCCTTGAGACAATTTAAAGACTCAACTTGATACAGCTTAGTCTATTCCAGTTTCCTACAATGATAAATTTAGAAATTAACTGTTTTCCTAAACACTAAAAAAATAAAATAAAAATTAAGAAACACCTTTGACATATACCATAGTATGTATGCACCTAACAATAAAACTTGAACCTTATTGGGCCCTGGTAGCCTCATCTAGAGGGTGGAAATCCTGCCCGTGGCAGGGGGTTGGAAAAAGGCATTCTATGATCTTACGATTCTATGACTTACGCTGCTAAATCGTAGAATCTACATAATGTTTTTGGCAACATACCAACAACAGAACATAAAAGGCAGTCGTTTTTGTTTTGGGAGAAAAAAAAAAAAAAAAGACAAAACACTTATTTTCCTCACCAGACAACAGCTTTAGATCTTGTACTTCTGCCTTTGGTTTTATTTTCTTCAGGTGAATGAGGTACATTCGCCTTGTGGGTTTTCTTATGATGTTCTAGAAAAGCTTTTCTGGCAAATGCTTTCCCACACTTACTGCACCGGTGAAGAGAAAAGTTTTTTGTTACTTTTACTTCAATGCCAACATCAGCTCCTTCATACTTTTTATTGGGCGAATTAGAGGTGACATCCTGTTTTGAACCCATCTGTTTCGTTTCATCCCTCTGAGGGCCTCTTTTTGTCACCTTGTTTAGAACAAGATCAATTGGCTTTTTTATTGCTCTAATTTCTAAACTTGCCGTTATTTTCCCAAGGTAGCGCGGCGATTTCTTATGAACTACAGTTATATGCCTGATCACGTCGCGTTTGCGACGTGTTTCATAAGAGCAGAGTGGACACCTGTAGTACTTAACATAAATGTTATTTCCATCTGTGTGTAACTCAATGTGTTTTGTCAAGTTCTGTTTCGAAGTAAATTGGCGTTTACAGAGTTTACAGTAAAGCTGCTTGAAGTCAAAGCCAGCTGAAAGTTTTGGCTTCCTGGTTTTCTGCTGGCCACCTGCAGCAGATGCATTGGTTGATTTCAAAGTTGATTTAGTGGTTGATTTACAGGTTGATTTAGCAGTTGACTTAGAGGTTGATTTAGGGTTTTCAGGGTCCTGTTTATTTTTCTGTGCTGATGGTGTGCTCTTTCTCTCATTTGAATGATTTGTTCCCTTTAATTCATTCTGTGGAGAAAGCGTAATGGAAGGGGGTGAAGGTGCTACAGAATCTGCTGGTTCAACTTTTAGTTTTATTTCTGTTCCATTGGCAGTATTGTTGGGTCCTTTCTCTCTTTTAGAGCTCTTTCCAGAAAGAGTTATCTTGTGAACAATCTGCATGTGCCTTTTCAGCATTATTTGCGAACTATATTTTCTCTTGCACAGAAGGCATTTGCATGCAGTTAAGTTGTATTCAGCCTTTGAAGACGACTTTTGTTTTCGGGTCTTAAAAGATTTTTTAGCGGAAACTGTATCCAAGAACAAAGGTTGCCCAGGCTTTGTAGCTATATCAGGAGTAATGGAATCCCTTCTTAATCCTCTATGGACTTCATCAAAATGCCTTCTTACATTGGCTTTTGTAGCAAATGATTTATAACACACAGGACAACTTCTACCTAATGCTACAAGAACATTCTTATTCCGTCCTTTTGTGGAGCACTGATTTGGTTTCTTTTTTGTTTCTATGTACTTCTTCAGCTCTTCCATCTTTTTTTTGTGTACTTTCCTAATGTGCCGGCGTACACTGCGTCTAGAATGAAATTCCTTTCTACAAAGGCAACAAATCAACTGGTGGCCAAAATCGGAGTTATCCAAAGAGTCTGCCTCAGGAGTTACTGCAGGAGGCTGTTCTTCAGGAGCAGGCATCACCTTGTTTGCAACAGGATCAGCAGGAGGTAATTCCACAGTCTCCCCAGCTGGGGCTGGAATTGGAGCTGAAACAGTCTTGGGTTGCTCAGTGCTGGGTTCCTGTATCTCTACTGGAGCTTGATCAGGAGTACTGCTTTCTGTATTCTCATCTGGGCCATCAGTCCTTGACACATACTGAAACACAGCATTCTGGTTAGTTTCTATAGGTTCTAATTTAATTATATATTCTTGCTTATCTACCCTTGGATAGATTGCTTCCAGGAGGTCACTTATTGCTTGACTCTGTTTATCATTTATATCTGGGAGATCTGTGAAAGAAACATAAAGGCATTTTTAAATGATTTGAACTTTCAACTTGTTTCACTAATCTCAAGTGTCTTTTCACCACTGTGTCAATTCAGCCATCACATCTGAACCATTCTTACTATTCTTCTGATCTTTTATATTTAGAGGCTTCGAGTAATCATTTTTGTTACATCAGTACAAGCGACACTTTTGCTAGAAGCCAACACTGTTAGTACATCATTCCAGTGTACTAATGTGGAAGCCACCTAAGCTAACAATGAGTTTGCGTGGAATTAAATTATTCTCTGGAAGTCTGTATCAATTGCAAAATTAAGGACACAAGCCTGAGCTTGTTCCTCAGGTGTGCAGCTGAGTCTGAAGGATCATTAGAAACCTCAATTTTCCTACTGCTGGGAACAGGCACTCCCAATAAAGGCAGCGAATTCTAGAAATAAGCTCTTCTCCATGAACTCTGAACCGTCCTTAGGAAGCAATGAAATGTCTGTGTAACCTGAGCACTGCATGATGACAGAAGTAGAAGAGGACTTAACTTCTGGGACAGGGAAAGCTGTTAGCACTACCAAAACAGTTAACAGCCTTAGTGGTACAGTAAGATACTAACCGCGAGGACATGAAAATTCTGTATTATTTAGGATTTTTTAAATGATTTCTCAAAACAATAACAACTCAGTGAAAGAATACACTTCAAGAAATGACTCCCACTCAGCTTTCAAAAGGTTCACTCTGTGTTCCGCCCTGACGAGTTGAAATAGGCTAAAGTAGGAAGAACAGAAGATAGAGGGATCCCCCTCTCCTTGTCTGCCTGACACTAGGAAATTCTGCAAGAGTAAGTTTGCCTTTAAACTACTGCTTTAACATGCTTACTTTCAAAGAAGTTTAGTCAAATGTTTTTTGAACCATTTATATTCTTGGCTACCACAATGATGTTATGTACATTTTATTCTTTAAAACCAAAAGTGCTGGTAATTTTACTGCCTGATATTTTTGCTGGATACCCTACAGCTTTTGTGTTGTGAATTAAAAAATCAAAACATAAAAACAAAAATACCATTTGCCTTCATACTATTCATGACATTACAGTCTTCAGCAACAGCCTGTTTTTAAATGCCAGGTTAGTTCAATGGTTTAGTTCCTAGCACAGCAGGCTAAGCATCAGCACTGGCACAACTAAAAAGCCAATGCACTAAGGTAAAAACGCAAGGCACTGAGATGATACCATTTGAAATTCCCCACAATGATTTGAAGATCTCCTTCATGGTAGCAGCTAATTAAAAACTCACATTGAGTCAGGGTCATTCCTTCCACATTCCCAAGTATAGAGCATCAGTACAAGAAATATGCTGTTTTGTTGCTCAGAACCATCTTTTAACACTGGATTATTAACACCATTTGCAGTCAGCTTCAAATGGGATTATTTGTGTAATTTTAAGTGTAAAAAGTGTAAAGAGGTGGTATGAAATAGGAAGGACTATCTAATGTCTACACTAGATAGAATATACACCAAAAAAATCCTGCTGAACTTTTATTCCTAGCTCTTGTAACTCACATTTAATTTTATTTCCAGGAAAAAACAATCTTCATTCAATAATCTTGATATTCAATCTTATTAAAAAAAATGAGTTATATAGCTTTATTCAGAGTATCTAGCATTATCCCCTTCATTTGAGCACACAACTTTATTGTTTTCATTAGCACCCTTCCTAGTGAACAGTGAAATGTATCAGGTAAGCAGCCAATTACACGAAAGCTAGTCAAGAGCTGGACTGCAAGTCTACTCAGGGTAATCTTCTTTAGCTTAGAAAATTTTGCATTTTAAGTCATATATGCTTACAATTGCATAATATTTGAAACACTGAGGCACAAAGACACTAATTGAGGAAGAAAAATCCTCATTGCACCAATGTTGATCTAGCCAATAGAGACCAAGGCAACCAAACAGCTTCACAAAACATTTCAGATGCTGGAACATTTCCAAACTATTCAGCTTTACTCAGATCAACAAGTTGTATTAAGAACTCATTTCAAGTAATGACTTTTTTTTTTTAATATATTTATTTTTTTCCTCAATTTAAACTACTTTTAATAATAAAGTTTAGTCTCTACCAAAAAAAAAAAGGAACTGGCCTAGAACTGATCACACAAATGCCACAAGAACATAGAATAGTTCAGTTGGAAGAGACATTCAAGTACCACCAAGTCCAACTGTCTGAGCACCTCAGGGCTAACCAAAAGTTAAAGCATATTATTGATGGCAATTGTCCAAACGACAGCTATGGGGCATCAACTACTTCTCTCCAAAGTATGAGAGGTGCTTCACCACCCTCACAGTAAAGAGATTTTTCCTTATGTCCGATCTGAACCTCCCCTGGTGCAGCTTTGTGCCATTCCCACCCACCCCATCTTGGGTTCCCAGGGAGAAGATTGACCATCTTCAAGCTGCACGAGCTGAGGTCAAGTGGTGGGAAAGAGACAGAGTATAACTGAACAACAGCTCTTTAAGAAAGGTGATCTTGTAGTCTATGGCTCATGAGTAAGAATGAAGGATTGCATCCGTGGTACTGCATGCTTCCCAAGTACAGGAGAAAACGACATGCACCATTCAAGTCACTTTACACGATCCAGCCACAGTCCATCAGACCTATACTGACCTAAACCTGAAATGCCTTGCTAGAGCCAAACTTTTCTATAAGATTCAGTTCCCCACTCCTTTGGCATACTTTTCATATCTTTCACCATGAAAAAAAGAGGAAAACCAGCAACAAAGGAAAAGGAGATGAAGGAATAAAAAGTGTTAAGTGACTCCTTTTCATTAGATGGCTGGACATATAAACTAGATATCGAATTATGACATGAACATGGGCCTCAGTTTTTCATGCGTATTAATTCAGTGCTGTAGCTTCTTTGCTACCATAAAAATGATCAACAGATGTTACCATTGGAATTTAGTTCCATATTTTTTTTTTGCATCCTGTTTCTGGAGTGTTTGTATAAATGGCACAAAAAGCTAAGTTCCTCAATTTCAGGTAGCTTTATTATTACAATTAGGAAAACTTACTATCATCCATCTGAAGACTTGGAGGACAATAAAACTTTTTGTGAGTAATTAAATTTGGTAATCCTCTGAAGAGGCTCCGGCACAATTTACACTCAAAAATGGTATCCACATCTTTTAACAAGATATGCTTAAGTTGTTTAGTTCCTGTAATAAAAGAAACATTGCAGTTAAGGGAGGTTTTCTCTTCATGTTTAACTCATGTCATCCCATGAAAGCAGAAACATTTTAAAACATGACAGTTGCATAGCTCAAACTGTACAAGATGTGCAGACTTTCCAGACTGTTGTATACATTGTCTATTCAAAAACAAAAAAAAGGCAAAAAGTTTCATCTAGCATTGTTAATGTTCTGCAGCTCCCACCTTGCTTGATCTGAGTCCTCTAATTGTTTATGTTACGCTCCAGATCCATTCCTGCATTTCACATCTTCCTAAAGCTATGAACCTAATCCTACGATCAGCAATGCATTATTAAATGATGAATACTTACCCATGCCAAACCAGAAGGAAAACACTAGCTAAACAAACTCAGCTAATTGCTAAAAAAATTAATCTAAATTAGTTAAAATAGCAAAGCTATTATGAAACATGGCAAGGTAAAAACAATGTAACAGACAACTACAACACAGCAAGAATGGCATCAAGATGCGTTCTCCCAGCTGAAAAAAGCTCAAGTTTTTGGACAATACAAATACTTAAAAATTCCATTTAAAGAGACACATGGCAGAATTATTTCCCAAACCAAACTTTTTCAAATATTAATAATTCCATAAAACACAATAGATACGAATAGACCTTACCAAGACAGATTCCTATTTCTCGGCCAATAATAGCACTGTACGTTTTTTTTTTTTTTCTTTACCACTGAGTTTTAGTAAAGCACAGTTTCTTCTTCAGTTGCTTAGAACTAGAATCCAGATTTGACCGTCTGAGGCTACCATCCTACTTCTTTGTCTGCCTGTGCCTTTCCTGAGCCAGTGACCTAGGCTCTTCTCTTCACTGCTCTTTCCTCAAGCGTTACCAACCTAATCTTTATCCGATCTGCCTTTCTACAGGCAATAGACTGCTAGGCAAATATTTACACTTATTGAAAAATCCCAAATTTAAGCACTGCATAAAGCTCCCCTAAGCACGCATTATTTACTGAAATCTCACCCACAAATATTTGAATTTCTGCATATAAAGAAAACCGGTAATGAAAACCCAGCTGAACCAAACTAAGATGCTCCGTGTAGATAAAATCCCAGTAAGTACTTAACTATATAAGCCGAATAGAAGGCCTCAAGCTTGGTGACAGTACACCATGAACCAAAGTTTGGCTTGTGCTGTCAATGCATGTTCTAGCCACAGACATCCCTCTCAAATGAAAAAAATAAAAAAAATGTAGTTCACCTCTATTTCCTAACCAAGGAGACAGAGACACCCCAGTCCCCCATTCTCTCTCATGTAATACCAACAGCCTCTTCCATTCAGGACTAAAATGGATTTGTCCAATTCAAACTATTGGTCTTAAGAATTACTGGGTGAGATTGAAGGACTTATACTGGAGGTCAGACTAGATGACACAGCATCCCTCTGGCTTCAAATCTTCCTTATGCAACTGTGAAACTTTCAAAAGTAAGAGTAAAAAAATATATATATAAATAATAGTAACAACAATTGGTCCTTGTGAATTAAACAATAGCCCTTTACAAACTTCTGGAAACAGAAGATAAATCAAAACATCCACTGGCTTTGTTGACACACCAGGCAGAGAAAAAGCAAGCATCTGAGCATTCTTCACCAACAGCTTACCAAGCCTTGTCTATTTTGTAGCTGCATCTGAGGCAAGCAATACTTTGTCAAATCACATTAATATTTGTAAAGGTAGATGATAGAATAGCATAATGGTCAAAAGAAACTGCTGCAGAACATCAGCCATTGCAAATAATTCTCTGGCAGAAATACCCAAGGTTGTGCCTTTAGCAAGCAATTAAACTTCTCAGAGAAGTCTCAGCCATGTACTTTCTTACACAAGAACGTTCCATTCCGTAACAGAGTTCCAGGATTCTCTATCAGAATGCTGTTTACTGCATTATGATTATATTTTATTGCATTGGAATCTAGCATTATTATTAGAAAGCAGTTACTCATTCTTTTGTTATTCTTAATACTCTGGATGACTGAGTAAGCCTTCTGATCAAACTGCTTTCATGGCTATGGAGAACACCCTGGATTTAATCTCTATTTCTTTAAGCTTACCACAAGAATAAAGAGTTTCTAAGCATAATGAAATGTTGCTTGTTCAAATCTAACCAGTAAAATCTTGCTCTAAGTCATTTTGCCTGCTGTCCACCTTCCCAAAAGACAGCAAGGCAAGCTATCACCTAATAAATGAAGCAAGGACAATCTGGAAGTAGCCTTGAGACAGATTACTTGCAGTTAGTTGGTGCTAATGCCAACAGAGATTCCATTACTCTGCTCCAGGTGAAAGAAGCCTGCCCACACATACTTGAGAGGCTTTACACAAATTCCATCCAAACAACCACGCTTCTTATAAATAACGTTGCTCATGATGACTCTTAAATCCAGCCTTCCTTCTTGGACTGAGTTTTTAAAACACAGGCAGAGAACATGAGCAATATTGTGTCAAACTACAAGACCTGGCCCAGACATGCCCCCCACTGCTTATCGGCAATGACTTACACATGAAACACCCATTTTATATATATAAAGCTCGGTTGCTTTATATTTCTTTCTTACAGTAACTGCTGTGTTCTTGCACTAAGGCTTCTTGTGAAAATAAAATGTTTGTTTTGCCACACCAGAAGTGCAGAACCAGCTTGAAAGCATCACAGGTTTCAATTATCTCTGGCATGCTCATCCAAACACCCAATTGTTATTCTTAGGTTCACTACTATGAATTGCAAACTCCAGAAGTCAAGAAACACCTTAAAAATAATATGATACAGCAATACTACAAAGTTCAAGGCAAACACTGAATTTTCTCAGTCTCTGAAGAGTTTTAGGATGAATTCATTAACAGCAGTTGGAAGAACGACACAAAATAGAACAAGCTGTTTTTTTTTTTTTTAAAAAAAAAAGATGGTTTTGAAAGATGACTGTACAGCAGGAGCTGTATCTTGGCCTCCATACATGACAACCTGGATAAAAAGGAACATCACTAAATACCAAAAACCTACAAATATTCTGCACATATGTAGAAAGTGAGGTGTTGGTGTTTTTTTTGTTTTGTTTAAGTATATACAAAATATATAAATGACTGCTATAACAAGGTAATAAACTTTTTAAGAGCCAAGCATGGTTTCATACCTGAGCGAAAACACTCGATGATTTGTTGAATACCGGATTTTGAAGTTTGCAGAGGCTGCTGTAATAACGGAGGATCACCAGGTTCCAACATGTGCACTGAAATACACGGAGGATAATAAGCCATCTGAGAAAACTAAGGTGATTTTATTAAGCTACAGATTTTCTGAGTATACCGTAAACTAGCTAGAAAGAAAGGCCAAGACTTGAGCACAAGTTGTCTTAATCAAAAATTCTCATCAACAATGAATTAAAAAACACTGGATACTGAGTTTTCCAACCATGATACCTTTTGACAGCACGCTGTCATTCTGATTATTCAAACACAATGTGCATTCAAAGCTTTGTCCATCAAACACAAACCACAGAAATACGCAAAACCATCCTGACTCATCAGAAGTTTCCATCAATTAAGGCAGCTCCCCAGAACAGTGCACCCGACTGCCACCGTTCAGGCCAAAACAACAGATGTACAGAACAGCACGACCAACCGCCACGTTTCTTCAGCAAATGCTGTGCGCGGTGCTGTCAATCCACACCTAAGCACTGAATTCAGCAGTGATCAGAAGAAAGCACAAGCATGCCTAAGTCGTATGGACCAAAGGCAGGTGGTACAGCACTTCAATCAATAAAACCACATGCAAAGAATGTTTCTGGTTCAAGCAAGCTGCAGAAGTAACACCTTATTCCTGGAATTTCATTCCACACTGCAATCTTCGTAAAACCTATTACAGCTAAAACATTTACTGATCAGGAGGAGTTACTGATCAGTAATCCCGACACACAGCATTTGTGCGTATGGAACTAACAGCATTCTATTGCTGCATATGCGAAAGACAACTAAGCTTTGCTCAGGGTGAAAAGCAAGTCTACATGACTAACAGCACTTACTCAAGTATGTCTGCAAAATTGTCAGTCAGGTCTACTTTGTTATTAAAAAAGTAACTAGATTTAAAGCTCATAAATTGGCTCCCGTATTGCCCATTTTGTAGGGTTCTAGCCCATTTTAAGGTCTTCATTTCTAAATGAAGTACTGAGCATCTCTAAGAAACTTATTTTTAATAAAGAACACTAGTGGCATAGTGTAAAACCGTGTAGATTTATTAACTGCAAACAGACTAAACACATTCTAACAGGAAAGTTACTCCTTTAGACGTAAGGTTATACATAAATTTAAGCTAAAAAGAACAGCAGAAAGAAAAACAGCCTAAGAAAAGAACGATAAAATGAACACTCCACACAACCATGCTGGCCCCATAACATACCATTATCCATATGAACACATAACAACCATCACAAATCAGCTAATCGTTTCGGGACTTATTACACAATGACATATTGTGTTCTACTAGCCCATTCCATACTCTTCAAAACAGCGTTTTGAGTTGTATACTGCCTCTGCTGTGCATGTGCAACACCCACTGACACCACAAGTGACATACGTGCGGCAGACAGAACACGTCACTATTATCTGTGAGGCAGAAGAAGTATGTTAGCCCTAATAAAGCACTAGAACAACTCAAAATTGTTTCATTGTAAACACAGATGATTGTTCCTACCAGCTGAACAATACCTTCTCTCAAATTACATTTAATTAAAGGAGAATTATCAAAGCTGCCACGTGCAGGCTTTCAACTATTAATACCAAAACCTGATGCCTTTCTTTTCCAAACACAAATGAAAGCATCCATATTAAATGTACAGTAAGACAAGAAGGAACTAGATTTCCTTCTAGGCTACCAATTATAACAGTGAGCATAACAATTACCAAAAAAAAAAGTAGCAAACTGGCTGAAACCCCAAAGTACTTCGAAGTACTTTCCACATGATGGCACCTTTCATGTCACACAGCGGAGGCATGCATACAGTTGGTTTAGGACTTTCAGAGTTTCTTCCCCACTTGAGAAGATCCCTAAGATCACTGCAGCTCACCAGAGGAGATGCAAAGTAAAAGTATACTCAGTGAATGCAAATGATTGCCAGCAATGTCATTTTATGGAAAAAAAAAAATACACTTCTCGGAAACAAAAAAATGTAGTTTTTATGTAATTTCTATCTTCCTCTGCTCACTGTACACAGTGCCCATTTCAGGGCTTGAGAATGATGCCAGATCCTGCAGGAACTGTGGAATTATCTTGCTGAAATAACATGACAGTTCAAGGAATACTTAACAACACTGCCAAACACAATCCTGAAACCCTTCAGATCCCCAGCCCTCCCCAACGACGCACAGCACACCCATCACACCGCAACAGCTCCCACGAGTTCTCTGGGACAGCCGCAGCACCGCGCCGTACCTGGCTCGCAGCACCCGTGGTGATGGTGGTCAGTCTGACAGCACTTGTCCCTTAGCGGCATTTTCCGTGCGCACGACCTACTTTCCTTCTACATCCAGCAGCTCGCTCCTGCCAAAACAAGCCAACCAGCCGTCACCCCCGCGGCCGAGAGGGCTGAGAAAGCGCCGGCCTCGCCCCCCGCCCCCGGGGCAGCCCAGGAGCCGGCAGCCCCTCG
>VXAV01005331.1:159852-172340 GCA_013399715.1 Alectura lathami
CGTGCGCGCCCTTCCCCGCCGCGCGGCGTCGGGCGGCTCCGTGCTGGCTGCGGAGCGCGGTGCCCGCCGGAGATGCGCACAGGTGCCCTGAGGCACCCGGTGCTCGGGCGGCCACCGTCACCCGAGGTGGCGCTTCTGCCTTGCCTCAGCCTGGCCTGCTTCATTGGAGTTTTGTTTGAAAAAGAGTTGCTCTGGTGAGTTTGCTGTGATGAAGAGTAAATCAGTGTTTCCAGCACCTGGAGAACAGAGGTTTCCGTGAGGCAGATTCCAAAATTCCTAAGAGAATGTTGGTGGGCTGCACGGAGCGGACGTTTCCCCAAGGTGCCTGCTTAGCCCCGCGCTCTGGTAGTGCTCTGCCGTCAGCAGGCTCGGGGAGGTGGAAAGGCACTACTTGGTCTTTGCCAAAGGAAAGGGCAGGAGTAACAAGTGAGTCTTCCACTTCAAGAAAAGCTGCTGCCATTGAAGGAAAACCTTTTGAGCTTTCCATTAAAAAACACATGTAAGAAGCAAAAATCCTTACAGGAAACATGCTGACTGGTGGTGCCAACATGGGAACGATCTGTCAAGCCTGATGTAGTGGGTGGTGACCCTGCCCACACGGCAGGGGCTTGGAGCTGGATGGTCTTTAAAGTCCCTTCCAACCCAAGGCATTGGATGATTCTGTGCTTCTGTGTCTTGGGGTAGAATCTTAGGATCTTAGTGTTTCTTAGCGGAGACAGGATTCATGGTTTCAGACAAATTTCAAAGTCAAATCTACCATCCATGTTATGTCTTGCTCACAGTTTCTCACATCAGACACTGGGAGTTTTTACCATCTCTGACACCAACTTGTAAGCAATACAGTCTTTTTTTTTTTTTTTTTTTTTTTTTTTTTTTTTTTAATGTGGATATTTATTTCACCAATATCTCCTCTGTTTCTAAAGGAACAGGAGGCAAAATTCAAACCCTGGGAAGTCCATTTGGGTTTTGATTAATTAATTTGAGGCATCTTAACTTTCAGAGAACAGTTCAGTCTCGTGTCAAGTAGCATCCTAGCAGAAGTCAGTTGAAACCTTCATGTTAGGCTTCCAAACCCAGGTCTCCACATACATCAATCTTACCTTGATGAGCTCAGCTACATCCTGAGCTCTGCTGCATTTTCAACACAGACAGAAAAGGGTTGAACTCCACCCAACCATGTAGCCGTGTTCGGCCCAGGTATAACTCACTAGGGTAATACTGCGAAGCTCATGGGTGACAAAGTGCCAAGAACACGGCTGTCAGCTCCCTTCTGCACAGCTGCCCACCAACTGTAGCTCTTGCCCGGGAAGTAGTGGACTTGGAGAATTAGTGTTCACCACCTCCCAGGAGAGGTGGATATCAGGTTCAAAATAAGCTCATCTGTTCTTGCTGATTCCACTCTGTTACAAATGTTGAAATATATATATTCATTCTTCAATGCATATTCATAATTTTGCATCCTAATCTTAAGGAAGATCAGAGAAAATGAACACATTCCATGCCTGTATGAATCTCAGTATCTAAGCTGAAATACTTATAACTTGTTTCTGGGTGGAAGACCCATTTGTATATTGTTGTGTTTAATTCATCATATAGTTCATAGCAGAACCAACTAGAATTGTTACCAAGCAAATGCACCCAAATTTTGACCAGTCAGTCCTGTGCAAAGTGTCTCTGTGACAGGTAAAAGCCACCAGCACGGATCAGGTACCTACGCGTTAACCAGCAGAAGACACCTCCAGGAGGATGCTTGCAGAGAAGAACCCTTTCAGACAGTGACTGGCAGTCAGTGTATGAGAATTTCTGATCGAGGGGTAAAGCTCACTTAGCAACACACAGCTGCAGTCATTCATGCAACAGGGTGAACTACAATGCAGATTCAGTTTGAGTTTCCTTGTATAAATGCAGAATAAGCATGTGATGTTTCCTAACTTTGAAAAATGCAACATTCCTTCATTGAATTTGAAAGAGAATTTAAATCTGTAGATACTTTGTAATAAAACTTATGGAATAAAATGGTGGATTTGTCAGTTTTTCTTTGCAAAAATTGCTAAACTTTTTTTTTTTTTTAATCTTAAATAAAGCATTCAATTAAATTAAAAGATGGAGATTTTAAAACAATGAAAAGTAATCCTTCACACAATCCATACGTATAGAATTGGCTACTGAAAGAAATCACCTTGACAAGAATTCAGTGAGGTTTAAAGGTGAGCATCTATGTAAATTGCAATAATATTTAGGTTTAATGTTAAATCCATAATGGTTTTCCAGCTAGGAGAGTATTTCAGAACTAAAATATTACAAACCCATTCCTTTTTAAATTTGGAAAAAATACCTATGCATGCAAAAAATCTCAGAGATTTAAGAGTTTCACTATTAGTGATACGGAACAAAAAGACTGTGCTAACTGCTAACTAATTAACTTAGGACAATTACTGCTAATTATTAATTAATGCCTACATCTAGGCTAAGAATCCACTACAGTCTGAGCTGGCGCTTGGCACACTTGCTTTTCATGAATGCTGCTAAGACAGAAATGTCAATGATTAAGCAGCAGTGTAGGTTCTGGTAGATCTGCGTACACATGCCCGGTACACTGTACACTGAGGCAGCTAAGCCTCAGAGCAGTCCAGGCTGCTGAGTCTCATCTGCTGTTTTTCTCTGACTTTTTACCCTCTCAGACAACAAACACCTTTTCACAATCGGATTGCTATTTAGCCAAGCATACCGAAAGAAGGAAGTGCAGCCAGTAGAGGCTTTGTGACTGCAATTTCCCTTTTACAGCACTCCAGGTTGCTGCTGCTATATTGCACTCCCTAGGTTTGTCCACTTTTTCTTTGACCACTTTTTCTCCAGAGGACAAGGTCTCCGGTAATGACAACCTGAACATTCCACTGAGCACTATCTTTTCTCATGAACATCCCTCTTAACATTTCTCCTAACAAAGTACGACATTCAGATCACTCTTCTGACTTGGCAGGTCCTGAAAATCCATGACAGTTATTCTCAAGTAATTCTGTATTTGTTTCCTGTCTGTGACCCAGCAGTTTTATGTGGACCACTGTAGTCTCAACGGAAGCACCTGTCTTTCATGAATTTTTCTACTTATTCCTGAAAGAACTGATACACTTTTAGCATCCAAAACAACCAGTGGCAATGATTTCCACAAAATTAAGCACTTGTGCATTTCTTTATGTGTTAAATATGCTTCCTGATACATTGATCGCCTACAATTTCCTGTAGGAATTCCTGCTAAAATTATTAATGAAATATTCCTGTAAGAATCAGTGAAAAATCAGACATCCAACTTAACATGTTCAACATCCCTCCACAGCACTTCAGATTTTGTTCTATCCCGGCTAAGTTGTCTGTTATGCAGACTGGGAGTTCTAGTTTATTGAATCTTCCTGTGCCCTGAAGCTGTCCTAGTTACCATTCTCTGTGGGTTTGGTAGTTCCGTTATATCATTGATAAGGGGGAACCACTAAAAATGTGTATGGTATTCCGTGAACATTCATATTTCACAGCTAAACCACATATTGTGTTAAAAAGTGCAAGATGCTCTTCCATAAAACAAAGAGAAGGATGAGAATGCTCTTGATTCATTTAGTGTAAATTCTAGGCATAAAATACACTCTTTCTGAGTTTAGCTTTTCTCCTCTGGGTGATGTTTTCAACATAACCAGCAGACTTTTAAGCAGCATTTCTGTTTGTTCGTTGCCTTTGACATGATATGGAACTGGGGACATGTTTAGATCTGAGAGTTCTGTTAAAACTTGATGATCGAGGTCTTTTAAAATTGTTACTCTGTTGTGGTTAACGGCTTTGAGAAGTCCAAAATTCAGAGCAATCTCTCTTAGTTACTGGATTGTGTTTCCAAGATGTATAATGAAATATTCTAGCAAGGGAGGTATTTTTTGGTAGAGGCTATTGAAGCATTATCTCAAACAGTTTTTAAAGTAGGTTTGGTGTCCACTGAGAGGTTTTGTTCTGCCAAAGGGCTGGTGGTAACACCTGCTGAGATGTCTTGCCATCTGTTTATACATCCAAGAGCTGTAAGACTGGCTTAGTAAAACTTTTGCTCATACCCTATGACCACTGATTTTTTTTTTTTTTTCTGTATTTGGGTGTATTTTGCATGAAGCACTTAACTTCACAACAGCTTTCCCTAGGATAAAATAATTATAAGTTGGAGTGAAATAATACTGTGACACTGCACTGAGCAGAGTTCAGTTTTGTAGAGATTAAGGTAGAGTTCATAAACTCCAAAGGATCTCTCACATAATGTACACTAATGAAACAGTATCACAAATCCCAGTCATAAAATGTTTTACTGCATATACAGATATTCCAGCATTCCTTAATACATTGCTCTTAGTTTGTATTACTGATCTGATGTGGCTTCATGTGCTGTTCTCACTGATAGCATCCTGTGATGAACGGTGCATTCATAAATTCTAGATAAAACAAGTTTTAGACATAGAAGTCTGAGAGCAATTCAGACTGTTTGAGGCACATTAAGGCTCCTTTGTTAGACTCTCTGCATCCATGATGGCCAGATGGGTAGAACGTTCACCAAGGAAGAAGAAGACCTTGATTTCTAAATCCTAACCTACAAGTTAGAGACCCCTTTTGTTAAGCAGAAGGCACAGTTCAGTCAGGAATGCAAGAGCTAGGGGGCTAAAAAGAGATTAACAAAGACAGGCTGATTCTGTTGAGAATGCGATTAACTTGGAGAAGGGGAAAACAATACTCAGTTCTGCTTGCAATTTCCAGTGCTGTTTATTTATTTATATCTAACGATGCTTAAATGGGAAATGCATAAACAAGTCTTTAGAGCGCAGACGTGTTGACTTTCAGATAAAAGTGGGATCACTTAGGCAACTCTTTTTTCTTGAGTCAATCACAATGAAAAAAAATACATTAAGAGTTTTCTATGCACTACAAATGAAGCAAGATGTGAACTACTTCTCCCCATGCCATTTTATAGCCCACTAAAACTTGCTTACAGTATTCACAGTTGTAAACTGCTTACAGAATCATAGAATCGTTTGTGTTGGAAGGGACCTTTAAAGGCCATCTGGTCTAACTCCCCTGCAGCGAACAGGGACAGCTACAGCTGGATCAGGTTGCTCAGAGCCCTGCCCAGCCTGGCCTTGAATGGCTCCAGGGCTGGGGCATCCACCACCTCTCTGGGCAACCTCTTTATATGCTCACAATTCTGTTGGAACCGTAAAATCTTAAAATCAAATTCATTTATATTTGCATCAAATCTACATTTTCATAAGCGTGAAGTTTACACTACCCTTATATCTTATGGAATAGCCCTAGTCTAGAATAATGGTGAGTCTTAGTCAATATGTACTCCAGTCTAACAAGCAACTGCATCTTCATGCTTTGTTCCCCAATTAACATAAAGCTTCATTACCCTTTGGGGATAAAAATAAACTGCTATGTGTATTATCTTACCCATAATTCATTTATATACAGTTAGTAAAACTCATAATTAACTAGACCTCTCATGGGGTCTAATTTCCTTCTGTTCTTTCTGGTGCACTGATATAAAGTTTAGCAAATGGAACAATTTGCAAAAGATCTTTCCCCTAGGAGACCCTTGTTATCATATGATCAAAAATTCAAACACTTCTGTTTTTTTCCCTTTGTACCCTTCAGCTTAGATTCCTGGTTGCACAGTGATCCAACTTCACATGGAAGAATGACAAAAAAAAAATTCTACCCTAGAAATATTTAGCTTGCGATTACAGCTCTTTCCTGGACCACACGCACAGGTGGCTCAGACTCCAGAAGGGATGCATGAGGTCTGAAATCCAAAATTCCAGTTTCAGTGCTGCACCTTCTTCTGACAATCCTTTCTGTCAGATATGTTAGGTAGCATAGAAAATAAACACATTTTTGAAAAAAAAGAGTCCATATAGGTGGAAACAACTGAGGAGAAAAAGCTTTCGTAAAGTGCAGGTGACAAGAAGCAGCCATTGAAGACATTTTGAATCACCAGATCAATGTGGTCAGTAACCTCTTTTACACAAGGAATAAAAAAAAAAAAAAAAAAAAAAAAAAAAAGCCTAACTGTACTGAAGACATAGCTTAGGTAGTTTATGAGTGGGACTTGGGCACAATGTCCAACTGGGAATTTAACACAAACCTCCGAGAAGTTTCAGTATTCTTATTTAGAATCACAGAAACACAGAATGGCCTGGGCTGGAAGGGACCTCAGAGATCATCTACTTCCAACCCCCCTGCCATGGACAGGGCTGCCAGCCACTAGCTCACTAGATCAAACTGCCCAGGAACCCATCCAGCCTGGCCTTGAACACAGCCAGGGATGGGGCAGCCACAGCTTCTCTGGGCAGCCTGTTCCAGCGCCTCACCACTCAGGGAAGAATTTCTTACTAACATCCAACATAAACTTCCCCTCTTTCAGTTTTCGTCCATTCCCCCGTGTCCTACCATTATCTACCTGCCTAAAAAGTCAGTCCCCCTCCTGCCTGTAAGCTCCTTTCAAGTATTGGAAGGCCGCAATGAGGTCTCCCCGGAGCCTTCTCTTTTCCAAGCTAAACAATCCCAACTCCCTCAACCTTTCCTCATAGGAGAGGTGCTCCAGCCCTCTGATCATTTTGGTGGCCCTCCTCTGGACCCGCTCCAACAGCTCCACATCCCCTCTGTACTGGGAGCCCCAGGCCTGGACACAGTGCTCCAGGTGAGGCCTCACAAGGGCAGAGTAGAGGGGGATGATCACCTCCCTCTCCCTGCTGGCCACCCATCTCTTGATGCAGCCCAGGATACCACTGGGCCTTCTGGGCTGCAAGCGCACGTTGTTGGCTCATGTCTGGCTTCTCATCTACCAGAACCCCCAAGTCTTCTCCGCAGGGCTGCTCTCAAGGAGTTCTTCTCCCAGTCTGTACACACACCTGGGATTGCCCCAACCCAAGTGCAACACCTTGCACTTGGCCTTGTTGAACACCATCAGGTTCTCGTGGGCCCACTTTTCCAGCCTGTCCAGGTCCCTCTGGATGCCATCCCTTCCTTCAGGGGGATCAACTGCACCCCTCAGCTTGGTGTCATCAGCAAACTTGCTGAGGGTGCACTCGATCCCACAGTCTAAGTCATCAATAAAGATGTTGAAGAGCACCGGTCCCAAGATGGACCCCTGGGGACACCGCTCGTGACCGGCCTCCACCTGGACATACAGCCATTGACTACAACCCTTTGGCTGCGACCCTCCAGCCAGTTCTTTATCCAACGAATAGTCCACCCATCAAATCCGTATCTCTCCAGTTTAGAGATAAGGATATGGTGTGGGACCATGTCAAAGGCCTTGCACAAGTCCAGGTAGACGACATCCATCACCCTTCCTTGGTCCACCAATGCCGCCACTTCATCCATAGAAGGCCACCAGACTGGTCAGGCATGATCTGCCCTTGCATTGATTTCCTCCTCATGCATTGCTAGCAGGTACAGCATAATTTTTAACTTAAAAATAATTTACTTTCTAAAGCTTTCATTATGAAAGGCATAATTCTGTATAAATAGTCTTCCCTTCTTGCTTTTTGTTCCATTTCAGTTTAGCGTTACCTATCTAGCTTGGAAAAAAAAAAATAACATGCTTCTCACAGAGCTTATCTAACAACAAAAAAATGAACCTTATCAAATACATTAGGAAACATGAAAGACTTGCTTACAGAGTTATAAAATGAATTCACATCATCTTACCACATTCAGTTTTCATCCAGTCCAGTGATTTTTTTCTCCCTGCACAGTCTTCCTGTAGAATGAACGTAAAGTTAATTTAATTCCTGTTGTCATCCTTGATTAATCTGATTAATAGAAAATACAAAAAAATACGCAACACAGTGAGATGCATATTTCCATAAATCATTTACTTGAGATATCTGTTTTAAGGGCTTAATTATACTTACGATGTACACCTGGTGTACCTGTAGACCTGGTCTAGCATTCCGACTCACAAGGCGATTATGTTCTGTTCCACCTAAACTATTCCTATCCATGGATCTAGTGAAGTTTGCACTCAGTATAAAGCATTAACAGCTGTCTCTTCTGCATGTGACAGCAAAAGATGCAGACAATTGAAGGCAGAAGGGGGAGGTGAGAAGACAGAATAATTCTGAATCCTTTCAATGGAAAAAGTAAAGAAGCATATTCCTAAACTTATCCCTAAATGTGATGGTGAGGGGAAGGTATTGGAGGAAATCAGACATGGAACAATTGTTTTTCTTTGTGTGCACAGACCTTATGTATGTGTGTGTACATACATGTGCAGTCCTATGGATATAGTGCAGGAAGGGGTGGGAAGCAGGGGAGGCAGTTCAGAGAAATAGGAAAGTAACAGAAACATATTTGGGAGGTATTCGGAAGAAGTAAAGTGCAAATGAAAGAGATTTATGAGAAAAGAGGAGAAAGAATTTGGGAAGAAGATAATTGGATGCAGTACCTGAAAATTAATGCAAGAAAGACAGACAGCAAGAAGCATAACTGAAAAAGGTAGGAAGAGGTAGGAAGTCAAGGAAGAATGAACAAGCAGTACAATGTAGGAAGCCAAGTTTCCTGTGGTTTTATGACTTGTAATGAGATCATCCTGTGTGCTATTTTCTTAGTATTTGCAGTAAAAGTAAACGTAGTACAAGCATAAGCATACAGGCCCTAGGTCTAATCAGTGCAAATCCAGAAATAATAAGATTATTTCTACTCAGAAGGAAAAAGCAATTTTCATGAGCTTACTTATAAAGTGTATGTGTCTGTAAGTAAATCAAGTCATATATTGCAGGATAATAACAAAGTTTTAAATTTCTTTTGGGAAATTCTGATATCATTAGCAAATTTGCAAGATATTACTCAACATCAAGTAACAAATACAAGTACTTCAAGATGTCTGAGGACAAACCATGAAAACAAAACAAAAAAAAACAAAGCTGAATTTCAGAAACAATGCTATCAAAAATCCTAAGAACAAGAATTTGTAGAAATCCAATATATAAACTAGCTAAATACAGCTAACCCAATCAGCACAAAA
Organism: Alectura lathami; assembly: GCA_013399715.1. Classification (NCBI taxonomy): domain Eukaryota; kingdom Metazoa; phylum Chordata; class Aves; order Galliformes; family Megapodiidae; genus Alectura; species Alectura lathami. The sequence goes on from VXAV01005331.1 coordinate 168,902, forward strand.
ATATGCTGATATATATAAATAAGGACTACAAATGATAAATTACATGATGACACGAAAGAAAAATGTAACAGTGCATTGCCTAAGTAATTACCAGTAACAGGTAGCTGATAAGCTAGTCTACATATGTCTGAGAGAGAGCAGGCTTCAACAGAACCTTCTCTTTTGGATGGAAGTTCAGCAGCGTCCTTTATGCCTACAGCACATATCCATATAAATGAGCTGAGCTGCAGCTCTGCCCTCAGTGGGTTACTACCTGGCTCCATCCAGCTTGTTGTAACACTGAGACCATGAACGCTCTCAAAATTGGCTGAAATTTTCAAGGTTCCAAAGCAACTGCAAGACTCAGAATGACAGAAAGTACAACTGAGTAAATCTTGCTTCCTGAAGATGTGAGGCTAGAACTAGAGAAAAGCAAAAAGAGGTGAAATTCATTCAGATAGACAGCTGATTGCCACTACATTAAAGCTAAACACAGTTTGTATTTTCGCTGTAATTTAGATTTGCTTCTTGGATAGTAGTACATGGCATGTCTAATTTGGACTAGGACATTTCTATTAAAATAACATCAATGACAAGGCTCAAAAAAAAAATAAAGGTACAAATTGGGAAGTACAAAGCAAAACACAAACCTGGACAAAAGAGACTGTGCAAGAAATGTAACAGAAGAGATTAATACAAGGCTGTTTCTAGTTCACTGTCCAAAATCCATGGATGCATAAGAAAGAGATACGGTAAAAAATCAGGCACCAGAAGATTTAGGAGTGATGACAGAGGTGTTACTCGGCAATAAGAGAAGCAGGCAGTTACATTAAGCAACATCATTTCAGCAGCCTCCGTTTGGGTTGGAAATAGACAGCAATGACAAATGGTCTCAAGGAATCAAACCTCGAACAGAAAGTGTGTTCTTATAATGAGCAGTGCTCATCTGCTCTGATGTCGTCTTACTGGGCCTCTCTTTAACATTTTGTCAGTACTTGTGTGGCTTCCAGGCTAAGGAAATTTAACTGAAATGAGACTGGCAGAGGATATTTTGACAGAGGATATTTTGTCCACGAAGAAGAGCATCATGACTGTTGCTCAAACTCTTCTTATCCCACAATTTTTAGTAATTGTTTTAAAACGTGTTAGAGAAAGGATTTTGCATTTTATTCATTCACCAGACCAGCATACTTTTCTGATACTTCCTCAAAAATAACTTAGGATGTGATGTTTAATTGGCCACTCCACATATACTGTCCAACCACCATGCCAGCTGCCTCCCAAGTAAATTAATTCTGCCATTTGCTTCACTTTTAATACATCTTCTTGAACTCATGGCATGGTTAATATATTATATTGTATTAAGCAATATAGATATTGGAGAATAGTTCTGCAAAGCAAATGAATTTGGCCTTATCATGTTGTATCTCCTCATTTTTATGGTAAAGAATAAATAGCATAGACAGGTTCCAGACAGCTAGTGTTTTCTGTTAGCTATGTGCAAAGGAACAAGCAATAGCCCATAGAGCACTGCAGTAGCTCTGGGTTATCACACTGCAAAAGAGTAGTTAAATTCCATTAATTTAACACTGATGTTAACTCATCCTGTATTATAAGACACAAACATTGCAATAGGGTAAATACCCTATTTGTATTTAAATAAGAAGGAAAAAGAGAAGCCCAGGATTTAAAAAACCTGTCACTTTACCTTCAGTTCCCCCAAATGTTGAAGCAAGTAATGGAAGACAGTATTATTAAGCATTTAGAAGATAAGGGGAATATGTGAAAGCCAACATGTACCTGCCAAGTACAAGCTGTGACAAGTCACCTAATTTCCTTCTTAATGATTAATAGGACTGGAGAAAATGAGAAGTGAAATCTAACAGGATTTCAGGAAGGCTTTTCATGTTTTCTTATGTAGTATCCTCATTCATATGCAAACTACAGTGACTGGAAAACTAGATGGAAAGGGAATTTACCCGTGGTGTACTGTCAGAGTAGAGAATTATTTTAAGATTCAATTCTGGTCCAGTCCTATTAAATGTTTTCACTCATAACTTGGTGTATTTGTTAAATTTGTGGGTGATTTAAAGCTGAAGAATTTGCAAGCACACACAGGGCACAAATGTGAGTTTTAAATAAGTTTGATGAATTGAAAGAATAGTTAGCAAAAATAGGACACAGTTCAGTTTGGAAATGAAAAGCTCTGCTTAGAACAGGCACTCTGTGCGTAGCTAGCATGCATTCATATTTTTTTTTTTTTTTTTAAAAAAAAAAAAAAGCATATAGGGTAATAAGGTGAAGATGCTACCACAGTCTGTGTATACATGAATCTCCATGAATTATATTATAGAATCATAGAATCATTAAGGTTGGAAGAGACCTCTAAGATCATCTTGTCCAACCATCGACCCATCACCACTATGCCCACTAAACTATGTCCCTAAGTGCCACATCTACACGTTTCTTGAACACCTCCAGGGAAGGGGACCTCCCTGGGCAGCCTGTTCCAATGCCTCACCACTCTCTCAGAGAAGTTTTTCCTAACCTGAACCTCCCCTGGCACAGCTTGAGGCCGTTACCTATCGTCCTATCACTGTTACCTGGGAGAAGAGGCCAACCCCCACCTCACCACAATCTCCTTTCAGGTAGTTGTAGAGAGCAATGAGGTCTTCCCTAAGCCTCCTCTTCTCCAGTCCTGGTTCTCTCAGCCACTCCTCATAAGGCTTGTGCTCCAGGCCCTTCACCACAAGCAGCTCTCAAGATAGATAAACTGTATCAGAAAAAGCTAAATNCTATTTTTTCTTTTTTCATCAGTTTTCATTGAAGAGAAGGTCAGGGCAATTCTTGAATAAATTCTTCACAAGTGGTGAGTCTGAGCAACTGTCTTAATTAAAAGTATTAATAAAAAGGGCTTTAGAAGAGACTAATAAAATTCACTATATTACATTAGAAGGACAGGATGGTAATCATCCCAGAGTTGTAAAGAAATGCAAACATGACGTTGCTGAGCAATAGTACTGTGGTATGTAACCTATGGTTTAAATCAATCTCTAAGGCCAGAGGTCACTGGCAAATGTGACACCAAACTTAAAACAGACTCCAGGAGAAATTCTGGGTACTACTGGCTCATACATCTGATTGATATTTTCAATCGGCTTTCCTTCTACATAATTAAGTATTATATTAGTGGATACATGGATAAATATAATGTACGGGCAAAGAGTCAGCAGAAGTTCTGTTGCAGATTCCTACCTCACAAATCTATTAGATATCTCTGAAGGAATTTACAAGATAAATGGCATCTGACTGTTATGTTTTTCACTGGGACTCCTATCAATGGCTATTAAAGTAGTTACTCTGTCATACATAAGACACAAAACTAAGAATAATGTTAAATAATCAGATTTTACAATGAGAAGATATTACCAGTGGACATCTCAGAATCTGAGCTAGTTTT
>VXAV01005331.1:211250-230697 GCA_013399715.1 Alectura lathami
AAAAAAAAAATCACCATCATCACCGGTGAGGCAAAGGAAAAATAAAAATAAAAAAGCTGCTGGCATAATTTCTGCAAAATAGTCTATTTCATCATCTAGGGTGAACACTTCCAAGTTAAGCATAACACAGGTCCATAGATCTACAGCCAAAAAGTGGCTTTTCAGTCTCACCTGGGGTTCTGATGACAGGCAATAATGCTGATAGTTTTGTTTTCCACAGGAGCTCCCTTGGTGTCTCTGCACCGTCTCGCCCCCTCAGTCTCTACTGCAGTTTGCTGATTGGTGCTGCCATCGGTTTTCTAACCCTCGGTCTGAATCGGTTTCTTCAGCAGCTGCTTTTGTGTACCGAGAACATTTTACAGAGTAAAGAACTGCAGCACAAAGGTAGAGCAACTGAACATGTGCAGGAATATGTGCCATTGCCTCTTAAAGGACACATCAGGCCACGAAAGACGCACTGAAAAGCTGAGCAGCTGCAACTGATATTGAAGTCATTTGCTGTCGGATGAAACTGCTTGAATGCTTTTGTTAGCCAATGGGTTTAGATTTTTGAACAGTGCCATCTTAATAAGACAGATGTATTTGTTTATTTACTACTTGTATGCTATAAAATAAGTGTTTATGTAGCAAAAAAAGTGTTCCTGTAGAGACAGAAATAGCTCACATGGAGAAAAAAGGCCTAGAAAATCTGTGTAATAAATGTGTATTATTTTAAAAAACTATTGATACTTTGGCAGACAAAATTTGTTTTACAGTTTGCAATTATGAATACCATTATTTTCATTTGTGCTGTTGGGAACAAGAAAAGTGAAAATGTGGAACAGTGAAAAAGGTAACATAGTTTGTGTACTTAGAGAGTGCACATTTTTTAAAAAAAAAGCATGGAGTTCCGAAAGATAGATTTCATGTTCAGTAACAAACCCCATTTCAGTTTTTTTTTTTTTTTTAATCTGTAGGATTTAAAAAAACCAACATGTCATTCCACTTATTCATGGAAATAGATCCAAAACTTGTTAAAGTCACTCATAACAAGGTACTCACATCTTTGTATGGAGGAGTATACAGGAAAAAAAATAAAGCTTCAAATAAGCTGCTTTGTCCCAAGAAAAGGTAGCTTCAATCAGTATCTGTCCCAACCATCTCTTTACCCTAAGGTATATAACTTATTATGCTACTGCAACATTTTTAGTACTAAAAAGTAGTTTCAACCCATAGAAAATTATAAAAAATATGGTACTTCAGGGAATGAGGGTCTAATCCTGTGAACATGCTTGATAAATTTCATGAAAACCCATTATGTTGCAGAAGGGTTTGTAGAACCAGGTGCTCGGGGCTAGATCCAAAGACACTTTTAAATGTCTAGCTGTCTGAAAAAAAAAAGACCTAATTTAAACATAAAGGCCTTCAAACACATGCTTATCTTTTTTTTTTTTTTTTTTTTTTTAACCCAGTCCTGGAAGTGCCTAACCTCTTACAGATACTTAAATCCCAACGGTAAAGAACCATGAACTGAACCATCTTGCAAACATTCTCCGATTCAGGTCATAACATGGAAGCCAATAATAGGGTAAATCCCTCAGGATCCCCAAGCTCAGGATTCCTGCCATTTTTCGGCAGTCTGGTCAAACAGGCATTCTCTAGCTCAACAGATCAGATTGCACTCTGCACAAAGTACAGCCAGATGAGGCAGTGCTTCTGCCGTGCTCCCCTACTAAATAATTCAATCAGCTGTTAGAGCACTCTCACTGGATGGCAAAGGGATTGGAACCTGCATCACCATCCCTAGGCAAAGGCAAATTGCAACACGGATTATTCTACTGGGGGTGCCCTGAGCCTCTTGTGCAAGTGGAAATGCATTTCACATGGAGTAATTAATATATTCCTATCTGTCCCATCACACCTATAGCCTGCTATTTTGGATATATATACCTGAGAATTTTTTTTTACACAAGGTTCAGATCACAGGAAGAAGGAACTGAACCTGAAACACAGAGATTTGACGTCAGTGTCCTAGTCTGATTCAGCATTCTGTTAAAGTGTTTAATAACAAAGAATATACCAGTATCACTAGCCTCGTCTCCAACCATATTTCTAAAAATGTGAAAAAAAAAAATTATCAAACACTTGTTCAGAGATGTTCCATTTAGCCCAGAGAAAAGTAAACTAACAACTGGAACTGGAAAACAAATCCTGTACAGAGGCAAGGCTTCAACATGCTCCTTCTTTAGCAGCTCCTACCTGAGGTAGTTTCACACTGTCTACTGAATTTCAGGGATCTCCTCATTAACAATCTGATGTTACCATGCATTACACACATAAGGACCTTCAGCTAACAGCTCTCAGTGAACACCCAGCAGATGGGATGTTTCAATCCAGCCTACTGCTGTTTCCCTAATGGAGAGCAGAAATCAGCCACTCTAGCAGTGAATACTGCCCAAGCAGCCATGCTCTTCCTCCTGCTTTGCTAATGAGCTGCTACGCAGATCTCCTACTGCTGCGGAAGGGAGATGAGAAGAGGGAAGCCCAAGTACTGCGATAAGACAAGGAACTTTCTCCACTTTAATTGCAAAGATATCTTTCTCTCTAGAGCAGAAATGCAACTCTCTGTGACAGAGCAAGGAGGCAGGGAGTGTGGAAAGTACTGCAGGAAGAGAGGAGACCACATTACAGCTCTACACTGGGCAGCTGAAGAGATCATTACCTTGTACAGTTGCTAAAAACCCACAATGTAACATCCAGCGAGGTATTGCTGAAATCCCATTTTCCCTTTACTAGCAAACTGGAGCATCTCCTAATGAAGTGTTTTTTTTTTTTTTTTTTNTTTTCCCTGTATATTGAAGTTATTTCTATTGTACATGCTCAGAACAGATTGAACCTGACCAACACTTTACTGGTGCCAGCATTTTCTGTCTAATTCTTTCTCATTTATTTGACATGCAGACATTTCTGATCAGCTCTGTGCAGGCTAAATCACTGTATTTCCAGATTGTGTAACAGAATACCGAAAGAAAAAAAAAAAAAAAAAAAAAAAAAAAAAAAGAAGGGGGAAAATTTGTAGGTTGGCTGCANAGAAAGAGAGAGAGAAAGATGTTGCCGGTGAGGTTTTTTAAGACTGGATATTTTCAAGGCAGCTGTCTACTAATAAGTGATAAAGCCATGTTCTAACACTACATTAGCACAAATCTGGAATAAGTTCATCAAAATCAATGGAATTAAACTGTCATACAGGAAAGGCCGCTCAGACCAATCAGTTTTCAAAGTCATTTCATACTCTTCCAAGAACCAAAGCCTTTGGAGCATTAAACTCAATCTGATCTTGAGACACTTAATTATCTGTCCTAGAGATGTCCTTTATTTCTTTCACTTGCTACTTTTAGTGTGAGAACATTAGATTTCAAGGTTTCCAAGGGCTGTTATTGCCTTAGACTATCTCTTCATAAGTCTGTCATCGGTCAAATCCCCATGTCTGTGAACTGTGATCAATTGCACTGCTTTCTCTGACTGCATTCCCGCTGTAGGTTTGTAAGTCTTATGTAGTTTTCCTTCAGTATTAACCACCAGAAATGAAGTCATAGGAAGGCTTTGTCAGCCAGTCATCCTGCAGAGAAATGAGGGCTGCCAGTGTCTTTCAGTTTCACAAAGAAATGTTTTGATATCCATGAAATACATAATCGCCAGTAACCTTATAAACCAGCACAACGTTTTTATCACCAAGTGCTCACAGTTACACTTTTCACTTTAGAATTTCATTTTGATTTTGCCATTTCTATGTTCATTACGTTACACAGAACATTACAGGGAGATGCCTCAGACTCAGAGTCGTGGGAAGGAATATCCAAAGAAAACTGCTTCGTTAAAATGGCCTGAGTCAAATGGTGTGTTCAGTCAAACTGCGAGTTGAAAGACTCTATCCGGGGTCTCCTGGAAATATATTTTGGAATACACAGGGTGAGTCGTGAAAGAGGAGGAGAAGCAGACAATGCACAGTGCTTTAGCATAATGGAGAAATCACTGCTCCATTTGAGAGCACAAAAGAATATGAGAAAATTCAGTAGAGCTAAGATAAGGTGAGAGATGAGAGCTGCACTCTTGCATTATAACAGAGTGGAGAAAAAGATTGTGTTCTCCATCTCTTGATCTCATTCTCCACCCCACTATTACCCCATTACTTAATCCTCCCACAAATAACAGTACAAACGTGGAAGCAGACTAGCACAGAATCCACAGCCTGATAGTACAGATATCCTAGCACAGCAAGGCATGGCAAGGGCAGCTAACCTGTAAGCAGGTGTCATTTTACAGGTGAACTAATGAAGTCAATTTGTGTCTTGCTGCCTCAGTCCCTAAGGCAGAATAATTGTACTTCCTTTGCAGTACTGATCACTTAAAGATTTCAAGTATTTGAACACATACAATTGTTGAGAAAGGTAGGATTAATGTCTGCAGCTGTGAACATGTTTCATTTATCAGTTTCTTTCTGGAAACTTATCATAAATGTATGCCAAGTTATACCCTTATTCTCTGACTCAGTCCTTCTCTGCCAAAATAGGAATGGCTTTTTACTGCTCTAGTCAAAAGTAGTGATCACATTTACAAAGCTCCTACAAAGTACCTGATTTCAGGCATGCTTACATACATTCAATAGCTGGTTCTTGCCCAGGGTCTTACAGGTTAGCCCAAAAGTTTAAAGTATATGAGCCTTAGGTGGATGGAAGAATAGCTGAGAATTTTCCAGTATAAAGAAGAAACATGCTTTGCATTTTCATGTCACTGATGGAAACAGCAGTTAGTTACCAGAACTGGTGTTGAATTAAGCATCTGAGTTAATATGTTAGTCCTAAAAAAGTACTGCTCCCTATTCCAAGAAGGGAGAAACAAAGACAGACTCCCCACCACTCTGGTCACATGACAGCATTTCACTTCGCACTTGCAATCTGGGGCAATAATAGAGCACAGGGAGTTTACATAGCTCATTTACACCTTTTCATTTTACAAGACCTGTGGAAAGTTTGTATGTCCTTGCTGTTGACTGATCAGAAAATAGGGCAGTACTTTAAAAGACAGCATTCTTTTTATTCCTTTTGTGATATTTTCTGCTTGGTTTTGGCTTTTGTAGATGTCAGTAGAGACCAGGGCAATTTTATTTACTTATGATTTAACTAGGTGAGAAAATCCAGTCAAACAATATTCATTGCTTTTACTTTTGATGACCTGTTGTCTGAACTTTATATATAACAATCTCAGGACTTGTTTGGACAGGGATGTTGGTGGAATTCAAGCTTTGGTATGAATTTCAATGTATTTGCTACTCTGCACTAGCTCCTTTTGAACATCCTCAAAAAAATGTAATTATTTGGGCCAACTACCCACCTTGGTTTTCCAGACACAGAACAGGATCTTTGTTGACTCCACAATGCAACAATGACAGTAACTGAAACAACAGAGAATAATTCATTGTTTTTTTTTCCTGGGCTCAGTATCTTATTTTTTATACTGCAGCTATCACCATTTGAGTGAGCCTCTTGGCACAACTGTTTTTCTGTCTAAAGTGAAAGGAAGTCAAATGTCCAGCTACTGCCTGAATGACTTACTATTTCTTACCAAGAAATCTCCTGCTGACCACAGAATGCAACCAAAAAGGCAAGACAGAGCCACAGGACAGTTCAGCTGCCATCTTACCCTGTTGACGGCCACAAGTGAACCTCAGCTGTCATGACCTGGTCCCATTTCTTACACAGCTGAAAGGCAGCTATCTTGTGTATTCCTTTACACAAAACTGCAGTTACCTGCCTGTACTGTCAGAGGGAGCCAAAGTAAAAGGATGTTTACCCTTTCCTCTCCACATATTTTTCATGCAAGGGTCTTGAGACTGCCCTGAGTAAAGCTGGCTGCTGCTGACTCTGTTTCACAGGGACAGAGGGGTTGTACCTACCCACAAGATGGCCACCACTCCGTGGTACAGCAACTCCACCCAGCCCACTGCACCATGGAGCGGCAGCCATCTGGTGGGTGGGCACAGGTTTGCTGTCCCTGCACAGCCCACAGCACAGGTGCTGTAAGGAGCTGTGCATGCCCCAAGAGCAGCATGTGGTAGACAAGAAGGAACCAAGGAAGGTGTTGCTGCTAAGTAATTTATAAGTTATGTGAAACTGGGGACTGGAGAAAATGTATTTCACACTGCTGTGAAGCACACCACATAAAACCAGGTGGCCAGCTGCTCACTGAACAAAGAGTTGGTTGATTAACTCTCTGCAGCTGCCAACACAGATAAAGTAATTTTATTTAATCAGTAAAACATTGTAGGTGGTGTGAATAGCTGTTTCCTGACCAAACTTAAATGCATCAGTAAAGTCTGAGGAACAGTAAATGCATTACTTGCTCCTCCCTAGCCCTGTTACGTGTGCAGCGAGGGCAATCTCCTGTCAGTAGATGGTGAAAACAGCCAGTAGCAAGTTATGGATCTGTGTTAAATAAAATAGCAGTGCTGATAATGGCTCCTGTTTCCTAGTGCTGATATTTGCAAGGATGTCTGTTTGTGCAGACAAGAGCTGCAGTTCTAACCTGGGGCAAAGTATTCAATTTTCCTGAGACTGCTTTTTGGCCTAAGACTGGAGCAAGGGAGAAAATTCCAACACAGCAGAAAGCAAAGGAGAGATGAAGAAGTCTGCTGCGGACCCTAGGTAGAGGATACATGAGACTCATAAGGAAAGGTGTAAAACATGAAATAAACTTCCTAATATAAAATCTTGATGGTTGTTGTTTGTGCATTTGATTATTATGATATTAAACTACATTTATGGTAGTTAATACACATTTTTATGTTTGTTTTCATGACAAAAATTTCAGTGTTTTATAGCACTACAGCTAAACTGAGAAATTTCATAGCATAAGGAGAGATGCATTCCCGTCTGTGTTTACGTATTTACATATAAATATATAGCTAAATAATGAATGGAAACTATGCCAATGAATTGAGAATGCTTAAAGTTTTACAATTATTTTCTTTATCCAATCTGGAATATACAATAATTAAATACTCTATATATGATGACTATGTTAAATCAGAGAAGAGCTGTGCTTTAGTTGCATTGTTCCAGAATCACTATGTGGTTGATGTTCCAAATATTTCGGTTCAAGTATAAATTTTGTGTATGACATACAACCCTTTCCTCATTAGTACCTGTAAAAGTCAGCACTTACATAACAAATGTATGGTTTTTGAGTATTAGTTGCATATTTTGTATCTTTAAAGCCCAGATAAAGGAGGGGTATGAAGGAAAAGTAGAGAGGGGTTCAGGTGGGANAAAAAGAGAGAGTTAAGTCATGTGAAGTAAAAAGGGGGAAATGAGCATTTTATGTTCATAAGATTTAGACTAAAAATTTTTATCACAATCACATTGCAAAATAATACAGAAAAGATGAAAAGCTTTATGAGTTAAAAAAAAAAATAAAAATTTCAAAATTAGAAGGAAACTTCCAATTTCTGCAGGATAATGAATAACAACATTCAATTAGTAGAGGGTTAATATGCTCCAGCTGATGTGTCCTACCAGTTTGGGGGTAGATTATAAAAGAAATGAGAAGGAAGGTTAGAAAGGGTGTGTTCCCTTTCTGCCTGGCCTGGTTGCTCTGTGGTTTGTAGTTTGATCAGGTGGCTCCATGACTGCCTTGTGTACAATAAAGCATTCTCTGAGGTGAAGCTTCTAAAAGAATTTGGTCTGGAAGTTTACTTTCTTTCTCTGCAGTAATTCACACAGACTGAGGGCTTCTAAATGCCTTGAAATATCTCCTCATGGCTACTGCTAGAATCAGATACTGGACTCCAGTAAATTAAAGATCTGCTCTGGAAGTTTATTTGTGCTTATAGTTGCAACAGCCTATAGAGTTATATATGGTGTTGCTGGGAATTTATTTCTATTGTGGTGGCTTCTTTTGACAATGTGTGAAAATGTAACTGGCTGCAGTATCAGATTGGAGGTGTAAACCATACCATTCGCAAGAGCTGTGTTTTACAATACAGGCCTACTAGACAACACACAGGACTATAGGAATTGCAGATTAAAACTGATGGGGCGTATAAACTCTGTGTTTGGCTGGGGCAGAAGGAGGTTAAAAGTCTGACCTGCAAGCAAATCTGTTGCTAGTTCTACATCACAACTGCAGCTTTTAGTATGGGAAAAAGTTGAAGGCAATTTAGATGCTCCCGCAAACAAAGGACCCAGTTTAGTAAACCACAGACCTTCTGACCAAGCAGCCTACAGTATTTCTTAGGTTTACTTTAAGTCTAGCATGTTATGGAGCATAATTTACTCTAGAAGTACAAATGAAGTTAGAAAGGGGCCTTCAGAGGTACTGCTACCATAAGGCCATCTAATGGCCAAGCATCTAACAGTCTTCCCGGAATGCAAATCCTAACAATATAGTGCGGTTGCCTATTACCATAAAAAACAGCTCAGATCTCCAGTTCTGGGTAGGAGGAACATATGCTGGGAACTGAACAACTGAGGAAGCAATGATTTTTTTTTATCCTGGTAGTCATTTACATAGTAATGATGATTTCAGAAGTTATTAAAGCAACGTCTGAATACTCCTGAAGAATAATTTGTTAATTCATCTGGACAAAAATATTTGTTTTGGGAGACATTATATTTTAGGACATTTGAACATTTGGAAAATATAGAGGTTCATAAGGGGTCAGCCTCCAAATTTAATTTTCATAATGACCAATTTGACTAGCATAAATGAATACAGCAGTTCAGAAATGATTAGTCAGAGGTTCTGCTGCTCCACTCTTGTCATAAGTTTCGTCATTATGTTATAGTTAATTTGTCTTCCAATTTGAATGCCAAGAAATACACTTTGTGTGAGTCACTTGTCATAAATATATGAACATATTGAATAGAGTTGATGAACACAGGTACTTTGCGAGCATTCATTACTGTTTCAATTCTTGCTTAGTGATCCATAAAGACAAGGTATATAAATATATATACTTTTTTCCAAACCAGACATCATTTTGGTGCCCACATTAATAGCAAAATGCCATGATTTATGCCATCTAATAGTAACTTCAGAGGCATTGAAACTCATTTCTAGTTTAGCCCAATCCAGTTCAGGTTTGGTGGAGATGTTGACTAAAATCCATATTTTAGATAATTGCTTTCCTGTTTGATTACTAATTGTGCTTGCAGGTCAAAGGCAACCCTGAAATGAATCTGCCAGTGATGTGCACTGGCCAATGAACTCATCCAGTATCTGTGTAAACTCAACAGTCCTCACCTTTGCGTGCAATTTCTGTCCATTGTCATAGCACTGTATAACGCTCCTTCTTGCTACAACTGCAAAGCCAGTATAGTATACAGCCGTTAGGCTGAGTTCTATGTAAAAGGACTTGATACCATGTTCTGATTCTAAATTGTATCTTTAGGAATACACTATTATAATAATATTCTTATCCACAGTCTCTAGAAATAAGATTTCATCTTTCCTGTAAAGCTTGAAGCTCATGCTCTTCCTACCATATACGACTTCCTATACCATCTCACTACATTTCTTCAACTTAAGAAACAGTGAGCAATAACATATATTTTATAAGATGCTTCAATGAATTGGTAAGCACATTAGGTGCAGTTAATACATTTTGGCCCACTTTGTTGCACACCGACTTGCAATTAATATTGAGCACAGGACCAAAGTTAGATATCTGCCTGTGAAAACTTTCTGTCAAGCATCAGCACCTGCCTGTGCCTGATGGCAAAATGCCCTGCTCCAGACACATTCTGGTAATAGCTTCACCTGGAAAAGCACCCACTGTAACATTTCTCTGCTCCGAAACACTGTAACCTGAGATGTACCCTAAGTCCTATTTTGTCTGAAAAAAACACATGATTAGAAAAGTCTTCTGTGAGAATATGAAAAAGGCTTCTGCATATACCAGACAAGATTGTCAAATAGCCTTTTTTTTTTTTTTTTTTTTTTTTTTTTTTCTTTATCAAACTACTGAGCTGCAATTCACCTAGACTGTGTGGTGAATGAGCCCCCCTTTTGCTTGTCAGCTTGCACTCAAATTCGCAGCAAAGAATGAGAGTAAAATTGCTCATTTCAGCAGCAATCTTCAGTGTTAGATGACTTGAGCATTAGAGGAGATGGAGAACCTTTCAGTGCAAGATGGGGCATCTGGAGACATACAGACTCCTGTGTGGCAGTGTGTGTGTGTGCAGACTGGGTTTGCAACAGAAGAAAGTCTAGTAGACATTATCCAAAGCATCACTGCTGGCTGGCTGGATACCTGCATGTTCTGCCCCTCTTCATCGCTCAGGTGTCAAAAGAAAAAGACCTGTGTGGATGTAGGTAAGTGGCTTAAAAAGAGGGTAGATCTTATCAGCTGGCACAAGAGACAGAGTTGGAGGAATTTCCAGTGAGATTTTACAGGGTTTTTGCCGTTTTCAGGAACTGTAATATCTGAAAGACCCATGACCGGTAACATGAAAAGAGGTCAGTAATAGAAAGACGCCTAGCTTATTTTCAGCTTGGATTGGTTTGTGGGGAACCCGAAATACTTAGTTCACTTTAGAAAGCTAGAAGAAATTGCAGAAGTACATTTCTCATGCTAGATATCGATTTGTTTAAATGACTTCAAGCTGAACCTCAGTTATTTCCGGTTCCAGTGGGGGGACATAGCATACAGTTTGGTTATACTGTGCTTTTCTTGTTAATATATTAGTTAGTGGGCAACTGTGAGCTGTAGAACACTGGGGCTGGTTGCATTCACACTCACATGGTCCTGGTTGCAGACAGTGAGATGGTGTCCCTTCTCCGGGGCTGCGCTTCCCAGGGTGCTGCGCAACACCACCACCAAGTGGTCTTCGCAGCACAGTACAGTAGCATGCCGAGCCCTGAATTCGTTTTGAAATTGGAATGATGTTGCTGAGTTTTGCGTAGATATAAAAATAAAATGTCTTTTCAAAATCAGGTGAGTCTTCGTGACAATAGAGTGTTTGTGTTTAACTGCTCCCTCTCATACTGCGTATTTCACAGCCAATGCTCTTTCTTCAGACCTGCCAGTGATCTCATTTATCAGAATATTAGGAAAGTAGAAGACTTGTAATTGAACTACCTTCACGGAAAATTTCATATTTGGTTTCACATATTTTAATTAGACAGATGTTTTCTTAAACTGTTGATGATTAAAGTTAAGAACATACAAATAAGATGCACGCAATGCAGTCTCAAAGCGTGACAACCTGCATTTTCACTACCGACTATTCCACTGTTTCCTGCAGAGAAATGCCGTTTGAACATTTATCAAAGTTTCTTCTGCAGGAACCTATTCACTGGTGGCCTATATAGAATTACCCTCTTTCTCTTTGAATTTGGAGGGGATTTAGATGCATCATCACTGCTGATTAGTGTTGTTATTTTTGGCAGCTCCGTTTTCCTTTTTTACTTTGTCTCCCGTGATGCTGCCTTTTTGCCCTTTAAAATGTATAGTACTGAGCAAGGTAATTCAGAACATTTTAAATCAGAGTTTTACATCCATTCCCAATATATATTAATGTGAATCCTGTTTCCAAACCTCTGTCTTTCCACAGGAGTAGCATACGATAAAAGGATCTATGTAGCAATGTTTTATTGGGCCACTTCAGAGTTGGTATGTGTCAGCAGGGATCTAGGACTTGATGTCCTACATAGCCCAGATGTTTTCTTGGAAGTTAGATCACAATCTTGTGATTTAACAGCTCCCAGCAGGTGGGAAAATTACCACCATTCTTAGTATAGATTACTCCCTCCTCCTGATGGTTCACTAATTTGATCTTAATGTCCTGGTCTGAATCAGCAGCACATGCTAAAAACTGATATTTAAACTGATTATTAACTGATATTAAACTGATTATTTAAATATGCATCTTTGAGCTTTTTCTTCTTATATTAATTCTTGATGTAATTCTTCTAATACTTCAAGTTCTTTTCCTTTTTTTTTTTTTTTTTGACTTAGGTAAAATGATAATTTTTTTTTTCTTACTTGGGCAAGAGCAGTGACTTGTTTAAGTATATTTAAGTATGTATTTAAGTATATATGTATATATATTAAGTATATATTTATATGTGTATATATGAAGGATTAGAGTACGCCCTCAGCAAGTTTGCTGATGATACAAGGCTGGGAGAAGTGGCTGACACACCAGAAGGCTGTACTGCCATTCAGCAAGACCTGGATGCTCAGAAGAGTTAGAGGAACCTGATGAGGTTCGACAAGGACAAGTGTAGAGCTCCTCACTGGGGAGGAACAACTGTATGCATCAGTCAGGTTAGGGGCTGACCTGCTGGAAAGGAGCTCTGCAGAGAAGGGCATAGGTGTCCTGGTGGACACCAGGCTGACCAGGAGCCAGCAGCGTGCCCTTGTGGCCAAAAGGCCCAGTGGTATCCTGGGGTGCATTGGAAAGAACTTGGCCAGCAGATCGAGGGAGGTGATCCTCCCCCTCTACTCTGCCCTGCTAAGGCCACATCTGGAGCACTGTGTGCAGTGCTGGGCTCCCCAGCTCAAGAAAGACACAGAACTACTGGAGAGAGTCCAGCAAAGGGCTACAAAAATGATCAGGGCCTGGAGCATCTCCTTTATGAGAAAAGGGTGAGAGACCTGGGATTGTTTAGCCTGGAGAAGAGAGGACTGAGAGGGGATCTTATTAATTCTTGTCAATATCTAAAGGGCGGATGACAAAAAGATTGGGCCAGGCTCTTTTCAGTGGTGCTCAGCAACAGGACAAGGGGCAATTGGACACAAACTGGAACACAGGAAGCTTAATCTGAACATGAGAAAGAACTTCTTTACTTTGAGAGTGACAGAGCACTGGAACAAACTGGCCGAAGAGGTTGTGGAGTCTCCTTCTCTGGACGCTTTCCTCTGTAACTTGCTCTAGGGAACCTGCTTTAGCAGGGGGATGGACTAGGTGATTTCCAGAGGTCCCTTCCAACCCCTACAATTCTGTGATTCTGGGGTATAGCAGAATCACATATGACCTGCTTTGTATTAGGCACTGTGTAGACAGAACAAAAAGATTATTTCTGTCCCCAAAACATTAAATAGGAAAAAGATAGATACAGATTCCAGCTAAGTAATAGGACAATAATTGTCAGTAGCAGCCAGAGATTGCAGTAAACAAAAGACAGAAAAGGAGGGAATGAGGGTTATAATCTGCAAATATGGACTAGTCTTGAAAAGCTCTGATTGCTTAATGATTCACACCATGAAAACCTTAACAAAGGTGACCAGATTTTTACAGTTGTTAAGCATGCAGCAGGAACAGTGCAAATGTGGTGTTTGGAAACATGTCCACTTGTTCTAGGCATCTGAATGCAAGTTAGGCTATCTTCAGTGTAGTTTTATATATGCACACTATTTTCTATTGTTTGAGAGTAATATTCATAGTTTCATTAAAGTTTTCTTTAGGTGTGGTTATTACTAATTAAAGAAAGTAATGATGACAATCCTGCAGTTGCATAATCCTTATGATGTCATGGTACTCATTTATATTTAATGATATAATTACTATGATATTAAAAACTGGACAAGCCACTTCTTTTGCCAATTTACAAGATAAATGCAAGACTAAATAAACCAAAACAGTTTTTTTTTTTTTTACAGAGCGCCTTTCTCCATCATATGTTCACCTCCTACTTTCCCACAGTCTGTGTGCTTCCTGAGGACTATGTCCATGTCTGTCCAGTTCAAAATACAAACAAGAATAGATCTGGCACTTTTCAGACCACCTCTCAGCTGTCAAGAAGAATGAATTCTAGATGCAGTATGCTTCACAGGTAAACGTGTTGAGCAGACACTTACTTATTTCCCAGAAGCTACTGTCAGCTATTGACTAATTCACAACATACTTCAGTTAACACGTGAGGATGTAAAGCAACTTGATAAAATATGTGCTTTTGAGAAAGTTAGTTTTTTTCCAAATAGGCATTTAATGGGGAGGGGAATGGAAGACAAGAAGACAAGTTTGAAAAGGTGATTAATGCCAAGATTCATTTCAAGGTATGCCATAGATTCTCAGGTACAATGAACTATACCTAAATTTGACCCATCTCCAGGAAGCTGGCATCACATATTTTTAGTAAAATGTCTGTTAACTTCTTTTGGGAAACCTTTGCAATACTCCTTACTGTCTATCTGTTAGAAAATCATTTTTATTTTCTTCTTTTCTTTTTGTTGAGAATGAACATAATAATGATATAACCCATCTGCCTCTCCAGCCCACTCAGTCAGGGGTTTTGTTTGATTATATTTCTGATGTCTAATTAGAATTTTCTGCCTGTCTTAAGCACAATGACAAGTAAAATAGGCAGGCAGGAATATAATTTGAGTTCCACATGGTCATCCCATGCATCACTTCAGCAAAGAAGGAAAGCTGATTAAAAAATGAGATCTGCACATTTCTTCTATGAGAAAGTCAGAATGACCGCAAAAATTACAATCATTTTCTAATAACTGTCATTATATTTGACTGAGAGTATTTGGGGAACTTTAATTTAATCTTCCAGTCTTCTTAATTTTAAAATACAGGTTTTCCTTGCACACAAACCTTTATTGCTCTTAATACAGCTAAATTGCTCTTATTCATAACTAAACAAAGAATCAGCATGATGCGTTTTGCATGAACACTAAAAATTTGAATTTCTTTTCCTGTTGTTTTTTTTTTCCTCCTTATTTTTTATTGTTTTGTTTTGTTTTGTTTTGTTTTGTGTTTTGTTTTTTGTTTTTCCTGCATGGGGCAATCTGATCATGAACACTCTTGAATTGCAAGACGGTTTGTTAACTCAGTGCAGCCTTACAGTATATAATCCTTTTTCATATTTTCTAGGTGGTAATCTCTGAAGACTTTGACTCGTGTATATCAGGTGATACATCATCAGATACAGCTTTGATAAACAAGAACTGTAAGGCTTTATCCTTACAGACATACATTAATGACCTGCCCATTATAACATTTTCATAAAGGAGTCCTTGTTATTACAAGATTAGCTATTTCAACTTGCCGTATGAGCAGCAAGGTTCAGCAGAGCACCAGTGCTTCTTTAAGCCACAGCATCCAAGCCATCTCAGCCAGCAGTCCTAAAGGTAGCCTGATGGGAGACCAAGTGACTCAAAACTTTCTGAGAATCAGGTTGTGTTTGCTTCTAAATCACTAGCCAATTTGAAAAGGGAAGCTATGTACCATGGGGCTGATCCTTACTCCTGGAAGACAGTGACAGAAAAACAACAGGACATACTCTGTGTGAATTGTGAGAATATAAAAATGTGGGGAAATATTTTTTCTGTGTTTACAAATTAGTACCCTCTCATCACATTCCTGGAATTCAGAGACCTACAAATATGTCTTCATGTTGGAAAAGACAACAAACAAACTTCAAATATTTCCTGGACTTTGTTGAAAATGGAAATACTTGTTCTAAACAACATATATGACACGGCAAATAAACATGTTAATGTCTGGTACAGCTGTTTGTTCAACACAATGCTGTGGTAGTATTGAACAGTCATCACAGATAACCTGGTTCATAGAATCACAGAATCATAGAATGGCTTGGGTTGAAGCGACCTTACAGATGATCTTGTTCCAACCCCCCTGCCATGGGCTGGTTGCCATCCACTGAATCAGGTTGCCCAGGGCCCCATCCAATCTGGTCTTCAATGCTGCCAGGGATCCACAGCTTCTCTAGGCAGCCCGTGCCAGTGCCTCAACACCCTCTGAGTAAAGAGTTTCCTCTTAATATCTAACGCAAATCTCCTTTCTTTCAGTTTAAAACCATTTCCCCCTTGTCCTACGACTATCACACCGCGTAAAAAGTCAATCATCTCCCTCCTGTTTATAAGCCCCCTTCAGGTATTGGAAGGCTGCAATGAGGTCTCCCTGGAGCCTTCTTGTCTCCAAGCTTAACGAGCCCAGTTCCCTCAGCCTTTCCTCACAGGAGAGGTGCTCCAACCTCTGATCATCACTGTGGCCTCCGCTGGACCCACTCCAGCATCTCCACGCCTTTCTTGTGCTAGAGGCCTCAGGCCTGGACACAGCACTCCAGGTGAGGCCTTCCACGGGCAGAGTAGAGGGGGACGATCACCTCCCTCTCCCTGCTGGCCACCCCTCTCTTCATGCAGCCCAGGATACCACTGGGCCTTCTGGGCTGCAAGCGCACGTTGTTGGCTCATGTCCGGCTTCTCATCTACCAGAACCCCCAAGTCCTTCTCCGCAGGGCTGCTCTCAAGGAGTTCTTCTCCCAGTCTGTACACATACCTGGGATTGCCCCGACCCAAGTGCAGCACCTTGCACTTGGCCTTGTTGAACCTCACCAGGTTCTCGTGGGCCCACTTTTCCAGCCTGTGCAGGTCCCTCTGGATGGCATCCCTTCCTTCAGGGGGATCAGCTGCACCACTCAGCTTGGTGTCATCAGCAAACTTGCTGAGGGTGCAATTGATAAAGATGTTCTCCTTCATGTATTTACATCCTGGTTTATAAAGTGCAGCTATTTTAATTTTGCAGTATTTAAAACTCACTTTCTAGCGTGTAAAATGATATTTTAATAGAAGAAAGCAAAGGCATGATTGTAAGGATGTGTAGTAGCCGAAGTTCTAACACTTGTACTCAAGATGGCAGTGTGAAAGCAGAAAACAAATGCTTCTGCAGGGACTTTCCAAAGCTATTTTGGCTCTTCCCTCTTCTTGATTTTATTACATTCTTAATAAGTCTGAGCAGTTTAAACCACATAAAAATTAAAATTCAGAATGGTTGGTAATGAGAAACACCCAGAGAGCAAGTATTCAAGACAGGGCAAAAAACATTAAAGCATGCAATATTAACAATAGAGTAATGATGAAAGAATGAACCTTTTGACAGAAGCTCATTAACTGAATGGACAGTTTCAAAATACCAAATCATAAAAATATTAACATTCAATTAGATGATTTAAGCTTCAGTGAACATAATTGTGATGGGGTGTTCTGCCATCAAAATGACAGTTACAATATGTAAAAGAAACGTTTGGTTCTCATTCCAAGTGGCAGTACTTTCTTGCATTTAAATCTATCATCCACCACAGATGTTTCCCTTGTATCCTTTTGCCTGCCTTTCTTGTATCATCTCCTTAACGCATACATAGGTACACGCATAGATACATGCACCTGATATGTTTAACTACAAACCAATATAATGTATCCTTTGTCTATAGAGCTGAATATTATTTATGTCTCATAGAACAATTCAGTTTGATTCCAAGAAACTTTGGTACTTTTAAACTCAGATTATGTCAAAATATTTGTGTGAGGTATCGTCGTGAAGGTAGTTTATTGTATTTTATAATGCAGAAGTGATGACTGCATTACAGGGTCTAAACTAAGGCAAAACGAAAACTTCAGAGTAAATTGGTGACCAACATTAGGAAGTGCTAGCAGGGTGAGAAGATATAACCCATCTGGAGCCTAACAAATTCTTATGAAGAACTTCCCGAAAGAAATTCCTGTAAAAACACTGTATTTCCACAGAACAAGAAACCAGGGTATGTCAGCTTTTCATGGCACTATAGCAATATTAGAGAAGCAATGCTTAAAATCTCCGGGCCTCATTTATATCTCTAAATCTTTCCATCAGCATATTTTCTTTGACTGCGAACTAAAACAATGCGTGAAAGAGAGAGAAATATATCTGGTGTTTCAGGTTATGCTAAATCATCTTTTAGTCCTTCTGCCTAATAAGAGGTTTTTCTGTATGTTTAGAGAAGCACATGGTGACTTAGAGAAGAGTATGGACAGCCAATGGGCTTGAGAAATGAAAAAACTTTCCTCAAATTTTACTACAAGTTCTTGATGCATGACTGGAAGAAGCAGTTGAATCATTACTTTGTCTTAGCATGTGGCTGGAAAATACCATGATGGTGTGAATCATCACTGTCCTGTAACTTATCTTTTTTACTGTAAACCGTGTCTGGAAACATACCGTAGAATAAATGTTACAACTCTTTTGTAGTTCTGTTTTAGGAAGGGATGTTACTAACAAACAGCAAGAGAGATAGTTCTCTGTTTGCATCTCTGGGGCTGGGATAAGTTTTTATTCAGAAATTCTCTTGAGAGCTAGTGTCATAGCCAAGATTTCCAAAAGATGGATTTGCCTGTATGTTGTGTGCCTACAAGTCATCTGTCAGGTCATTAATGCAAGAGAGTGTACATTTCCCCTTAAATACGGATGGTCAAAATGAGATCCCTTAGAAAGTGGGTAACTGGAGCAGAGTTCACTGTATTCTAAAAGTCTTGGAATGGAGGTAGCGTAATATTTCTGGGTTTTGGTATCCATTTCAGGTTTATGACTGTCCCCAATTTGACAATACATGGTGTACCAAATAGGTAAACAAGTCACTGTAAGAAAATGCCTAGACTAGAATCAGAGTGATTTTCATGAAATTGGAAAATGATCTGCAAACCCCCAAACATCTGTTATCATTTAACAATGAGGATACAGTATGGTAATCTTCACTCTTTATTAATAGAACTTACGAAAAAGAGAGGGAGATGTTTGTAGATTTACTTCAGTTTCTTACTCCCAGTCTGCAGCAGCACTTCCAAAGAGTTACATGTAGCCATCTGGTCGCCATCTGGGTCTTATCAAACAGCATGGGACATTTCCAAGTAGTTATGCAGCCAAAATTTGAGCATCCACAGCTTGTATAAGAGTACCTGAAGAAAATATGCATACTATATAATGAAAACCATACATAATGAACATATAATCCTCTCTGGCTTTTCATATAATACTTTATTTGAATATTTGAGGTTTAATCCACTTAGATGACAGATAGACATAACTCCTGTGACTTATTTCAGACTGAGTCTGGCGTTTGCTTTCTGACCTGTAATCGTGCTAGCTGAAACTGCACCTTCTGGTACCAGTGAGATTGGACTGCTTCCGTAGGATTCAATAATTACTGAGGGCTTAAATCTCCATTGAAGGCAGCTGTGCAGAGTGAGCATGGCTACATGGATGTTCTGCTGAAGGAGCAACTTGCAAGTCTCTCACATTTTTACTCTGCAACAATGTCTACTCCTCGGGCTTCTTTGGATCTGCAGAGCACCCAGAGGAGAGTTACTCTCCTAAAACCCATTGCCTAGCCCTATGCCTATTTCAACATGTGAATACAGCAGGACTGCAGCAAGTCCATCGTGATCGTTTGGCTTTACAACCAAAGGAATAAATGAAACCTTTGCAGATTCAGTTCTTGGGTAAGGGGTCATGTCTTCAGATGTAAATGAGAGCAGAAATCTGCAGCATCTTTTTGTAGCATGCCTTGGCTGCAGCAGCTGGTCATTCTGTGTTCCCATTATTCTTATCTCTTGCTGGAAGTACTACTAAAGGGCATACCAGGCAGAAAAAAAAAAAAAAAAAAAAACTGATTAAATAAAAAA
>VXAV01005331.1:234445-247721 GCA_013399715.1 Alectura lathami
TGACTACAAATAAAGGGGAAAAAAAACCATCAAATTACAAATTAGGGGAGGTAACTCTACAGCATCTGTTATGTTAATGTTTTAAGACACCAGGATACAGCTGTGAAAATGTGAAACAATTACAATGCTAAACTACATCTTAGTGCTGTAAGAATCTCAACCTATTTAGTGCTACGAGTCCCAACCTACTTTTGCAAAGGTCCCAGTCTTCAAATCTCCATGTAATACTCTAAGTCAAAACATTTCACTTGCCAAAGGTTTTTATTTCAATCCTTGGCTTATTTTTAATAATATATTAAATTCTGATAGGCTTCAACAGATGTTTAAAAGTTTCAGTTCAGCAAGAAAAAAAAGTTCAAATTCTCAAAGGTAAGAAGTACCTTGACTGTGCAGTTTTCCTCTTCTGCTGCCATTAGCTGAACTCTTCTTATTGCCCTCTTCATTAAAATCATTGCTCAGACGCTGTTATATTTTTTTTTTTTTTTTTTGCTATGCTAACTCTTTCTGTTTGTACTACAAAGGTGACATCTCTCCAAGATACAGATCAGAATGATACTTGGGAGAAGAGCTCAGAGCTATGACCTTGAATTTTTCAGAGTATTTGCTGTAAGATTCTTTCTAGTCTGACCTTCATTTTGAACTTGGAGATGTGTAATGATGAACTTCTGCACAGGATGAAGGAAAGGCTGCTTACTGTTGTTGCCATTTGCTTGGCTAGTAACAGATGTTCATCACAGAGATAACTTTTTAAAAAGTGTTTGCTGTTTCTTTTTTCAGGTGTAATATATGAGGGAAGGAGGTTATTAATATTCTGATCAGGTTCCAAACTTTCCATGAATTCATTTTTTTCACTGTTCATGGGAGATTATCCCCACACATTTTCACAATGTTATCAATTTCAAACTGTTTTCCATCAAAATTATTTCAAAACCAAAAATAATCCAATGAAGCAATACGAGAATCAAGATGTGATTTTTCTTTTAATTCTCTGTGGCCTGTGTCAGTTTAAGTGTTATATTTCATCCATCAACAAGAAAAAGAAAAGCGATTTGTGATTTTTCAGACTGTCAAGGACACAGCAGTTCCACTGAGAGTGATCTGTCCTCTCTCATCCCTGTAGAAATCCTTGCACCTGTGCTTGAAGTCTTTGAGATCTCAGCTAATGAAGTAGGAGCTATTTATAGCTCTTCAAATCTCCAACAGTTTTTGATGAAAAACAGTCAGTCCTGAAAGCGTCTGTGCCACACAAACAGTTTCTCAGACTGGAACTTCAGACCAGCTCACAGAAGACAAGCTGGCCTTTCTTGTCTTCTCCTCCTCATGTCAGATGTTGTCTACCAAGTGAGAGGTTCATTTTTTCACTTTAAAAAGGAAGGAATCTGAACCATAATGTCAACTGTAAACTTAGTAGGAACTGCATCAAGTTACTCCTGATCAGATTTCCGTGGCCTAACAACTTCTGCTCAGCTGGTGCACACACTGTCAGCCTGGACGGGGAAAGTGTTGGGTGAAGTCACACAGCTTCCATTGCACTCAGGTCCCGCAGCTCAGTTTGTCACAGTAAGGTGTTGAAACACAGTAGTTTGACCGGAAGCCCAATTGCTAAACTTTTACACTTCAGACAGTTTTCCTCCCATGTGGGGGATCTGTAACAAGCAGCAGGTTTGCGGGAGATTTGGGCTGAATTAAGTCTGAATGTGTGATGCTGTGGCCCACATTCTCTGTCAAATAGCAGATTGTCATGGTTGGAAAGTTCCCTGCGTGGGCATACTCGTCTTTCTCCCTTTTCTTTGCCAGCCATCAATAATTTCAGTCACATAAATTGACTACATGTTTCTACAAGCAAAAATACAATCTTCCACCTGTGGACTGAAGGCATTTGACTAACAGTGAGGATCAGTTTAGATTGTTGATATCCAAATCCCCTGAAGAGGACAGATCCAGGTAGACCAGTCCTGATCAGCTTTGCTACAGGCACTGTTGCTGTGGGTGAAGGAGGGAGGAGAGAAGGAAAGCGATGAGGAGAAGCTAGCAGCCAGAATGAGCTACCCCCTTGAGAAGTTATTGGACACATAGTAGGAATCTAGTGTGTCTGAAAGGAAGATTCTTAGGAACTATTCTTAGGAACTTTTATAAAGAGGAAGACTGGAGCTCTCATTCTCTCTCCAAAATAGGGAAATAACATGGCATAATTTATTGAGGCTCTAGTTGTGACATTTTAGTATGCAAATTTCTTCAGATGAAATTATCTGAAAACAAAAAAGGAGTTCGCAATTTCTCTGGCTCTGTGCACAGCTGTACAGAAACAAGGAGTTATATAATTTTTTTCCTCCAAATAATATACTCCATGTATCCACCTCAGCAGCTCTGCTGGTAGCACACTGTGGCACCAGCCTGTTACAGCGCTGCAGAGGGGCTGAAAGGGTCTATTTTATAGGGCATAAACTTCAAGACTCAGCCTTGCTTTCACAGAGACTTTGATTTCAAATGAGAGAGAAAGATCTACTGTGTAAGCACGAAAATGCAAAGCCAGAAACAGCCACCTGCTAGAGAAAGAAAGAAAGAAAGAATAACCCACATGATGGTGGTAGCAGCTATACTGCTGTGTATATGCTTCACAGACACTGCCAATGAACAGTCTATAACCCCTGCAATACATCTGTCCCATATTCCCTGATTGAAGACAGGACAGAAGGCTGAGAAATAAGAAGCTTATTTTAGCTGACTGGGTTACTAGAACACAGACATAATTGACAGTTTTGCTGATAAAGCAAACTTAAACTAATTATTTGGCTTATGCAACCAGAAAGAAACAAAACAAAAACAAAAAACAAACAAACAAAGCAGAAGAAAGCAATGAAAAATGAGAAGTAGCCAGGCAGACTCTGCGTCATGACAAGCTGAAATGACTCATGCTAATTTATACGGTGGCTCTAGTGTTTTGCATTAAGTAAGGACTTTGTTCTGTAGCTCTGTTATCGGTTAAGCCTGTTAAACCCTTCTGTACATACAGTCACAGTAGCAGGGGCTCAGTTCATCCCAGATCATGTAACCTGGGAAATGGTAAGAGGAGGCATCCCAATGGATCAGCTCAAAGCCAGCTCAGGACCACGCCTGNTGTACTGAGTTCAGACCGGCAGGTCCTCTCAGAATCTGAGCATGCAAGTTTTTGCCAAAACCACCTTTGGTCCCGCAGTGTCAGCTCTGAATGGGAGCTAAGAAGCCAAATTTGATCCAAGCCACTCAGATGAGAGTTGGCACTACACAGAAGGTAATAGGAATATGAGAGACACTGACAGCAAGTCTGCACGCAGCCAGGTCAGATTTACAGGTGTTACTGGTGTGAGGCCTGTATCACATGAAAGCTGGTGAAATGCTTCTTCTGCACCTGCGCTAATACAAGCCAAAACCAACCAGCTGTGCAGAAAGCCAGCTCCATTGTCTCACATCCACAACAGAGTTAATCTGCAACCTGGATAAACAGCCCATGGATAATTGAGAGTGAAACACAATATATCAGCATTCTCTTGGCACTTTTGAGTACTGACACATCATTTATTTCCCATAGACTATGCATACAAAGCTGAAAAGAGAATCTTCAGTGTTCATGGAGAAATGTGAAAGATTCTCCATTTATTTCTAGAATACCTTCAAATAGTTTTACCTATAAATACTAAAACAGCTAATTAAAAATATCTGTTCTAGGGAGAGTACCCCTGTATCGCAGAACTGATTTTGAGTCCATGTAATTACTAATCTTAGTTCAGAATATAAAGTGAACAACAGGGCAAATAAATTATGAGGGATTTGGTTGTTGACTAAAACCTGTTAAACACAACAAAAGAAGTTTCTGGAATCAGCGTCTAATGGTTCCACACATATACTTTAAGAATTTTGAAGATGGGCATCCCTGTATGATCAGGAGCAGTATTAGAGTTGCTAGCTTCACTTTCTGTCTCAAGTCTTACCTTAATTGACATTCCCTGCAGTGAGCCACCCTGTCTTATTTGAGTTTCAGGGACTTCATAGCTTCCCTCTCTAAAACACTCTTCTAGCACTGGCATCCTGAAGCTCTCTTCAGGTTCATAATTCCTAGAGCCTTCTTGCTGGTATTGTTGATTCAGCTCAGCTGTGGCCTAAAATCCATTTGCCTCTCTGGTTCTCCTTCAGTTACTCTTGTTAATACAATGACCTCTGCTTTAAGTAACTGAGTCCCCTTAAAATGAATGTTCTACTGTTATCTGTGCTGTGGGGTTAGAAGGGTTTTCACAGGTAGGGAGTCTATATTCTCTTTTGTGAAGTCCTTGTGCCTAATGTTTTATATTGCTTGGCACCTTGTCTAGCTCTTGGCACCTTATGTAGGCGATCTGAAACACTCCTCTACTGACAAGACACTTGAATATAGGTAGAACTTACCCTGGATAAATATAGCTGTAAGTGCCAGATGCATGAGGATATTTCAGGATCTAATCTCCCACTGATTTCAACAGATCCGGTATTTGCTTCCTATTTGGAAAATTAGTTACCTACGTATGATGCAATTAGATTTTAGTGGTCATGTCTTCCCTCTGCCTTCAACGGATTCCCACACCTGCAAGCAAGATCATTTAGAAACACAAGCCACACAGCACAATCTTGTTTTTTACTGGTTGGTTTGGCTTTCCCTTTGCACCATCTACTTTCTCTTAAAGTAAAGAGAACATGCATGCATTTTCTAGTATAAAAGCAACAAGTGAAGAATAGTGTAAATCACTGCAAATAAAAACAGTAAGCTGTTTTTATATGTAAAAAAAAAAAAAAAATTCTTACACTCTTCCCGCTGATTCAGCAGCTCAGTAGTATAAAAATGTTTCTTCTGACTGAAGCCAAACTTCAAAGATAGAAGAATACATAAGAAAAGTGTCAATAGTGACCCCAAATTGAAATTGCAGAATCCATACTGTGAGTCAGCTTTGCATTACAATGGGCATAACAGTTTTTTTTAAGATCAGACAAGTGGCTAGATAAATATCTCTCTGCTGGCAAAGAAACAGAACTTAGTAAAATTACTTGATTTTTCAGAAAAGCAAGAGTACTAAACTACCAAATAAGAAACATCCATTTTCTGTTTCCACTAGAAAATCCCCTATACTGTCCTTTATATCACTCAAATACATTGTTATTATCATGCCAGGAATAGCTTTGTTAAGCAGTATTTCAACATAAAAAGTAAGAGTCCATTCCAACTTACATAGTCTAGGACTTACACAAGTAAGGTTAATAGCACTCTAACGTCTAGTTTCACAATTCCAGTACTCATTCTACGTTGAGTCTTAACTTACAAGATTCTGCATCTTTGTGCTTTCCGTCAGTGCTCTCCCTCTAATCTGAGAAATCTGCATGTTATTTACTGGTGGCTAATGCTCCAAAGTAATATAAAAGTTTGCCAAATAGAGCCTTGAAATTAAAGTTTTCCAGTACCCTATTGCAAACTAATGAACTTCCTCTTCTGAATAGAAGTAAATCGTGATTGTTCTTTATCTTCCCACTTACATGGAAGATCATCAGTCATACTCTCTTTTTTTCCTTCACTATCTCATTATTTTGTTCTGCCGCTTCTTTTCTTTTTAGTACAAAAATTGAAAATGGACCCAAAGGGTCTAAGCAAGATACTCTTTACTCTGATAGTAGTTACAAGTTTGGAACAGAATACAGGTTTCTTCAGTCCAACCCCAAACTTCCTGTCTCCAAACCTAAGCCACTGAAAGGTAAAATTTCTTGTATCACCACTTCTCTCCCAGACGATATAGTCACCACTGAGTAACCATAGCATGGTTTGGAGTTTGGAACTGTATCGGCCTTACTGGCTCAACGTATTAAAACTAATTACCTCTAATTCCAGGAGTGTCTTGTGCTGTTTAGATGCTAGGGTCATGATGATGTTGCTTAAACAGACACACATCAAGCCAGCATGTCAGAGGACCAAAAGAAGATCTACAACTAGAGACAGGGCAGGGTATGCACAAACAGACAGCACCAAATGCCTAATTTTCATCAATTGACAGTGTCTCAGGGCTCCCAAAAATTCACATTTGGCCAGGTTATGGCCTGGTTTATTTGGTTTGTCACTGATTAAATCTTGAGACACGGTCAGTACTTACTGCAGTTGTAGCCTCTTATTAGACTTTCTGGCGCAAACAAGCAATGTGAGGCACCTTATCTCGCCTGTGCTGGAAGGCTGAGAAAGTATCATCAATTTATTTTCAGTCTTAGACGCTTATGTCCTCAGACAAACTAAACACGAATGTCTGCAACCACTGACTTGTATGAGAGATATACATGCAACATATTCATAATATGCTAGCTAACAGCTGATTTTACCGAGAGGATGGGGTATATTTCTTCAGCTTTACCTATCTCCTCATTGTTCTACAAATCCTAAACTCTTCTTTTTTTTTCTTCAAAAGCTGCAAGAATTCTAAATCTTATTTTTATAGTAAAAGCAATACCTGCAGTATGCATATAGTTCATGGATGATGAAACCATTTTGCATTAGCCTGTCAGACTGAAAATAATAGGGATTAGGGATTACAGGTTGAAATACAAATGTCATACGTATTTACAGTCTTTAATACATCCAATATACTATGTCTGGGAGAAATAGTATTAGCATGCACAGCTTCTTACCCAGCTATCATATCTCCTAGTACAAGTCTACAACTGCACAATTAGAATAGTTGTCTGGAATTACTATATGTTATATTGATCGAGTAGAGCTTTTCTTTGGACAACTCAGATGAACCGATTTTTCTTCTGAAGTTGGGATTTTTTCTGTGCTATCAACACAGTTCATTTGATAGGCTCAGCTTATATGTTTGCTGTAGATGACAGGCATCCTTAGGCTTCTCAGGACTGCTAAGGAGTTATTTTTTCTGCAGTGTCTCTGCCATGACCTTTGGCTCTGTAAACAAGATCCCTACGAATGACTGCTGTTTCTGTACTAGCCTTCAGTTCTGAGAACATTGCTTTTTTTCTCAGTTACCCTCATCCCAGTGCTAATTTTTCCTGAACATTGTTCCTGACTGGACACATACTTCTGCTTCAGACCTCTTTTCTTGTGGTATTTTGGGGAGTCTATCATACCTACAATGTCGACATAATATCCACTGTCTGTACCCTTCAATCTTAACATGGCAAGTTCTCATTGGCTCATCGTATGGTGTCAGTGATTTTCCTCACAATCTCTTTCATATCATTCATTCCACATCTCAAGCTCAGTCTAATCTCTAAGCAAGCATTCTGTCAGTTTCTCAGAAATGTATTTAAGTCTTCAGTGCTTACATTGTTCTTCAATTTCATTTAATTTTTGTACCATCTACATGACAACATTTTTCTTATGTTTCAGATTTATGTGGAGGAGAGTACCATATGTATTTCTGCAAGGGGTCAGAGCTGACCTCCTTTGCCTGAGTTAATCAAGAGACATTAGGACATGAATTCCATTAAAGGCTGCTATTGCCAGAGGTGAGACTGCCTTCAAACTGTATTTTTCCCACTCGTCTGGAATTTATTGTATGCCAATGAAGATGGAAGCTAAGGTAAATCTCTCCTTTTTTTCTGGATAGTTTCCACTAGTAATAAAAGTAGCCTGTCTAGAGGTTCATTTGTTTTCAATTTCAGTAAAAAAGGTTTAATCTCCTTGAAGCATGAGAATAGTAACAAAAACAAATTCTTTTTCCATTTCAAAAATTCTGTAATTAAGCACATTTGCCATTGCAACAACTGAAGGCAGAATATTTCATTGCAGTGACTGAAGGCAAAACATTTCCATCTGGCTTGTGGCTAGCCCTTGTTGAGAAAGTATCCTTGAGCATTTCTGTAAATACTGGAATAATATCTGATTAGCTTGCAAGCTTCTGATGATAATGTTCTAGTAAGTCAAATCATAGTTCAGTGCAGAGTTGTTGGTATGATATGGAGTAGTTCACAGGCATATATGGTTAACCCAGCTGCCTTGTGACAGATGGAGTGAAAATGTATAGGGAACGGGTCATAGGAACACAGTCAATAAAATAATACATTTTTCCTTTATTTTTTATTCCCAGGGCTCTGTTCTGCAAACACATTATATCCTAACTGCATGACAGAGGACGGTATCAATCTGTGTGTTAGTGCTTATTGATTAGCTTTGCTAGGATATGTGCTGCCAGCTATAATAAGCAGGAACATTTCAAGTGAAATTGATCACATCAGTCCTAGAAGTTAGAACATTTTTGTGGGAAGTCCTCATGCAACCATCTGATTTAAAACTTTCTAGTTTTGAAATCAATATCTTCAGACCACAGCTGGAAGAGATTGTTTCTAATGGATTTTTTTAAAGTCAGTGTTTACTAAGTACCAATATTGACATGGTACAAGTGAATTTGAGGCCATGTTGAATATGCTTATTTTGGTATCTTTCTGCAAAGCCAAAGATTCAATGGCTTTATCTACATTACCAAATAATTCAGCATGATAGAGGCAGGGGTTTCACTTCAAAACTGCTTTACTGCTGCAAACCAAAATGATAATGTAAATGCAGAAAACTGGTCTTTATTCTAGGCTTCAAGATTTTTATACCATAATCATAAAAAGAAAAAAGGAAGGAATATATATATACTACCCTGCTGAGGGAAGAGATCTGAAAAGGACAGTGAACGAGACTCTTATACAAACGAGAAGTGAAAATCCCCATTTTCCCCTGTTGGAACCATACAAAGAATCCAAATGTTCGGCCAGAGAGATCAGGCTGTCACCATATACCTACAAAACATGAAGCAGTTCCTGCTCAGTGCCACATACCACTGCATCATGAATAGTAAGCATTGCTTGGTGTTGCTGGCTATATTATAAATGCACAAAAAAGGTGAGGATGGCAGATACCATCCCTTTTTTTTCAGATATTCTTCTATTCTAGAAGTCTGACATCCATCCTAAGGAAAACTACTTTTGGCAAAGGTTTGATTAGACACACTATCAGCAGCAGAAGAAATAATGTCTGAATGCTCTATCAGCAAACACAAAGACAGGGCAGCAACACAGAGCTAACTGGAAGCTGAATAATGAATGGACAATGGGGCATCAGTGAATATGCCAGGTTACAAAAGACTTCCACAGCATTGCAGGACATTGCAAAATGTAACAGCAAACAAGCNTTCTTGAGCCATTCAGTGGACTCCAGGAAAACTGTGAATTTATTGTATTCTCTCTGGGAAAGGGTGTCACATTCAGTTAGGAATAAGATGGGCTACAGTCTAAGGTTCATCACATCATAAGAAGGAGGAGACAGTATTTTTTCATGGATATACAAACATCTTCCATAAGCTGTCTGAATGTGATTGTGCATCAGCCAGAATAGTCCAGAGAAAGGGAACTGGCACTTCTCTGCAGGGGCTACCAACAGGCATTCCTTGTTCGAAAAACCACTGGCCATGGCCACACTGATCGGAGTCCTCTGAAGTGGCCTACACCAGGGAGACAAGAAGTCCTGCAGAAAAGAATGCTGAATGTTACAGGTAGTACAGAAAGTGATGCGGAAATAAATGAATTAATGAACATATTGACACTATATGGAGCATAAACAATTTATGCAACAGACACATAAAGAAAACAAAAACTATATCCTGGCAGTATATTGCAGCATTGGTAAAGCAAGTTGTGCACAAAAGCTGGGGTGTCTTCTGAACATATTTTACCTGGAAATAGACAAAACCAATTCACCAGCCACAGTGCTGTCTCATAATTCTGATTCTATTCCATTAAAAAAGATACAGGAATAATAAAGTGAGTGGAAAAGGAGGTATTATTACTAAAGTTAGCTAAACTGCATTAGCAAAACTGCATATTTACGTTTGTTTAAGCATTGTTCTCATGTGCCTTCAGCTAAATTAGAAATGACCTTCCTTCTCTGTAGTTTTGTTCCTGAAGACAAGAATTACAGAAGTGGATGGGTATTTCCCCTCATCTTGCATAGCACTGAGTAGTTCTAGATGTTTGGGAATACAATTTGGGATCAATTTACAAAGGAAGAATATCAGTTTCACCAATAATAGGGACTGCTACAATTCCTGGAAATCCAAATGGATGCACAGCATTCCAGTGTATCAGCTTTGAGAAATCAGCGACAGATAGCGATGACACCCGACATTATGCTCAACAACACCGAGGAAATAAATAGATGTATCCCCAGCAGAACTGCAAGTGATAGCAGTTCTTGGGACATTGAGCTGAGATTCAGCTCATCTAACTTCAGGCATTTCTAGAATACATACACTTGACCTGGTTTGGAATGCTATATTAGGATGAGATGAATCACACATTGGAAGTGTGTTTCTCACCAGACTTTAAAAAAGCTTGGGTGAGTGACTCAGAGGATTAGGCTACATGAATCCCCCTGTGCTGACCTTTAAGGCACCCTAACCTGATGCGGAGTGAAAGCAACATGGCAGGTGCTTGTGCTTGCAAAAACACAGGAAGACCTAAACTGTGAAAAGTCTGAGAGCAAATTATGCAAGAGAAAAATTAGCAAATGCCTGTAAGCTACTATTTCTCCAGGGAGGCCAGAGAATATCATGTCAGTCTTCTGGGGATCCAGACTTCATAGAGATACCCAACGTGTCCTAAAAGCAATTTCAGATGAAAAATTCCAGTGACATTTGTAAGATATATCAAGGAATGGAAATTCTAGCAAAGCATCACTGATCGCAGCACATTAAATAATAAAAACAGTGATTAAAATTGCTAAGGCTCATGAAAAGTACTGCAAAGAAAAGAAGGAAAAGAATGGGAAGCTGTGTTTGGGAGCAAAATGTGCATTTCCACACTGGTCTTCTGGTGATCCAGTCAGCACACAGAATGTGTGATGTCAAGAGATATGTTCACCTTGTTGGCTGTTGTGTCAGTTATTTGAATGGATATTGATTAGTACAAACAGCAATGGTGAAAAGGGTGACATGCATGCCAACACCAAATACAATCTGCACGCGGTCTTCAACCAGCTCAGCCTGTTTTCTTGGAATAGAATGTGTGCTGAGAAGCAAGCTGTATGTTATGGACAGTGGACACTGGAACTCAGCAAGGTGGTAGGTGGGTATGCATTAAAGCCGCAGACACTTTCATTCTCGAGGAGCACAAGCCATGTTTATCTATGTGGAGTTCAAGGAAACATTCATTCCGCTATAATTTGATCCATGGGATGCAGAAGGAACACTGAATGCTGAGTGGCTGAGTCTGAATGGAGCCTAGCATCAAACTGCCTTCAAAGTATAAACAAGACTTACTGTATAATACAAAGCCTGGAAACACAACCCTCCTCGAACCAGGAAAAAATGCCTTGCAGCTTTGATTCATTTTCCTTGTCACATTTAGCTGCACTAAGCTAGAGAGGTGACCTCCCCAACAGCTGGAGCAGTAACTTCTTCAGCTGCCACAGCACAATCCACCAGAGATTGTGAATCAGATGTTTTTAACTGCTGCAGTTCGCAGCCAGTGAATTAACTGAAACGGCCATTGATTTTAGGTTACATGACGAAACCAGGCTGAATTGTAGTAGCTGATGAGAAAGCTAGCCATTGTCATCCTTACCACATAGCACCCATTCTACCCCTTCTGGCAAACCATCTCCAATAAAGGATGGAGTGGACATCTGTGTGAATCTCCTCTTCAAACACTGCATCTGAAATCCAGGGAGGTTTATGAATTAGAGATCCTTAGCTGTCATACCAGTCAATAAAATAAGAAAGTTGCTGTTATGTCTAAGGTGGTATTGTTTTTATGAGGTGTAATAGAATATTAAGTAAGAAGTTCACGATATTCCTGCTTCATTTTGTTATCTCAAACAGCATGACAAAAGAAACGTTACAACTGGCAGCTTCTCAAGATATTACTAATTCCTGTGCAAGACACTGCTAAGCAGCAAAGAGGATTACTTCCCAAGAGTAGGGGCTTCTCGGAATCTTAAGCAGAACTAGCTTCAACTCCCATATACTAATCTGGAAAACAGCATCATGGTGTAAGAACTCGTGAACTTTATCTGACCTCTGACAAGCACTGGATCCAACGTGTTAAAACACAGGGCTTTATCAAAGGGAAAATAAAAGTGTAATAAACAGTAACTTGGAAACACTGAGTAATAAATCAAGAGTAAATGAGACTACAGGACCTAACGTGGAAAAAGAGGATACATAGTTATGTGGATACAGCTACACAGCATTACTCAGATCTCCTGCACTGTACAAGGCAATGTTCCTAGAGCTGCAGTCCCATTGAAACACTGACCTGACCTCCCTGTAGCTGAACACCTCCGAGTTACCTTGCCAGTGATGTGACCTACCTCTCCCTTGTGCCTGTATGCGGATGGGCAGCTCTCACTGCTTGACTTCCTGACTGCTTCACAAGGAGCAGGCTCAGAACAGCGCAGACAGGCGGTAGAACCTACAAAACATTCAGACCCATGCTATCTGAAGTGACTGATAGGCCTGGAACGAGGCAGGGAGGTCCTCACTTGCCTGGTTTAGGCTTCTGCTGACTGGCCTTATCTGTTTACTGCTGCACTTGGCCATTGCCTCTGACTGTCATACTCCAGGGACTGCCTGCTCTTGCCACTCCATTTGCTGCCCACCACCTGTACATTGTAAATCTTTATGGCGTGTAAGCATAAAGAGGATGATAGTATTTCTTGACACAGTAATTCACTCTTTCATGTTACAGACCTGACAAATTACCTTCCCCTCTGTATTTTACATCACACTTTAGGTACATGCACACATTTTACACTGCCTGGCTTGGAGACCTTTCTGCAACCAGCTGCCTTCATGGGCTTCCACTTGCTCACTACCTTGAGTTCATCAGGGAGCATAGTAATGTTTTCTCCTGACATTCCGTTACTCATTACAGCCGCTTGTGTCAAGGTCTTCCTGCCAGCTGAGCACTCTGACGCAGTATGCTCATTCCATTTCTTTAGCTTACAACATCTGGCATACGGTTGTCTCCTCCTCTGTTCATCAGGACTTCTCAGGGATTTTTGGGGCATTCTTTTCCCCAGACACCAGCAGATGTTAACAGCAAACTCCCTGTTTTCAAGGGCTTCAAACCACAAGCCTTACAGTTTATGTACAGGAATTAATTCCATGCAAATGAACCAACTGGCAGCAAGAGCACTGGATATAGGGAGAAAATAGACCAAAGAGCCTAGGAGTGGCTCATCTCTTTCCTTTCACATGCACACTGAACATTGGGCCTTGATGGTTCGTCAGGTTAA
>VXAV01005331.1:259149-290006 GCA_013399715.1 Alectura lathami
CACCTTGCACTTGGCCTTGTTGAACCTCATCAGGTTCTCGTGGGCCCACTTTTCCAGCCTGCCCAAGTCCCTCTGGATGGCATCCCTTCCTTCAGGGGTATCAACTGCACCACTCAGCTTGGTGTCATCAGCAAACTTGCTGAGGGTGCACTCGATCCCACAGTCTAAGTCGTTGATAAAGATGTTGAAGAGCAGCGGTCCCAAGACGGACCCCTGGGGACACCGCTCGTGACCGGCCTCCACCAGGGCGTAAAGCCATCAACTACAACCCTTTGGCTGCGACCATCCAGCCAGTTCTTTATCCAACAAACAGTCCACCCATCAAATCCACATCTCTCCAGTTTAGAGGTCAGGATATGGTGCGGGACCGTGTCAAAGGCCTTGCACAAGTCCAGGTAGACGACATCCGTCGCCCTCCCTTGGTCCACCGATGCCATCACTACATCATAGAAGGCCACCAGACTGGTGAGGCACAATCTGCCCTTGGTGAAGCCGTGCTGGCTGTCTCAGATCACCTCCTCATTTTGCATCTAGGACATCTACGGATATCAGCCTTTACTCATGTGACACCAGTTACTAATTTCATCATATCCTCATGACTGCTTTGTGGATTAAGTCTGACTTTGTACATGTAACCATGAGCCAGAGAGATGATGCTGCAAAATTAATTGCCTCCTTGTCTCATGTAAATTATTTGTTCTAGATTGAGCCTCTGGAGGTTTGGGGAAGGTGGACTGTCTCTTCTAATTTAAAATGACCTTACCAGAAGTTACCAGTTTTCAAAGCTTTTAGCCTTTATGTTGTTTTCAGACTTTAGCACTTTTCCTGGGAAATATCTTCTCTTAAAAATGCCAGTAAAGCAAAATAAAATAATTCCATTTCTTGTTTGAGTATAATACATATATATTTATATTCATATATATGCATACGCACACACACATAACTCTATAAATCAGAATATCTAAATTGAGGACAATTCTGTATGTTTATTGATGCTAAAATTAAATGCATCACAGATCAGACTTTCCAGATGCATTTCTGACATTTTTCGTCTCCTTGCAGAGCAAAATAATGTTTAATTGTTAACCTTCAAATGTTTTAAGTTGTACTAGATACTGATTTATCATTCTACAGTGCCGATAATCAGTGTAAGAGAACTACATGCAAAAAATATTCTGCTTTGGTGCCATAAAGCATTAGAGCTGATTTCCTCCACTAGGTCATAAACCAGAATGAGTTATATGACTGTTAATAGCATCCTTCTATTCACAGAGAGAAAAACACAAAATTATAGCAGAGGCAGCGGTCAAATAACAGGACTGCTCAGTTTACTTTACAAGTTTAGAAAAAGCTTCAGACTCTGGATCTGATCCTTTATTGCAGCATTTTAACATTTTTGTTTTCTATTATTTATTTATTTATTTATTTTAATTTGATGTAGTGCATTGGGACACAAAAGGTATTCTCCATTTTTTCCTTTCTGCCTGTTACACTATGCCTTTGGTAGATTTTTGTTTTGCTTCCTGTGTCAGGTCTTAGTCTGAACATTACCCTCATCCACTGCTCTGGGGAAAAATACAACACTTTCTTCAACCTGAACAGCTGTGAAGATGTGGCAAGCAGCTTTACAGCACGAGGAAACATGACCTCATATTTAGAGCACTAGCCTAGTTTCGAGTACCTACGCTAATACAAATGTGGGCACAGGAAGGAGTTACGTCTCTGTAGTTCACTTTTCCTTCTGTAAAATGTAAGTAACAACGAGTCCCTACCCCACAGGAGTATTCTGAGGGAAATCATATCAGAGGTGAAAACATTGTTAGACATGGTGGTTGGAATTACTGACTTTCTTAGGTAGATATAAGGCAAAGTGAAGCAGCTGCCATCATAGGATAGGAGTCGCATAAGCTTAGAAAGGTGAAGTGTTAAGGACAGCTATTGTACACTGCTGAACCTTTTATTGCCTTTCTCTTCTCCCAATATCTTTACCAATTTTCCAAGATTAGATCTGATTAGATCTTGCATTACTGAAGTTTTGCCATCAATTTCAATGAGTAGAATCAGCTTTTGTGTATATACATCATTATCACATTTGGATGTTTACACACACAGCAAGAAAAGCAGCATTTCTTCTGAAAGAGTCTGATTCAACAACCGCAGACAGCTTTCTATAGATTCTTGCAAAGTAGGTCAGTAAATCAAATCATCAGAAACATTGCTTTTCTATGGAGTGTTGAAAGCAGGCAAAAATAACCTCACTTAATGTACCTGCATTTTTATTTCCTGCTTTTGAATTCAGCTATTGACCATCTAATTTTATTTCTTGCTGAATCCTTCTTAATCATGTAGGTCTACAAAATGAAAATTGTACTCTGGCAGATGAGGTATCTCTAAGATACAGTAAACTTGGTTCTCTGTACCCTTAAAAGCATAGTTCTTTTTTATTAAAAAAAAAAAAAAAAAAAAGTCCTGTAGAATTTACCAGCATGTTACAAAGTGGAGAATTTTGCTATGAACATGAAGACTGGAAAATCTTACAAAATCACTAATTTCACAGTTCTTAATCCATTGCCTTTCTTGGCATCTGTGGAGGTTTTGCATGAGTGAAAACAAGGCTGAAGCTCACAACTGAGGGGGGAAGTGATAGCTTTGTAAGTCAGAGGTCTTAGCAGTAAAATTCAAGTTTGGGAAGCAAAGGTTGTGCCTTCCAGGTTTTTTTTCCTTCAGTCCTTGTAGGTGCAAATTCAAGTACATCTAAGAATGATTGATTTCAGAGAAACTCTGGTTTATGTGCAAAGTCTGCAAGGTTGAGTACAAGTAAGTTCAGCATCTCACAAGCTAAATATTTGTAGGAAATAATCTTCCTCTTTAGTTCAGACCATTAATTTAGTTCAAAATCATTAGTTCGCCTGGGGTGAATAGAATTTTTTGGTTTTGTTCCTGTAACAGACTTCAACCAGAACACTAACGTACTTTGAAAGTATAATTCAGTGGAAAATACCCTGAAACAATTTGTGCTTCTATTTTTAATCTTACTGGGAAAGTAGCACTTCCAAAAACAACTTTTTGTTATTTTGGGGACGAGAATCAAGCAAAATCTTACCTCTGGAAACTCTTTTTCAAGACTTTTAATGACTGCAATATTTAGATGATCTTATTCTAATACAGGTCACCTTGTGCATCTCTGCCTTCTTTTTCTATATTTCCTTATTTCCCTGAATTGCTACCTGTTGTTACAGCCTCAACCAGTGCAGTTTTATAACTTTTTCTTTGCCATTCATTTTGCCAGAAAGTTTTCCACTTAGGACTTTCATCCATTGGCAATACAGTTTATTTCCTTGGGAGGTAAGCAGATGTAGGGTAAGATGGAACAGAGTGGGGAGTTTTGTTTATGGTATGGAACACCTCCCCTGTGAGGACAGGCCGAGAGATTTGGGGCTGTTCAGTCTGGAGAAGAGAAGAAGGCTCCGGGGAGATCTGATAGCGGCCTTTCAGTGTCTAAAGGGGGCTACAAGAAAGAAGGGGACAGACTCTTGAGCAGGGTCTGTTGTGATAGGACTAGGGGAAATGGTTTCAAACTGGGAGAGGGGAGATTTAGACTCGATACAAGGAAAAAGTTTTCTTATGGTAAGCATGGTGAAACACTGGAACAGGTTGCCCAGAGAGGTGGTGGATGCCCTGTCCCTGGAGACCTTCAAGGCCAGGCTGGCCAGGGCTCTGAGCAACCTGATCCAGCTGTAGCTGTCCCTGTTCGCTGCAGGGGAGTTGGACTAGATGGCCTTTAAAGGTCCCTTCCAACTCGGATGATTCTGTGATTCTATGATTCTGTGAATGCCATAAAAGTATATACAGCAACAAATAGCTTTTGTGGGTGATTTAATGCAAAACCACAATTTTTTGTGTCTTTGATGTAGTTGTCCCTTTGTGTAAAAAGTAGAAGAGATAAAGAGTAAATAAACACAAAAATAAACGAGAGGAAGTTGTCACTTTTTTTTTTTTTTTTTTTTTTTTTTTTTTTTTTAAGTGTGAGCAGGGGAGAGATAAAACTAAGTGCATGAACTGGCAAAAGCATGCTGGCAGGTCAGGGACATCTGAATACACAGGCAAGGGAAGGGTTGCACCTTGTGGTCAGTAACAGACAAGAGTGGGAGCCAGGAAATAAGACGTGAATATGCATATTGCATAAGAACAAGTCACGGTGTAGCTGGGATGGTTAATCTGGTGTGGTGTTATTGTTGTTTTTGTGGTTTCTGAGTGCCTGGAAGTTCCTCGCTGTCAGTTCCCGAATCTTTCTTCAGGTAATGTTTTGCAATACATGCTATGGCATGTTACTCTTTTCCAGGTCATTTGTGTGTTATTTATTGCATGAATTTGAGGAGGTTCTTAGTAATTTATGTGAAATAAAAGAGCAGTCTCCAGCCATTTACTCCTGACAAGTGCCCACATTAAAAGAAAACCTCCACATACTTGGCAGCAGGAGGTCAAGTCATAAAAGCTTCATGGGAGAATGAATCTAAGCCTCCTTTTAGGTTGGGGTCGGCATACTTTGGTACTACAAAATAGTAGTGGTTTTCTGCTATTCTTGCTCAGAGATAATAAAAGAGTAAATTTCTAGAACAATCAGACCTGTATCTTTCATAAACACAAACACCTTGAAATCAATGTACACTTGATCAATGTACAAGGCTTTTATTAGCTGTGCCACAGAATACATTGAAATTATTAAAATATCCAGACAGTACTGAGAAAAAAAAGTTACCTAATATTAACAGACCTGTAAAATGCTTTAGATTCTTGATTCTATCATGTTTTAGTATGATTTTAATATTGTGTCTTATATGGTAAAAATATTAAGAGTGATAAGGGGTGTTAAATCAGTATCAGCTTGTACAATGCTGAACGTAGTTCATCTTGAACTGCAGTGGGCTCTGTTCAGCACAGTTAATGCAATGCTTTGCATCCCTGAGATGTAGCTAGACATCATCCAACAGAAAGTAAAAATATCAGAAATTGTTTCTGAATTAACTTTAACTTGAACAAATGATGACTTCTGAATTTTTACTAGCCCTTGTTTGGGAGGAAGATTTGTATGCTAATGCCTTCTTTGACCCTGTTTTTGAGACAGCACAAGGAACAGAAAGTCAGTGTTCTTGCATCCCCTATCAGACTCAAATTTTACCTGAAAAGCTGTCAAAACAAACTCTTAGCCTAATCCATTTTCCTTCTGAGTCTGCACTCAGTTCTTGCATAGCGCTGACTTTCTTTTCCTCCAACGTCAATTTCAGCCCATCACATGAGTAACAAGGAAGAGAGCTAAATCACATGCTGAGAATTTTCAAGCTCTTTTAGCTGTATTGGAGTTTTTTTTCTCTCCAGGAGGAATATTTAAGAATAACTTCAATTCAACGTATACTATAGAGGATGGTGTTTTTTCCAAGTTCTGAAAAAATAGGGAGTGAAAAAATGCAACCGTATGTTAAAAAAGAGCACTTGGTCTTCGTCTTCTCTACCCAGACGGAAGAATCCCACAGACCAGGTTTGATTTCTAGACCATCAGATAGAGCACCGTGAATTAGGAGTCTCTTTCCTCTGAGCATTAAAAAAGAACTAAAAAACCTACAAAGTATATTATAAATAATCTCACTACTTTTCTTCATTTTAAGG
This sequence comes from Alectura lathami, assembly GCA_013399715.1. Taxonomy (NCBI): domain Eukaryota; kingdom Metazoa; phylum Chordata; class Aves; order Galliformes; family Megapodiidae; genus Alectura; species Alectura lathami. The sequence goes on from VXAV01005331.1 coordinate 264,814, forward strand.
GAAAATGGCATTTTACTTGAAATTCATAGAAAACATAGAAAACCTATGAGGGAAAAAAAAAAAAGAATAAAATTGCATTTAACGATGGAATGTCATTCAGAGTTCATATATGTCCTCTCAAAATACCCAGAACCTTCCAAAACAGAAGGTAAAACTCTCAGAGTAGGAGAGATACTATGACGTACAGCTGGCTGATTGAGATTTTATGCGTGTGGTTAAAAGAGAATGGGAATTCTGTACACTATAGGCTTTTCCTGGAAAAAAATATCAGGGGCAGAATAAGGATGATTTGCCCAAAAATATGTGTTGATGGAAGGCATAGAATTGCTATAGTCACATTCAGCACATCTACTTAAGGACATAATGAAATTGCAAAATGATCTAGACATGGTTGGATTTTAAACCCTGCAGCACTGAAAGTGCCCTTGCCATCCAACCCCTATATAAGAGCACTTGATGCAGTAGGAATAATATAGTGCTGAGAACCCTGTGGTCTGTTTCAGCTTTTACTGTGCCTAATACTATTTTACAATTAGATATACTATGGAAGCAAATGGTAAGGTTTTCAGAAGCATGAAACTTCTTTAAACTTCTTTTCTCACAGAGCTTCCAGTGTGGGTAACTCCGAAGTTGTAGCAAACAGCATTTTGCACCTCTTCATGTGTCCCTCTTGCTGCAGTGGTTTGTATTGGGAAGATCAATGTGAGCAGGTGATCCTGAATCACACAGGTGGTAGAAGAGTGCATTTCTGAGCGGAATGGGGTTGCTTTTAGCAAAAGTACAGGACTGGGAGCAGATGCTTATACTACACCAAAGTCCACCTCATTGTTCTTCCTTTAAGACAAACACCCTAGAGGAACAGACAACAGGATAACCCTCAGAACAATCTTACCAGGGCTGACCTGGAGAGAATTATTCATGAAACTTACTTTAATCATCAGGCTCTGGATGAGTAAGTTGGGAGACAACTCTCCACACACAATGAACAGAGATGGGCTACTCTAAAGTGTGGTGCAGATACATACTTCATGACTTCAGATGCTTAACCACATCACCCAGATCACTGCAGAATTGGGTATTTAATCTGCAAAGGCAACTTGGATTGCAGGGGACCAAAGCATTTTCTTAGAAGTTTTTCTCCCTCTTATTCTCCCCCCATCCTCTTCACACTTTGATTACTTAAGGAAAATAAGACAGCTCTACTTTATGATTTATCTAGCCTGGTTAAGTGCCTAAGTCAGCTGAGATAAAATCAGGTCTAGACCCCTGACCTAGAGATCTAAATGTACAGACTGAAAGCAAACTGTGTAAATACCTGCCATACTAGCACATGATAAACATGAGCTCCTCATGTAGTAAGGAAATATCATTCCCTTATTGTCTTTGGGCATCTGCACAAACAAGTCTTCATAAATGTTCTCAATTAATGTATTTATTTTCTAGCTAAATTAGCAGCACTTTTTATGATTGGAATATTTCAACCAGCAGCTGAGCTCTTTGTACTGTGTGTTCCTTTGTAACAGACAGTCTATCAATCTCTTACTGCGTCAAGTGAATCTGAGACTCAGTTGTGCTGTAAATATAAACAGAATTAATACCAGGAACAGAGATCCTGAAATGCTTTAAATCCAAACAGGCTAGTTAGCCGTGGTCATGCAGCCCAAAAAGATGGTGAGATATGTGGCAATGTGAATTAGTGCTCAGTTACGTGAAGCTATGTCTTCCCTTAGCCAATATTCAGTGAGCTGCTGTATTCACCACTTGGACAATAAATATGAACAATTTAACTTTTTGAAATAATAGAATCTGTCATCTGAATCTGAGTAGTCAAGTTTAAAATTTAGAAGCACTGTACTGCCTAGTTATCTACGAAGCCAGGTTGAAGTCAGTGATATGTCTTCAGAGGTCTACCACAATAACTGAGACCAGAATCCAGCCTTACATAATATCCTATCAAAAGGAAAAAAAAAAAAATGGAAGAAAAAAAACCCAAAAACTTCTAGGTTAGAATAAATGCGAAGAAAGAAATGCAGTGTGCTGAGCTGAGTGATAAATTCATCACATATTTTTTCCTTAATGAAAACATAGCTACTTTGTGAAATAGCATGAAAAAAATTAAGCAATGCAAGAGGAAAAGGTTATATGTCTAGTTTTTCATGTGAAAGTATGTGTGGTATGTTTTCAGGGTGACTACAAGAATTTAAGTGCATTTTTAGCTGTGTGGCTGCTAGTATCACAAGCTTGGTTTGGTTCTGTTTCCCAAAAGTTAAGTATCTGATCCATCTAACCACGAGTGTTTTCAACTCAGTTACAAAAATCCCATCACTAGAATGTATTTTTTTTCTGTAAGTCATGCCAAAAAATCCCGTCAGTCTGGAACTGGAGACAGGAAGAGTTTCTGTGTTTGTCCTTGACTACAGCACAGTACAGGATGGGGAGCTGCTGCCTGTCTCCTGAGATCTCCTGACCCTGTCTCCCGAAACATTCATATTTCAGAATGGCACCAGTGAAGATCCTCTTTGAAGAGGCAACTTTCAAGCTTAGTAAGGTTTGCAATGAATACTAATAGTTTGGTTAAGCACCTGATTTTTGTCATAAAACCTTAATTATGTTGAGTATAGTTTCAGGTACCCACTTGACTGGGCTTCAGAGATTTCTCAAAGCATATCCAGAAGCTGGACCTGAGAGGTTGCTGGGTTTGCCTCTGTGTGCTCTTCACTCTCTCATATTTCCCTGTTAGTTACCCATCCCTGCGTGTCACAATGGAACTTCATCCATCCAGTACAGCCACTTTCACGTGTCATGAAACTTATGGCAAAGTTAACCCCAGCATGTCTCTTGCAGCAGACCAGTAATTGAGGTCAACTCCAAGCAAATCAATCTTTTGTCACTTCTGCCCTGCCTCGCTTCAAGTATGCACATGTACATTGATTCATCCTGTGCATTGCTAAAGCTCCCTCCAACTCTCTTATAAGGCAAACAATGGACAAATTAGTGGACAACAAAACTCAGAAGTTTCAAAAATCATGTGAAACACAGTGGTTTGAAAATCATGGAGAACGTTTGGAACCAAGAACCCACTTTCACATGCTTATTTCACAGCTGGAACATTGTTTTGAATTGCTTTATTAAGGTAGCTCCCTTGTGGTAGTTTATTCTTCCACATAAAGATCTGATAGACAATACACAAGTCCCAAGCAAGGAGATTGTCTACACAGGGCAGCTCACAGTCACCACAGAGTAAATTGCCATGGGAAAAAATTCAGCTAAAATAAAAAAAATAATTACAGTCCTGTTTTGAAAATTAAATAATTACTAAAATTATAAATAACTCCACAGGGTGGAGTCACTCCAGACAGACACTCACACAGTTGTCCTTGCCAAGGTAATGAAGCCGGCCCTGCACAGGCAAGGCTGTTCTCGAGTCACTGGTCAGTAACCAGTGAGCACTAACCAACAGAAACTGAGTCTGAGATACTTCTGCCAGCCCCAGCATCATTCCCAAGGTAATGAGGTAAGACAGAATATAAAGAAAGAAAGCAAGTGGTGGTAAGTACCCATAGAATTGTTTCTTTTTGATGAAAAACACAGAGGCAAGGAGATGTTAAATAGTTCACAGTACAGCTGTAAGTTTATGCCACAGAACAATGATTTTATGACTTCCATCTTGCACTCTCACCCCTCAGACAAGCTTCTGGGTTTAAAAAGTTCAAAAACATGTTACTTCAAGTGTGCTTATTGGTAGGCAAGCTTCTATTTCTCTCTGGTCAAATTCCAAACTGGATAATTACAGCCTGTCTGCTGAAAACTCCCACCATAATTTCACTTGGCTGTACTGTTCTAAACTACTGTGCAGAATAGCTGCACATTAAACATCTTCCCTGTAGAAATGGCCAAAGCAATTCCAGCAAAAAGGCTCCCCTGATCTGTTTGAAAGTCTGGAAAGCACTTCAGATTCTACCTGGGTGGAAAGGGGAGTCACCAACAAAAGATGTAATGTATTCTAAAGCACATCTTTATACATACACAAGCATATACTGAGTTTGTCAAATGTAATGTATGGTCTACACAAAAGCAGTCTTTTAGAAAAACAACACAATCAATTATTTGTATTTGAATAGAGAGGGGAAAAAAAAAATCAGGAAAACACATGTTTTTCATTGTTTTCTCATTGTTTTCACTACAAAGGTTCATGGCTCCAGAAAGCCATTATTCTACTCATACCCCTCCTTGTACGGACTGTGAATTTCATACTCGTCACACACTTTCCCAAGAAATTGTCTGCACTAACCTTTGTTGATAGGTGTCACAATATTCAGGGTAAAAAAGCCACAGCATATGTTGTAAATAGCAATAAGACTAGGTCTTGCAGATATTTTTTCTTTTTGTACTAAACTGGAAGTTCTATCAAATGAAACACCCTGAAGTTCACTGCTTCTGTATGGCTTATGAAGCTGAACAAGTGAACTGGATATAAATATCCCTGCTACATTTATCAAGAAGTGAAATTGAGCAATAAAGTAGATTTTGGCAATGAGAAGGTATTTTGTTGATGGCCTTTAGATACAACAACAGCTGCAGTAGAAAGGGCTCTCAGTCAGCACTGTACATCTTCTAGAACCTAAAGAGGAAATCTTACAATCGGATTTTACTTCTGGTTACCTGCTCCCTTGACAGTAGTTGTGTACTCTGTCCACACAATGCAGTCATTCTCTTCAAGCTGATGAACTCTGAGTATATCAATGTCAAACAGCAAAGTATTTTGATTGCTGCACAGGCCTTTGAACTAAAACTCCAGAGGAATGTTGGCATGGGGCTAACAATACCTAGCAATTAGCTTAAGCGCTCTCCCACTGAAATGTAATCATCCTCCACAAGGAGCTAGCTCCTGCTGGGGAAAGCAAGGAGAAGCTGATTTTGGCAAGAAGTCGCCTGGCAGAGGGTCTTTGAACACCTCTCTGGGGAGGAGTAGGTAGTAAGGTGACACATTTGTCCACTGGAGACTGCATGTGAGGCCTCCCACGCCCCCCAGGACTGGCTAGCTGCAACCAGGGAGTATCTCACATGTTCCCCCCTCTGAGTAAAAATAGGAGGCCTAGAAATGTGCAAAATTTCTTTGCTCACGCATTTTGCAGGTCTCCTGAGCTTGTGGGCAAGTAGGTGTCTGACAGGGAAGCCAGGGTTCTCAGAAGCACCACAGCTCTCAGGGATCTCCTAAGGGAGCATCGGAATGGAAACCAGATCTGGGCCCTGACAGAAGGAGAAGCTCAAAGCACCTTCAGCTCCCATGTCTGGAGAGCAGTCGTCTGGAGAATATTCAGCAGAGGATCCTTCACCGTGTTTTGTTACACTGCTTCCTTACTGTTAACCCAGCTGAAGCTGCACTGGATGCCAGCAAGGAAAGAATATCATGATTACAACCTGATGGATGCTGGAAATGTACTGATACCTTCTTATGCTGTCAGAAGGGGTCTCTGGTGAAGAAGAGCTGTTATAAGTGTTCTAGTGACATAAGCTGACAGGTAAAAAGTAGGATTTCATGTTCCATATGCAAGGATCTCTCTGTGCAGCCCCAAAGATGAAGGCTGAACCATGCAAAAGACAAATAAATAGCAAAAGTGCCACATAACATCCGTAATAGAAACCTTTTACTTTTGACCTGACTGTTTCCCTGGTGTTACATCTGAAAGCATGCTATTAGATCTGGGGAAGGGCAGGCTGTAAGGATGAAAGACGGTAATTCTTCAGCAGCCTTTGCTTTAGGTAAGATGGCACTCAGCGTCATGCCCTTAGCAGATCCTCACAAGGGTAGAAGGAGCAAGTGCCATCTGGTCCTCCCAGATGAGAAATGGAGAATGATAAACTGGACCTAAGGGAACTATGCACAGAACTTGACATTAGACAAGACCCAAATGCCCAAAAATGTCTTTCCAGTTAACTCTGGAGACACTACACTTTGGAGCCTACACATTGCATACTACTGCCTCTCTGGTCTCTGTGAAGAGCCACAACAAGGTGATTCAGATATTCATGGGGCCAACACACACCCTGGGCATGCCCACCTCTAGTCCATTCCCTTACACTGAAACAGGATTAACAATAATTTGAACATTTGTGGCACGTGCCTCTTTAAATCCTTAACAACAGCAATGCTACAACCTCACTGTAACCTGTTCCACCATTCTTAGCAAATTAGATAGCAAAAATATAAAGCAGTCCTTACTAAATAACTTTCTGGAGCAAATGAAATGCATTAGTGCTTGCCCTGTCCTCAGCAAACATAGAAAACAACTGATCACAACTGATCAGTATTTTGTTGGTTTTTTTTTAGAATAATCTACTGGAATCAGTGTGTAATCAGACTCTCATTATAGCCTCACAATCTACTTCCTTCAGTACCAGAAACCAGTTTTCTCAGAGTTGCATATTTTCTGAACCTCTCACCATTCTTGTAGTACCTCTGAACTTTCCTCAGTTACCCTCACTTAAAATGCATAATCCAAGCTGCACATGCTCCGTCATATGAGGCCTCCTGATGTCTACAAATAAAATATGACAGTGTTAATAACTGCTTGCAATTGTCCCCTTGATTTTCCTGCCTCTTTCTGTCAGGTTTGTCAGCTTACTTTTGCTCCCTAAGCATAGCACTTTGTCCTTCTCTTCACTGACTTTCCTTCTTCTCCTTTTGAACCATTTATCCCACTCACCAAATTCATTGCAAGTTGTGATCTTTTCTTCCACTAGGTATGTAATTCTTCCCATCACATTTTCATCTATATAAATTTCCTCTCTACCTCACCACACACTGCTGATGGAAGCAGCAGAGTACTTGAACCGTTCTTGCCTTCCAGTTTGAGGAGGAACCATTGAGAACTTCTCTGAATGTGGCTTTCAAACCTTCTGTGTAACTCCATCTTAATATTATTTCCCTGGACTGACAGTCATAATATTCTGTGTCAAACCATATTCTAAAATAAAGATATAATATACTGTTTCTACTGTTTCCTCTAAGCTGGTTAGCCCGCAAAGAAAGGAATCCTGATTAATTTGCCGTTATGTGAGTGTTGGTAAATGTGTGTTGGCTATTTCTTACAAATCTAGGGGTCCCAAATTATTGTTTAGTAATTTGTTTCAGTATCTATTTTAACTTTATAAATATTGCTTTAAATTTATTCTTTCATTATTCACTGTCCCTAGCTTTCCTGTTTTCATAGTCAATAATTTGTGGTTACAGCTATGTTTTCTTTTCAACAGTGGAGACAAAGAAATGCACTGCTTATTTCAGTCTTCTTCCTATTTTGTCCATTAGTTGCCTACTTCCCCATAAATAATGGAACTCCATCTTCTTTAGTCATTCTTTTACCTCTAACATAAGACTATTGATTAATAAAGCTGTGACTGCATAACAACCTTTTCATGACAATGAATGTTCTGTATTTCTTGGCATTCTATAAAACTTTAAATTGCTCTAAGCAGAATTTTTCAGCCATTGTGTATTCACCTTGTAGTTCAGATGAAATTACCATATTTCTCAAGTTTGCATATGAGAATGTCATGTGAGGATGTATGAAAAGCTATAATAAAATCAAGGTAGTGTACATCTTTAACAGCTCCTTCTTTAAAGGAATTTTTTCTATCCACATTGACAACAAAGAACTACGGTGATCTATTGCAGGTGTACACCTAAAATTAAATGTCCAAAATGAAGAGAGTGCTTCTAAAGTGATCCCTGCCAGGCCTATGACGAACAATGAACAGCAATGCTCTCCCAGTGATTTCCGCCTCAAAGTGGAAATACTCCCAAAGTGCAATAAAAGTGCTCAGTGCCTTTGCATTCTTCAACGTTTATGCAAATATAATTCTGGTTTTGTTTTTGTTTTTCAGTTGGGTGTCATCAGTGGTAAGCAATTCCCCTGAATTAAAGAAAGGCTGGAAAAGCTGGTAGGGAGGGACACAGTGAGGCCAGGTGGAGTGTGCTGCAACCTCCACACTTGTGGCTCAGCAAGCAAACCTCCTCCCTGACCAACTGTGCAGAACCAGGATGGCAGAATTGGACCAGGCCCATTGTGGCTCTTGTGCAGCCTCTGCTTACGTGGGTCTTGGGCATCCACATACCTGTTCACAGAGTCACTTGGCCCCCGCACTGTACTTCCACAATGACACTGGGTTAAGGGAGCAGTCAGAGAACTAAGGCACAGGGAGGAAGTGCAGCATGTCCACAATGGCTGGGAAGGCATTGCACGTTGCCTGGTAATGCAGCCAGACACAGCACCAACATTCCCCCAAACGGGCCTGTCTCAGTACTTGTTCCCTTCCATTTTTCATGTCCAGAAATCAGGCTCAAAACGTTACTGACGCTGAGCCCAGCTGCTGAACTCTGTTTGGTCAGTGTTTACATCTTTGCTCCACAGCCAAAATACCAATTTCTGTGTTATGAAATGGTCCTTAAAACTAAATATACTAGAAACTGCCTACCTCTGATTTTATTTTCCATTCCTCCTGATTTCTCTGCTCTTACTCATTTTGCTTTATTATTTTGCTTCACTATTTTCTCAGTCTATTTGAGTCCTTGCAATTGAATAATTACCCTGTCTTCATCCTCCAGGTTCTCTTCTTTAAAATCTCTCTAAATCTTAAATCTCAAGACAACTGCTTCTCTTTTCCCCTCTCTCCCATGCTGCTGTTTTTTGCCTTACCTTGTGTTTATCTGCTTTGGCTTATTTTCTCTTTTACATTTAAAGCTCCTCAAGCAAGGACAATGCCAGTATGTGTAAAATGCATCATAATTCCACAATGCCATATACGAAAGAGGAATATAAAAGGAAAGTTGTTTTTACAATCAAATAAGCACACATTAACTGTGCTGCTATAAAAGAGTAATGAACAAACAGACGTTATGGCAAGACCCTGTGCCACCACTGAGCTAGTTCCACTTTTCCTTCCCCTAGTTAAGCAGACAGTGAACTGCCTTAGGAACTGTGTTTTAGATAGGCAGGGTGAAGGCAATGCCCTTGGGAGGCAGAGATCTGCGCTCGCTGACGTGACTTGGCTGAAAACCAAGCTGAGAAATGTGCTGGTTTGGATTATGTTATTTTATTTTGCGGTATTGTTATCACTGATCATCTGTGGAGGAGAAGAGGACAAGCTGATGACTGCTCCCTTTTCTTTGCCCAGCCATTCCACATGAGCTCCTGGCAGGTTCTCTTCCAGGCGGACAACCTGCAGTACATCTGCTTCCAACTTTTTACTGTGATAAGCTACATTTAATACAAAGACTGTATTAGCAACAGTACATGGTTGAAATGGACAGATTGATTTTGAAGCTGGTTATCCTTTGTGAATCACATTTATTAAGATTGATCCATTGGACATTTTTTCCGATATGCTGTTTTAAGCATCAAACCAAACACATTTGTCTTTTTATCAATAAAATTTTGTCAGTTCAGTGGAGAAGACTTGATTTTCTGGGAAGTGAAAACTTTCTGGCTGGCTGGCCACCAGCATATTCTGAATGCTAGTATCTCAAATTCCTGCATAAACAAGTCACGTTTATTTTCCCTGTGGATTATCTCAAATTCCTGCATAAACGAATCCCAATTATTTTCCCTGTGGATTAATCTATTTTTTTTCTTTGACAATGCTTTAACACTTTTTACTTCAATCCAGATGATCTTTAATTTAGCTTCTGTGAGATAGTCCTTGGAATAGTGGTTGTCTGAAGCAGTAGATTTATCACATACTTTAAATGTCAGCTCTGTTGAAATAGTGCAATTAGATTGCGACTGATGTGGCTTTCAAAAACTAAGCCTAAAAGCCAACTCTAAGAGTCTTTGTCCAAGAAATTAATCTCACTCCTTCCATGTTAATGAAGAACTCCGTGCCTGGACAAATCATTTACCGTGTAATGCACAGATCTGTGAACATTACAAAACTAACTTTAAAGGAACATACAAAGAAACATACAAAATTTTTGTTCAAAATTGCACTGATCATCTGTTAGGCAAACAAAAATGTCTCCAGGCAGAGAACTCAAGCTGAAGTTCTTGATATTTCTTAAAAACAGACAGATGAAGCAAAACAATAAGGGCAGATCTGCAAATCTTCCTGTGAAATCCACAGGAATTACAAAGTCCATTTGCCTGGAGGAACAGTGAAAAAGCAATTGCAAGTCAAACTACAAATCAAATGGAGCCTCGATCATGTGCTGTTTAACTGTCTGTTTGGGACTTTTGTTCACTCACGTACTAAGTGCAAGGACAAAAACAAAAGCCACAGAATGCAAATGTCTGGATCAGAGTAAAGTTACTCAGCAGGCTTAAATCAACTTGGAAAAAACAGTGCCTTTGTACCAACAGATACTGTAAGTCAGATATCATCTGCGCATGCTGCAGTCTTTGACTTTTCCTTTGCTGCCCATAGGTATTTTCTCCAGTTTTCCTGCCCCTTCTGTCTTTCTTCAGCAAAAGGCCATTTCCCCATCTGATCTTTGTTTCCTTTAAATGTAAATTCAGGACCTGTCTCCTTTGTCTCTTTGGATATTCCCCAGAACTGGAACATTTATCTTAAACATCATGCATTGTATCACACCATTGGTTTTGCCATAAAGTCCAGCACCTGATAGGACAACACAGCACCGTTAGTCACAACCATTGGCTATTGTTCTGCCCTCAGGCATGAGCTTGCTCTTTGCAAACAGGTTCTTCCCATCAAGGTGCAGTTTGGAGGCAGGTAGAGGTGTTGGATCTTCCAGGTTTCTAGAGAAGAAGCCACTATGGCAATGCACAAACGTGGAAGTCCACCAGCCCACTTTGGAAAGCGCACTTGTAGAACAGAGCAAGGCAGTGGCTAGAGACAAGTGAACCAAGAACATCTCCATCATTTCTTGCTGAGACACTTTGGATTGAATCCTAGTGGGACAAAGACTAATTACAATTTCAATAACTTTCCACAGTCACGAAGGTGTTACTTGCAGAGCGTCTTGGCTGCGCCTCTGCAGAGAGACATTTGCCTCCACCCGGAAAGAAGGGGCATCCAGGAGCAATTACTGTTGCACTACAGGAAAGCAGGCACCCACAGAGAAGAGGTGGCACTTTGGTTCAACACCTTTCCACTTCAGAGGCACATCCAAGATGATTCCACAAGCAAGAGACAAAGCAGTCTGGCAACAAACCTGTTAAGAAGCTCACACTATGTGTCCTTAACACCTTTTTTCTGCGCTGGCTCCTAAGCACTTTGCCTAAAGCGCTGTCTCATATTAACAACCATTCTCCTTGCAGCCCTAGCCTGGCAGCCTGCACCACCATCCCTTTCCTGCCTCAGTGGTTCTGCAGGGGCTGCAGCACATCTCCTATTCCCCAGGCCCATCCAAGCTGCCACTCCAAACGTAGGACACTGTGGAAGAACAGAGAAGGGGGAAAGTGTATATATGTACATTTATGTTCTGAATTGCCAAGATCTGCACTTGTGTCTAAACTACGAAGTAAGGCTGAATGCTGATCGTTCAAGTGTTCTGCCCATTTAGGCACAGCAGTTGGGCCCTTAATCACTACATGGGCCACAGCACCTTCTAAGAACAGAAATGCCATGGTCCTGTTGTCCTGTCATATAAAAAAAAAAATAGCTGCACATCCAACTGTCTGTTTTTTTTTCTCCTGACCTGCAAAGGGAAGATACTCTGGGCATGTGACATTTTGTGGATTACAGTTCATTTCTAAACTAACTGTGGATGATTTTGTGAAATCACAGCTATAAAAGAAATAAACAAATATATATATTTAAAAAAAAAATGACGCTTTGACCTAGGCATGTTTTTAATTTGTAAAGTAAATTTGTAGAGTAAAAAGTGTGTATCATCAAAGACTACAGGTTTGGTTTTGTTTGTTTGCTTTTGCATTTCCTCAGTTCTTAGCATTTTGATTCACAATATTCATATGGCAAGTATGTGATGGTTTAATAAAAAACTTAAATAAATCACTGCCTTTTTCTGTTTATCAGGAAATTATCATAAATAAAGTCCTAGCTTAACAAATAATCTAACTATCAGACATGAAACAAAACAGCAACAGAAGGAAGTACTTTGGCATTTGTGCTGTAGTTTCATTTTTACTGGAGCTTGTGATATTTATAATGAGTAGATTTTCTTTAGAAAACGCAAAAAAACATCCATCCAAAGGATTGCTTAGATGGGCTAAAATTACAAAGACTCTACAGAAGCAAGCAGCACAAGAAGCCCACTCTTCAGAAGAGAATCTAAAGGTTCTCAACAAATCTAACAGAAATGAGACCTTCTTGTTGACCTGGAGTTTCGCAGATTTTTCCTCTTACTGCCATTGTGCAACTCTTTCTTCAGGTAAAAAAAAAAAAGATTGATGGCAGGAGGGAGAGAGAGGAGGAAAAAAAAAAAAAAAAAAAGAAAAAAAGTCTTAATGAAAAGATTGCCAGTATTACTTAGAACTGGTGCTTGTGCATCAGCATGGAAGTGACTTTGTCCTGTGAATGACAAGATGACTGAAAAGATCTGTTGTTCTGTAAATGACGATACTCAATGACCAACAGCATTGCTGCATCGTTAGAAGAGCTCTCTGCGATCCTCTTTCTAGGGTTGATTTTGCCTTCCAATCAATGTATTATTGTGTGACAGCATACAGGAATACCTAACTTTATCTGTCATATCTGTAGCTAATCAGAAATTATCTGGAATCCAGCTGCCCTAGAGGACTGGCTGCAGATTTCTGTCGCTGCTGCCAGTGTCTTAAATTCACTCAGGGAGTCAAGGACTGTTCCAAATGCTGTTGAATAGTCACCCTCTCCTAACTTGGAGATGGTGCCATGTTTCAGATTCCAATCAAGCACAACTGTAGTCTGGCTTCCCCTTTTTGAGTGGCCAGGTGGGCACTCAGTGAGGATGGCCACATAAAATATTTGTTTCGGGCTGTTTCTGCTAGCGATTGCAAGCAATGACAATCATCTAAGAGTAATCAGGTCTGTCTATGAAGTGAGCTGATTTCTTTTAAGCTCCTAATGGAAGATACCAAAGTGATAAAAGAGGACACTGAAATATCCTTTCAGCCCTGTGGATAATCCTTGCCTGATGAAACAGAGGCTGAAAGGACAAGGTGGGGTGAAGGAGTTCACAATGCTGTGGCACCTGTTCAAACACTAGGTTAAAAATCTTCCTTCCCAAGGCTTCAAGTTCATCTTCTTCTCATCACTTGAAATCCGTGATGTGAGATAGTGACTGGGTGATAATGAATGCTATCCATTTACTGCCTTTGCTGAATACATTGGTTAATTGTGCGCAACACTTTGAAGATAAAGCACCATGCTGTTAATAAACACAGTCTAATGATTCTCTCGTGTTTTTAGCGCTCCTCTTGCTTTGTCCAAGGTGTAAATACCTCTCTGGAGCTAGGCTGGCCAGCTGCACAGCCCCATGCTGCTTTCAGAGGAAGGGTCTCACGTCGGTCATTCCACGGCTACTCCCCTCCATTGCCAACACATAACACTATCTCCTGCTGCTGTTTCCTTGTTTGCTTGTTCGGGACCAGGATAAGGGGATTTCAATGATTTCTGGTGAAAAGGGGCCTTCCTTTGCAGTGGGCTGTCATTTCCCTCTGCCTAAGACACAAAGAAGCCAGCCAACAGGAGCGCAACTGCTTTCATTGGCTGCTAACAGCCTTTGAGTGCAACAAAATGATGAAAAGAGAAGAAACACTAATTTGCTCTTCACTCTTCTCACACTGCCTTAGAGTAACATTAGGGGGCAATTTTCTTGGAGGAAAGAAAGAGCCTTCCTTTCCCTGGCTGCAGGAGTGTGACAGAAAATGATGCTGCTAGCACAGATTGATATGTTTTTCACACCTAAAAAGATCTCTCATTTGGTTTTCTGGTTTGGGCTGTTGCAGCACATGTTTTGGAAAGACAATGAATATAGCTTTCACGTGTAATTGTCAACATGCCCCATTATAAAGGCACTCACAACCCAGCAAAGCAGGATGTGAAACCAAAGAAACAGTGTGCAAACTTAGCTGCTAACATGAGCTGTCAGTGTGAATTAAACTTTCTGCAATGTACCTATGTCAGCCTCACCTGGGTTAAGAGAGCTGCTCCATTAGCTGATAGAAATGCCAAGCTCCTGGGAACTAACCCTGCCTACACTGACATGTGTGCTTTGTCTTAGACCTGTGGAAACACTCCCATTTGGGCTATCAATATGCACGGAGTTACAACATGCTGTAAACACTGGTGGGATCAAGACCTGAGCCCACTCCTGTAACAGCCACCAAAGGAGACAAAGCACGCAGAAGTTCTCAGTAGGTTACAGATCTCAAACCCACCAGAGAAAATCAAGATGCTGGTTTTAAGCTGGTACTCTTGTAAATAATATCCAAAACAGTTTAAAAAATTAAGGAAAAATCTCTCCTTTGTCCTGTGTAATCCACACAACAGTCACTTTCCAGCTAATAGGCATATATCACACAAAAAGAAGGATAGTAAAATCATCAAAATATGGAGCTGACAAGCTGTATAGATGGTCCTATGGCTTTTGTCAGTATCTAATACCATGACTGCAACCATTTGAACCCTTTCCTATACCTGAAGCATACCTAAATGTCTCTCCTGTTTCAGTCATTTGATGCTGAACAGCCTCAATGAGACCACATTTTTCTTCATGAGGACACTGATTTGGGCTTTTTTCATCTACTTTTACAAAATTTCCAGCACTTTAAAATCTATGAAACCTGAAATTAGGTCATGGTTCCAAATTTATTATGGAGGAACAGATAAAAATCCATCATTGCAAAAGCCTTATTTCCTTAAGAAAACATAGTAAAAATAAAAAGGCATGTATATTAAAACACAAAAACTGCTAAAGGATTCAGGAGCAGATGCATTACATGAAGGTATTTTTTCTTCTGTCTTTTCTTATCAAACTAGACTTAACTGTGCTCTACAGCAATACTTTACATATGCCTGTAATACAGTGCTATGATCCACCGTTTCAAACACAATGCTGTTAACAGTCTTCTGTCTGCTGAAATTCCACCTAGCTATTCCATTCTGAGGTCAAAAATGCTTTTCCCCTCTCCATCTGCTCCAGTTTTGGAGATTTATTGAATAAAAAAGATAAAATTTCTAAACATTGAGCAAATCTATTTTACGATGTATATATAACACAAATCTAATGTGTTGGGTGACTAATAGCACACATGTGTGCGCTGTGCTTGCCAGAAAATATCAACATTTCCAAATAGTTGCCACATTTACAATTAAAATAATGTATTTGCCAAATGTTTGGCTTTTTATTTTATTCAAATGATGATTTCTGTTCTGGTAGAAGTTCAGAACAAAATTTCCTGAACATCAAAAGTGAAAGAGCAGAGAGAGATTCCAATGTCTGATAGAGCCTCATTCAGTCCTCGGTCACACAATACTGCTTAGATAATATCACGCTTGTCATTGTTGTAGGAAGCCTAACAGCATCCTAACAAGGAAAACAGAAATAAAGCTTTAAAAATTGCCTCTTACAAGTCCTCTGCCTGTCAGCTGTAACTCTCCAGCTACCTCTCATGTCCCATGGCTTCCGGCCTCTACTGACCTCCCGCTGCCTCCATCCTCCCGTGAGTTGTGGAGGCAGGAGGGCGGCAGCAGGTGTTTGTACACACAATATTGCCAGGCTTGCAAGCACAAAGCTTGATATGTTGTGGTGGTTTAACCCACAATAGCTCCCAGCTCTTGCTCACTTACCACCCCCAACTGGCAGAGGCCTGGGCCTGCTGGTCAGCGGGATGGAGGAGGGAAGTGAGGAAGGAAAAAGAAGGTAGGACTTGAGAGTTAAGATCAAAACTAGTTTACTAAAATAGCTAAAGAACAAAAGATAACAAAAATGCAGAGGGGATATAAGGGTAATAATACTGATAATTGGACAAAACAGTGACTTACGATAAAGGCGATTTCTCACTCACACGCAAGCCCAACCCAGAAGAGGAAAAAGAGCCACACGAGCCACGGTTTCCCCCTCTCACCGGAAAGTAAGGGGAGGGCCATGACATGATATATACGGTATGGAATACCTCTTGGGGCAATTTAAGTTAGACGTCCTAACTCTGCTCCCCCCCACAACTTCCTAATCCCTTCTCTTCCAGCATTCGCAGATTTGACTATGCTAGAAACCATGACCATGAACGTTCCTACTGCATTATTGACTCCTGCTCTGAGACTGGCCATTCTTGCAGAAAGATAGGTGATCAAAGGAGGAAAATGTCTTCCCAGTATTTTCTTTTAGGAAATTAAGAAACAAAACCGCATTGTCTTTCTGTAGTATTCTCATTCTTAAGCTTCCTTCCCACCTGCTTCAAGTGCAGACAATTGCAACTTCAGAGGAATGTGGGAGCTGAAGCTCAGTTGCTGCCCCTTAGAACAGATTTCAGAAGCGACAGCACAAACAAAACTCCTGGTGAGCAGGAAGGGATGCTGAGTCTGACCCCGTGGCGGATCTGACTGTCTTCTGCCTCCACGTCCAGTTCCATCACCCCATTCTAACTCTTGTGCTGCTGCTGGCACCCATGTGACCTCATGGTGAACCAGCCATAGGAGAATACAGGTAGGCATTTGGGAAGCAGAAAACATCACATTTTTTTGTAATTTTCTGATGCCTGATTCCCAAAACAGGTTCACTAGCACATCAGATGTGTACTAGAGCTACACCAAGAGATGCTGGATGATTACATGGCCAGCAGCAGAGGAGGGGATGGGAGAGGAGCATCAATCATAGAAAGAGAAGTTTAGACCAGCTCAGTCATAACATGAAACCCCTCCTGGAAGTGTTAATTATCAAGGACATCCTGTGAGAGAGAGTGTAACAGAGGGGCAAGTTATACATTAATCATAATTTGCTACTCTCTGCGTTCATGTGCTCCCTTCCATGTAGCACCAAGCTGAGAGTACTGTTTGGGAGAGGCACCAAAGGCACTGCAGTGTACCTAGAGTGAAGACTTTGAAGATGGGAGTTGCTGGCTACAAGCCCCAAATGCTGCCTTAGCACAGGTCTGGATGAATGCAGCTTCAGAGTAAGCCCCTCTGTGCATGCTGCAGGCTGCTAGGCGTGAGATGGCTGCTCCAGGAATCACGTCACTGGGCTGGAGTTTAGCTCACAGGCTATTTTACTTTGGGCACTGAGCAGCTAAGCAGGACTTGGCTTAACTCCATCATGTAAAAGGAGTGTATCTTTGTCTGGATCAAACTCTACATGTATGTTTGGTTATTTTCTCTTGTGACAGTGGAGTTTATCCTCCTAGACACTTATTTCACTAGTCAATTTAAGTTATTTTTATTACTTACTTTTATTACTTAATTTTGAAGACTTTACCTCCTATGACAGGAAAAAAAAAGGGGGGGGGGGGGGAGCCTAAATGCAACAACAAAAAAAACATTTCCAGCAAGATTAAATATCTTCAGGGTGCTATAATATTGACATTGTCATTTAATCATAACAGGATTTACCTTTGCTAAAAGGACTGCAATTCTTTCAGAAGCAAAAACATCAACTGCAAGGCTCTGCTTTTCTCCTACCAGCATGGCTCAGTTCTCCGCCATTTCAGTGCACAATTTCCCCATAGCCCTTTTAGCTCAGACTTCCAAATTTCATAAAACAGCAGTACAAGTTTCAGAGCAGCTAAGGTGATCTTTCCACACTACTCACTGCTGGTAAAGACTCAACTGAAGGCTAATGGCTGGTGTTAAAAACTGCATTTTGAGGATGAAGCAAATCCAGAAAACAATCAGAGACCTAGAAAACACTGCCTAAATGAGAAATTTTACTTTGAGGAAGAGAAATGTAAAGAAATTGTAAAGAAAATGTTAAGACTGAAAGAAGATATAATCACAGCCTTCAAATACATACAGGGTTTTGTGAGGAGGCAGGAACAACCTACCTGTTCTCAGCACTCTGGTTAGCTAGCATAAGGAGCAAAGTTTCAACTGCAGCAAGGAAGATTCAGATAGGCTGTTAGGATTAAAATAACAGTCAAGCAGTAGCTAGATGGTCTGTAAAGTGCTCAGACCTCTGTTGCTGCAGGTTTCAGAAGGCAGGCAAATGTCACAGTTTGCCTACAGATGTAGATGACACTGCTCCAAGTCGGGGGTATGGGCTAGATAGCTCAGAGGCCTCCTCCAGACCTGTCGGTGTGTGAACTCCCGCACACAAGATCACACCATAGATGTGGTCCCAGAAGAAAGATGATGCAGCACAGAGGGCTGCTGATGCAGCCAGAAGGGCCTCTTTGTGTGAGGAGCCTGGGCAGGAGGCACAGCCCTTCCCTCCTGCTCCACAGCTCCCCCAAAGCAGGGACAAGACTGGCTGGGAGTCTTACCTCAAGTACGCATGACGGCTCTGCCGTCTTATTCCTCACTACAGCATCAGACCATCTTTTATGGAACACTAACATCAGAACAAACTTCAGGGTGTCTTTGGCACTTTCAGGACTCACATTCTGCCTAAAGAAGGATTTTTGTTGGGGATTTTTAAGAGAAGTCTGAACAGCAACTTATTTATGCCGTAAAAGCTTTCTTGAAGGGAAAGAAGCCTCAATATTATCTAAAAAGTGATCAAATTCCTGATTTACCAGAGTCACTGTGCAAAACAGTTCCACAGCTAATTCGGTTTGGCTGAATGTTATTCTGCTCTCACAAATTTTATACGGGGATCTGTGTTCTGTCTTGTCCCAGGGGGGCACAGTTTCTACAAGAATTACTAGAGTGAAATATAGCCTCAGCCTGAACTATTAATCGCTTCAGAAGTGAAGACCCAAGCTTTCTTATGCTGCACCCAGGGAAGGAATATGAGCACAGACTTGATGCATATATACACGTACATAAACCAGAGCCATCAGGAGACCAAGCATCTGTTTTGTACTTGCTGAAACCTACACAAATTCCCTCAGTTTGCTTTGGATAGCATGAGTTATCTGACATGGCTGTGATAAATATGTGGGTTATTATGCACTGAGTCGTGGCCCAGAAGAAAATAACTTAATCTTCTAGTAAACTAAAACATGAAAGAAGGCATTTTTGAGACTGACGTGAAGAAGACATGGAGATTTTGCAATATCCTGATGAGTGAGCGCTGTTTACTGCAGACAAGAGACAGTCAGTGCATTTTGGCCAATTGTTTGTAGCATTTCCCTCTGAGGACAAATACTGCTTTTGTCTGGACTGGGTCCAAGTCGAACCAAGTGCCTTCATCAAGAACCCTTCCTTGGGTATTTGGACATACTGGCAAAGGTGCTCAAAATGCAGTAAATGCCAATGGAAGATCATAACAGCAATTAATGCTTTTTCCGCTGTTTGCCACTGATCTTAAGTCACATATCTGGGTGTGTGCTAACCAGCGAGCTCACCTGTTCACGGGCCAATACTCATTCATGGCAGAGTGATGTGGCTCTGGAATTCTGTTAGACAAATTTAATGGAGGCAGGCAAGGTAATCAAAACACTATTAGTTCATCTTCATGCTGATATCTAACCAAAATTGTTTGAGTTGGATGTTCCAGGTCTCGGTACAAACCTCATGATTTATGCATGCCAAAAGCTGCTTTTGAAAGCACTCATCCTTTTACCATCTCCCAAGAGCATCTAAACGTCCGATGTGTCTCACAGAATGCAGTGTATTTATTTTTCACATTGCTCATGAGGAAAAGCTGCTTTAGTAAACCCACATGGGGTAGCAAGCAATGTTAAGTAACTGAAGTTTCTCGTTGATTACCCCATTCCATCTCCTCCATTTGGCAGAAACAGATAAGATGTGATTTTTCTACCGATTTCATTGATGTGAAAATAACCACTTCTAAAATCAGGCTTAATGAGCTAGAAATGTACAACAACAAAAAAAATCACTCAAAACCTGTAAACATGGACATTGAAATGCAGCTATTTGACATGCCGAGCCACAACAATGACACATGATTTATTGATTAGTTGCCATCACATGATGGAAGCTCAGCTAGTCATTTTAAATACCCACATTATCTTGGAAATCTTCCTATGAATAAAAAGGTAAAATACAGCCTCTGTGTTAGCAGTCAATACTTTATTTTTCTATCATCTTAACTGAGGTGGCATTGATGAATTCTGATTGATCTAAGCCTTTTAAAATGATAAATGCTTCTATAACTCTGTTGTACCACATTAAATTCCTACTGTTTCTGCTGTATGTTTAAACACTACAGTCCAGATACACTTGAATATTATAAACACAAAAAATCTGCAATACATGTTCTGAAAATATTAATTATCTGCTATCTGAGGTTACTGGTGTAAAAAGATGTATTATTTCCAGAATCAAATACTTAACTCTGATTTTCCACTTCTGAACAGAGCACTGTAATCATGCACTCTTACTAGTAATTGTCTTCCCACCGTCGTAATGAAAGCAGTTCAAATATTAGTAGATGAGATTCTATTAATTTTTTCTACAGTGTAGATGTGTTTATAGCATTATGCATGACAGGTAACCAATTCCACTGGTCAGCTCACCAACCAGTTGCAGAGGCAGCAATAGCATGGGGTGTAGGTCTGTTGGCTGCGGTTACAGTGAATGGTAACTCCGAGACAGCGGAGCTTTGGAACTCAGCTCAGCGGCTGCCTCCATTGTGGCTGGAAGTGCTGGTCGGTCTGTGCACGTGCATGTGCACAGGGACTACCCAAAAAAGAAAGGAGGAGAAAAAAGGGCAGGACTAAATGTCACTTGTCAGCTATTTACATTCATTTTCACATTAGCTGCACTTAGCTGCAAGACTAAACTTTCTGCTGAAATTTCTTACCATCTTTCATTTTTTTAGTTAAATGCCTCAGAAAATTCAAGGTGGCATTAAAAAAATTACAAGCATTGCCCATATGAAGCTCTTCTCTATCCAAGGAACTGGGCTTGCACACAATCTGGTATAACCAGGGCTGTGTCAGAATGTCAAGCTCTCCCTGCAAAAGCTGATACTTTTAATAGTTACACGCATGCTTATATACATTGCACACATCCGTATAAGGCTTTCTGCAGATTCCACATGGAAATTGTATCCAGGGCCTGCTAGTTTTCTATCTCATACCTCAGTACAGTAATTTATATCCGTAGCAAAGTATATGCAAAATGTCAGCTAAACTAAACAAAAGCAAAATTCTCACTGGGTACCATTTTGCACAGGGGTAAGCAAATGCACCAAGTGAGGGCTGGTTTGAAAATACCAAAAAGCACCTGCTCCATGTGGTTCATATTGTCCACCATCAAAGGCAAAAATGAAGGAAATCCTACAACTAACTCTAGGTTATTTTACCCTTAAAGATTTTTTTCTGGATTGGTGGAAAACGGACATTCAGAAACTCATCACTCACAAGAAATAAGCAAATATATACAAATTGATCTGCAATAGCACTTTGGTGCAAAGGGCATGAAACTCATGAAACAAAGGATGTTTGCAGTGACATTTCACAAATCTAATAATAACACCCTAAATGTATCTGGCACTTCTCAGCCAGAAAAAGTAGATCCCCAAGTGATTTATGGACTGTGAACATATAAATATGTATATTTGGGTATTTTCTGTCACTGGTGGAAGACAAAGCAGTGCCCTGTTGGAACTGAAGACATCTGACTGCCTTGCACTAAGATGGAGAGTGAAAAAAATCCAGTAGAGAGCTGGCTTATACCTTAATCAAAACACTACAACTACATTCAGGTAGGGTCCTACTTCTCGTGCTCTTTGCATTCCATTATCACTGCAGAAGCATTACGAAGGATGGCAGTAGCAGAGGTGCTAAGCCAGCCTGAATCTCAGCTGCAGCTGCTGCCTGGTGCATTGCTGCTTTCATCAGGAGGAATCCTTTCCCCTTTCCTTCCATTCGCCACTTTTCACAAGAGAGCTGAGACGAGTGAGATCCCAAGGCCAGATGTAACGATGTGGCTCTGACATGTGGGAACACAGAGAAAACCAAAATCTTCTGCACAAAGTACAGTTTCAATCATTGTAAAGGATCTGAGGTTCTTTTCAGCTGTTTGGGTTGCTCTCAGGTTATCTCCATGACCACAAGGCAACAACCTTCCTTTCTAAAGGCCAATGATCAATCATCTGGCTGTTTATCTGCCCATCAGCCCCTCATAAAAATGTCAGAATACATTGGCTACTTGCAAACAAATGCATAAAAGAGGTACAAGTCTCACAGATAATTAAGTTTCATGGAGTCTGTGAACATCAGTGACTCAAATTTGTTTTCCAACAGAGAGAAAGGGGGAAGGAATGCAGCTGTTGACAGCTGTGCTGGGCAGCACGCACGCCGGTCTGGTCCCTCCTCCACCAAACAGAGATGTCACGCACGACACAAAAGAGAAATGGGAGACAAGGCAACAGCAACGAGTGACTCAGGCAGAAAGCCACAGGAAACCAGACTTCATCAATCCTGTTGTTTGTGGAGCAAGGTGTTTTTAATAATGACAGCTGGAAATTCTGGTCTTTTTGTGGGCCTTGAAGGTCTTTGTGGTAGGATTGGTACCATGTATGGCTGCACCTTAGGTAAAATTGAGAATTGACACCACTGGGAAATGATGCAAGAGAGAGGCACAGACAGTGCATCCAGCATAAAGGATAAGGACAAGCAGAGGAAAAACCGAAGGATATGTATAACAGCGAATGGGTGATAACAAGGTAAGGAGAGAAAGAGGGAGTGCAGAGGGAGGAAATAAATAGGAAATTGAAATCTGGACTGGCATCCTATTCACATGCAGCCCCGTTATCTCTGTCCATACAATGGACAGTGACAAGGCAGGTCTTTCCCTCTTGGACTGCATGCTGTCTGTGCACGTATAAGTGCACACTGACAGTTAAGATCGACAAGAGGCTGGGAAGCTGTTAATCACCTTAATCATTCAATCACTTACTTGTTGCTCTTTTCTAAGCATTTATGTGTTTAGGATTAGTTATCTTTTTTTTTTTTTTTTTTTTTTTTTTTTTTTTTTNTTTTTTGGTGGGTGGTAATAAGGGGCAGGGGGATAATCCTTCAGCAGCAAACAGCAGTTTTTCATGTGCAGCTGTTTATCTGGATTCACTGGGGAGTTATCTCCCCATATCACACATGTAGGGAACTGAGCCCTACTGCAGAGCAGGACAACGTGCTGCCTCCAAGACAAAGAAGAGGCAGAAGACGATCCTGTGAACACTCTGCTCCTTCACAAGCAGGCTCAGCTCCGAGTGATACTGCATTGCTCCATTTCAGCCCAGGATAACAAAAGCCCTGCTGCACACATTTGTGCAGAAGCATGGGCCATGCTGCTGCTTTAGCATAGCCACGTGTGCCCAGCAGAAAAGTGAGGTACAGCAGAGGAGACAACTGCCCTGGGATGGGACACTGCATGGTCACCTTGAGCTCAAGTTCAGCTTTATAATCCCTGTCACACTGGGCAAGGTCAAACACACCGCAGGGAATTACTACGGACTGGTTGAGGGTTTAGCACAGCTTCATTTCATGGCTCCTCTTTTGAATTAAATAAACTGTCACCACTGCTCTGTCCATGGGTGTACACAGGCAGGTTTCTGAAAAACACAGCCAACAGGAGCCAGAGGGACCTGTTCCAGCCAGAGGCAGCTGTGTGGTGTGCGGGGAGGCGACTGTGGCCTAGGCCCAGCCTGGGGACCCCCACGGTGAGGAAGAGCAGCATGGCAAGCACTGTGGCCTGGCCATCAGGTGTGGCAGGTGTGGGCCTGCCCCAAGCAGGGAGCAGAGCACGGGGTCCAGAGTGGGCAGGGCAGAGGGAGGCAACAGAGCACCCAGAAAAAGCCCTGGGGCACGGCGTGCTGGGAGGCAGGGATCCGCAGGCCAGGGCCAACAGAGAGCTGCCCGGCTGGTAACGCCAGGGCGTGCTGCCAGAAGTTTGGGCACAGCCTGGCCATGAGCCCGGACGTTGAAAAAGCAGCCTGGAAAGTGAGGTCTTACCAAGCCCATTAGCAGCCCACAAGTTCCTCCATCCTGGATCCCTCCCAGTGCATGCAGGATGCAACTAACCCAGTTTTTCTTGGAAGGCCCCATCTCCCTCCTCCTCAGACTCCCCTGCTTTCTTCCAGCAAGAGAAGAGGTATGGAGTGGGGATCCTGACCTTCTGAAATGCTCCACCATGATCCCAGAGACATTCCTTCTCACCTTACAGTGACTCAGCCCACCAGGCAAAGAGCAGAAAGCAGGCCAACAAACAAGGACCATGGCCTTTTGCTGGAGCTTGGCAAAAAGCTGGGCTGGGCTGGTGGAACCTGGCCAGATCTGGGTCTGCCTCCAGCGCAACCTGGGTAAAGCTCCCCCAGAGCACCATGGCAGCAGGATGGTCCCACCCCGCCATAACACCATGCTGTACTTCGCTGCGTGTTTCAGCATCTCCTCTAGCAACCTGCTGCTTTCTACTTCTGCCCAGGTTTTGGAGTTTGTTTTTACTTTCTATTTGTTTCTGTTCTGAGATGTGATGACAATTTCTCTGATTGACTCTCTCCTGTTATTTCAAGAGGAAACCCAATGCACGCAGAATTTAATGAGGCTGCACTCCAAGTGCCAACAGCAGCTCGTTAATTACTCCTTGCAAGTCCTTGCTCCATGTCTGACTGATGGAAAGCCACCTACCAAGTCCAAAGAGCTTGCCTAAAGCTCACGTGAGCTGTTCTCTTAACACATCCCTCTTTTAAACAAATCATCCCTACATCACTTAGAGACAAGACAAACTTGACATCTGAGTGCAGAGAGGATCCTGATGCTGAAGCAATGAAACAATGTGTTTACACACAGGCTCTCCTGTTTGTGTGTTTCTGGGGGAGGAAAGGAGAAAATTGTATTTTAGCAGATTGCTCTAGAGGGAGAAAAGACCTTCAGTCTTTTGACTGAAGTCAAAAATGACCTGCGGTCACGCAGAGTTTACCTGACAGGGATAAACCCTGTGGTACTCTAACTTCGCTACAGATGTTGCCAGTGACATAGACTGGGCCTCCCCAACGGGACAGGGGAAGAAGTGAACTCCGGGAACCCCGCAGCAGCTCTCTGCTCTGAGGACCACGGCTGGCAGTTACTGTTCCCGCACACTTAGGAGCCTCCCCAGCACACCACCGGAACGCGCCGCGTACCCCAAGGCCTTTAACTAGGAAAATGCAGGAAGACCCTCGAGAGCCGCCGCGAAGC
>VXAV01005331.1:291194-305514 GCA_013399715.1 Alectura lathami
CGCGCAGCCCGCGGCCGCTCTCCGCTCGGGTTTCGCAAGCCCTGGCGGCGGCAGGACTCCGGCTTCGCCACCCGCCCGGTGCCGGGTAGCTCCGGCCCCGCTTTCAGCTCTTCGCGCCGCTGGCTCCAGCTCCGGAGCTTGTTTGGGTTTTGTTGTTGTCTCTTTGTGGAGGCGGCTTTAAAGTTTCTTTCCGAACTGTTAATTAGATATGCTGTACTTTGCTCGTGTTTCGTGCTGGCGAATGAAAGTGCGAGCCCAAAACACTTGTGACTCAAAGCATAGTTATTCGGGCAGAGCAAAACACCTCTGCCTTTCGTTGTTGCGATGGGCTGTACCTGCAACTGGTGGCTTTGTCTTCTGGGAGGCTGGCGCAGTCTTGGTGCCACCCGGAGACAGAAGGGACCAGTAATAAATAATTGGGGTTCTTCCTGGCTTAGTCAGACCCTGGGTGAATATACAGAGAATGAACTGCAGGTTCCTTGTGCCTCTGAAATCTGCGAAATAGCATTGTCTTTGTTGTCAGTATGTTGCAAGGCTGCGGTCTGGTCCCTATCGCGGTGCTCATTGTGGAATGAAAACTTGCTTGTGGAGGAACTTGATGCTTTTGTAGCTAACATTGCTACCTTGAATGTGATGATTAACTTATTGAACACCAGAGGGAACTCTCAATAGGTAATTCATTCACAAGCAATATATGCTTGTTTTACTATTTATGTTCTCATTACAATGGAATCTAGAAGGAAGCTGGATCAGTAAGTAATGGGCAGCTGGCATGTACCTGGGACTGCCTCCAGCTCTTTTTCTAAGGGTGTCAGCCCCAAAGCTGGGCTAGAAATTCTCTCCATTACCTTTCCAAAGCCTGCAAAACATAACTGACCTCATGGGAGCAGAGCTGTGTACCGTACTGTGGACATACCAGCCGGGTGACCCATTCCCTGCACACTGTGGAGGGCTTGAGCCAGCGCTTCATACCCAGCCTACTGGGGTGCGCAGCAGATCCCATGTGCTTCGGTGCGGGGGCTGCAGCCTGCAATGGATGGGCCAGAACACAGCACACTTCCAGCCAAAACAAAAGGGAGGAAGTCTGCTTCCGAGCCTGGCGTAGCTCGTGCCCGCTGCCTTGAATACTTGTGGTTCTCAAGCCCTGGTGGGAACTGAGTCCGACTGAAAGTGAAGTAGAAAATTATCTTTGAGTGCATTCTTTAAACTAATACAGAAAGTAAATGATGGCTGTGTTTGGGAAAGGAGTTTGAATGGTCAGTTCTGGTAATGAAAGCTTTCTAAATAATTTGGTGTAACTGTAAAAAGCTGGTGTCAAGCCAGCAAGATGTGATACTGCTTTTAGTAGTAAAACGAACCCCTAAACATGCATCTGATGCTCTTGGTAATCAGCTACAACAGTTTTGATAGCCAGACTTCTTTGATGCTCCTGGATTGCTGACGACATGGGAAGGATAGCATAATAAATACATTTGTGACTCTGACTTGTGCTCCAGGAGCTGAAGCATCCAGCTGTTCATCCTGTCCCTTTGCCAGAGGTTACTTTGCCATTCAGCCTTGTTTCCTATTGGAGCCTGAATGTGCCAGAGTTTACAGCCTGGCACACGAATGTAAGCTGCGTTTTATGGCTGTTCATGCTAAAGCGTAATGTTGTGAAGTCCAGTAGGGTGAGCCTCCTGCTCATCTCCGTGCTGGCAGAGGGACAAGGCAAACAGCTGGGGTCAGCTAAATTGGGCTGCAATCGTGAATCAGACCCTGCAAGCACCCATGTTCTTTTGAACATGGTGTTTTCCCTGAAAAACACAGGTTCCCAGTCACATCTGAAATGTGACTCAGATGAGCTACCTTCCTATTGAGTCCGGGGGGTACTGGTGGTGGGAGACAGCTCTGCACAAGAAGAGGCTGTGTGACTGTCTTGGTCATGGCACTCGGATTTCTGGGTTTCAGAAGGAGGTAGCAGTGAGCAGCCTTCCCCTTCCCATCCTTCCCCTTCCCATCCTTCCCCTTCCCATCCTTCCCCTTCCCGACCTTCCTCCCACATGGATTCTGGGAATTAGCAAGAGAGAAACTTTTTTCCTTCTAGCGAAATTTTGCTTTATACATCTAAATTGAGAACCTGTATAGATCAATATATAAAATATTCTCACTAAGGTCACAGCCCTTTTCTGCCTGAATCTTCCTACAGATATTTTTGGAAGTGGCATAAAGGCTTTAAACAGCTTTCCAAAATTGGGAGCTGTTTACCATGCTTGCATAATCTTCTCCAAACCAAATCTGAAGGGACATCTCTTCATGAACGCTTGTTGTTACAGAAAATTCCAGTGGTTTGTTTTTGAAAAAAAAATTTGTACCTGTGTATTTTTTAATGAAGATGTAATACTAATCATTTATATTTCCATACACCTAGAATTTGGAACTTTTCATGCACTTTCAAAGTGTTTATTGTGTGAAGTACTGAATGAAGATATTTATTACACTAGTGCCACATTCTGACTATTGAATTACATCTGTAAAATTAAGGTAACAAGCCTAAATTAGGGTTTGCAACTTTAAACTCTTGCCAGCGAGTAGTTAATGGCAACGTTAACTGCTAGTAAAGTAATTGCTGCAGTTCTTTTACTGTCATTTTGTTCTCACTTTCCTCCAGTCAGACTGATCTGTAGACATATAATGAATATTCCCCAAAATAGCTTGGCATTGTCGCTTATGCAATTCCTCATCAGCACCAATGTGTTGATG
Source organism: Alectura lathami (assembly GCA_013399715.1). Lineage (NCBI taxonomy): Eukaryota > Metazoa > Chordata > Aves > Galliformes > Megapodiidae > Alectura > Alectura lathami. The sequence goes on from VXAV01005331.1 coordinate 293,934, forward strand.
AGCTAATGTGCACTTGATTAAATGTACTTGATTTATGCAAACAAAAACTGTAGGTCCTTCTTAAAGTTAGCACCTGTTAGTGAGATGAGAGGCTCAATAATTAAAATTGAATTAAGTAAACAAACCACTCAAATGAAGTGTTCCTTCTACTTTTTTACCTTTGTCTTTTCAACTCAATAGTGAATATTTATTTTGACTTTTCTTGCAGGTTTTTTCAATCACTGTGGGGGGCCTCTTTTGTTTAGATGGTTTCCATTAGAACTAAAAAATTATAAAGCCATTATTAGCTATAATAAAGCCAGGTGCAATTAGAACTCATGCAGTATTACTATAAGAGTTTTGTTTAAATATAAGGCTAGCTTTGACTTGATATTGGTCTCCTAATTTTTTGCTTTACTTTAGTTTAAAAACATAGTATGAGTGAGGCATTTAGGGAGTGTCTGTTTTAACAATGCAATATTTGGACAGTAAATACTTTAACCTCCTGCTCCTTGCTTGATCAAAACTCATATAGACAAAGGAACAGAAATAAGGATCTGAGGAAATAAGGAGTTACCCATCAGCGGCTTAGTGCTGCAGAAAATCTCCCTAACTCACTAGAAAACTGCGCAGATTTGGCTTTAGAGAGAGGCACTGAAGTCCAAGTTCGTGGAGGCCCTGAAGAAAGGGATGGATGGAGGAGGGAGAGGACGTGCTGGCCCAAGCCCTGGGGGGTTGGGACTTGTCTCTAGGCAGATAGTAGATAGATTATCTGGTAAAACTGAGCATTTTTTGTTTTCTGTCTCACAGCTAAGTCTCTGGGAATAGATAACTTCTGGATCTCTCTAAGTTTCTTTCCGTCTCGGATGGTTGAGGGAGGACTTGTTGACAGAATGCCCTGAAGTGTCTGTGCCTAAGAAACGTCAGCAATGACGATTAAAAACCACCGGGGCCAACTAGCCTTTTCTCGATCACCCAGGCGGAGGCTGCTGAGCCACAAGGCAGAGTTCATCCCCAGGAATGTGTCAGCAGAGCTCTGGTCACCACCACATGCTCATTGGGGTGTTTGATTTCTCTTTGAAATCTGCTTTCCATGAGCCGGCGCTGGCGCCGAGGTAGCTTGATGATTAGCTCTGTCCTGAGCTCGCTGTGCTTGGAGCCTCTGTGCTTGCCAGAGGACAGAGTCCAACCAGCACCTTCCGAGGTGCTTGCAACCATGCTCCACCTCTGTGGTTTGCTGCTGAGCTTCTGCCTCCCTGGGCTCCTTCAGTCATGTCCTCTTCCACTGCCTGCTTGTGGACAAACAGCTTGGTGATGCTGGAAAGAAGTGCAGTTAGGAATTTTGCTTTGTTCAGTCAAAGTGTGTCTTCTTCAACAAGCGGGTTGTCTCATTATAACCTTATTTCTACTGTTTCGCTTGTTTTTCTGAGTATCTGGCATCACTAATTTAAGGCCACAAGTAAAGAGTAAAGGCATTTTGGTCATTTGCAGTGAATGGATTTTGTATTATTTGACAGCCATCATTTTCTTTCTGCTGCAGTTATGTTGTCTCTTTCTTTATATTGAAGTTCTTTTAAATCGTTCTCAATCCTACAGCAAACCAGAAACCTGTGGAGGAATTTTGCCCCCACGCTGCCCTTACTGTCCTTTGGAAGATCTGTCGAGAGCATTATGCTGGATTAAGTACATAGGAACTGTCAGTGATCAACATGACTTAAACGTTTTTAAAATACCATCCATGTGATTTTTAGCACTTTAGCAGAATTGTTACAGAACTTGTGTTTTCTAGAAAAAAGATAAGTTGATGCTTATTGCTGAATAGACCTGACTAGTGTCTTTGTAGGTAAGCTGGATTAGTTCTACATGTCGGCTCGGTTTGAAGGGAGCTCTCATAAACACGACACTAATCTTCTTGTGCCTAGAGATTGCTAGGGTGATAGCTGAATCTCCTGGAGAAGTGACACAGAAATCAAGTTGTCTCACATTTCAAGCTTAACCTTCTGGCCGTACTAACTGGCTGTGTTTTAAATATATAGAAATTTCAGGAGTAGACTCCTCACATCTTTTTCTCTAGGGCTCCTATATATTTTCTTCATAGTTTAAGAAGAGTTGATGCCTCTTTCTGGCAGATGTATGTGCCTATATATACCAGTATATAAAGAAGATGTAGCTCTTACATTCCTAGCTGCACCACTATTTAGAATTTATGAGGAACCAATTATTTAATCCATGTAGGAAAATAATTTTTATTCATGTGTCTTCAGCCAGAGAAAGAAAGTAAAAGACAGAAAAAGTGAAAAACATTGATATAGTAGAAAGGATGCGACTGAAATACAAGGTGAGGTCTCCCATCCTGAATGAGAAGGGGCAGTTTAGTCATCTTTTGCTTGGACATAGAATAGACATACATAGGAAATAAAAATTGCTTTCCTGATTGGAACAGCTCACAGTGGTAGGCTACAGTTTCCATTAGCTTGTCACAGTGATTTAGTCAGTCCTTTCTCTTTAGTGATTCTAGCTGCATTCATTGCAATGGAAGTCCAGGATGTGTGGCATCTTCAGAAGTCTGTTAATTTGTCATTCCTTAATATGTTCACGTGATGTGTGTTGAACTTGTGTGTTGTCTTCATTTAATGAGTATGAGACAAATTGGTGGAAACTTTGTGTTGGGTCTGTTGAATTTTAAGGTAAAAAAAGCAGTAGCTCAAGCTCTTCAAGGAGGATGTGGAGCTGTTGGAGTGGGTCCAGAGGAGGCCGCAAAGGTGAGCAGAGACTGGAGCACTTCTCCTATGAAGACAGGCTGAGGGAGATGGGCTTGTTCAGTCTGGAGAAGAAACAGCTCTGGGGAGACTTCATTGTGGCCTTCCAGTATTTAAAGGGAGCTTATAAACAGGAGGGAGACCAGCTTTCTACTTGGTCTCACAGTGGTAGGACAAGAGGGAATGGTTTTAAACTAAAATAAAGGAGATTTAGGTTAGATGATAAAAGGAAATTCTTTAGTCAGAGGGTGATGAGGCACTGGCACAGGCTGCCCAGGGAAGCTGCAGATGCCCCATTCCTGGAGGCATTCAAGGCCAGGTTGGATGGGCCCTGGGCAGGCTGATCCAGTGGGTGACAGCCCTGCCCATGGCAGGGGGTTGGAACTAGATGAACTTTCAGGTCCCTTCCAAACCAAGCCGTTCTATGACTGTATTTCCAGCCTTGTGGGAGTAGTAAGTATTTAAGAAGAAAAATGTTTAAAAAGTTTTTGCATGCAATTTTGATTCACATCATCACCATCAACAGAAACTTTATCTCCTGAACTAACTGACAGCCCATGTAAGCTCTGGGTGTGATCACAAGGCATACACCACACTTTGTAGGGTGCAATTTGCAAACCTAGGAAACCAACTGAACCTGGTGACTTCTTGATTATTTATTTTTCCTCCCAAACATGCTGAATGAAGGTGTAGCTTCTACCTGAATGGTTTTTACTCAGGCAGAAAGCGTCCTTGTGAGTACTCTAAAGCAGTTTTTCACGAGTCTGTAACTACAGCTGCAAAGCTGACTTTGTGAGTGAAGAATATGCGTCTGCTCTGTGCTCCAGGTGTTGCCTCCTTCTGCCCACCCAAACTGTTGAGATGAAAACCCCAGAAGACTTCCCTCACATTGGCAACCCCCCAGCACTGATACAAGTTTACTTACTAGTGCATTGGATAAAACTGCAGGGATGTGCCTTTGATGTTCATTAACAGATGGTCTCTTCATATGACATTTAGCTGTGGGAAGATCTGCAGGCATTTCGCAGTCCATTGTGCATTTGATCCAGTGTTCAATAACATTAGTGAAAATGCAGAGCAGTGTTTTTTTTTTTTGTTTGTTTTGTTTTTGTTTTTTTTTTTATTGGAGAGTGCCATGCCCCTCATGAGTTGAGGGTCAGAAGAATCACCATCAAGGCCTGCAGCTGTTCCACAAACTTGTTTGGCTATTTCTGATGGGCCCAACCAATCTTTGGGCTGAGGCATATCTTCTCATTTTGAGAAAAATAATCCATTTTTAAGAAATTTGTTCCTATTCATTCCTCCATGTTCAGAGCTCATTTCTAACAGGAGTCTGCTGTGGTTTTAACTTGCATGTGTCAGTAAAGCATTTTTTATATCCTGTTACTTTTTCCCTTAAAAATGATCAAGTAGGCAGTCAGTTCTCTGTGTGGTTTATCACAAGGACTGAATCTTTAAATCTGATTATGTATAATGCCGTTTTTCCCCTCAAGATGCTGTTTTTGTGACTCTGCTCTGCATGTTCCCTAATTTTCAACATCTTTTTTTGGGCATCAACCACGGGACTGGGTGCAGTGTTTCAATGTGGCTCATTGCTGTTACATAGCGTCCTACTCCATTCAGTGTTTCCATTCAGGCATGTATCTTTACATCCCTCATAACAACAGGAGCTCTGAGTGTGATGCTTGGTTGTGTGTCAATGAGGACCTCTCCATCCTTTTTGCTTTCCTTGCTTCTTAACTTTGTGGTCCCCTGATTGGCAAACCTATCCACATTCCTTGTTACTAGATAGGTACATCTGCATTCCGATGTCTTAAGACTGTTTTGGGTGGAATGAGCTCAGCTTGACGAATAATAGAGATAACTCTGTGTGATATCCTTTCTATTGTTATTTACCATGCTACTAAACCATGTAATCCATTAATTTTATTGCCGACGACGTGCTTATTTCCAGGCAGCTAATAAAACTGATAAGTGATGTAGAGCATAATTCCAGTCACTGTGAATTGCAGAAGGAGCATTACAATTGCACTGTGATGTTATTCAGCAATGACAACTTTGAGATCTTTCAGTTAACTGCATTTTAATCTATTTGGCATGTATTTTTTATATTCTGTTCTTAAAATTAGGTTGATTTGATGCTTGTTGACTATTATGACAGATTGCTAACTATTTGGTTACTGAATTCAGTGTGAAATTGATAGATTTCACCTTCCTTATTCTTCCCCATTCTGCATTTTACGGATGCAAATGAGGAATTTTCTGCCATGTCTTGAGATGCCAGCTCCAAAATGCTTCTTTGGTTAGAATACTGAGAAACCCACCAAGCAAACGACTTCTCTTCAGTTCTGCATGTTGTCCAGTCCCTTGTCTTACGTTTTACCTGAAGCATCATTTCTGCATCTCTCTCAGCAGGAACAAGGACACGTCAAAAGGTGCTTTGTCCTGGAAGCTATTTGCACAGAAGCCTGAGGCACAAGAGCTCCTTTTCGTGCTGCTCAGGTGGGCTAAGAAATTGCTTGGACTGAGGTTTTTTGTTGCATGTTTTTCACCTCTCTTTCGAAAGTGACATGTTGCTCACTTGAGGAAATCCTCTTGTAGAGCACTGCAGTGCGGTTGGCTTAGTGTGTCAATAGAAGAGATGACCATGGGGGTTTATTAGCTCTGGATTCACGTTGAAATATTATGGCCTCAAATTTAGTTTAATAATCTGCCATGATAATGTATTTACTTCACACTTCTGGTGGAATCTGCCTGATTTCTTAGCAATTTTTAAGTCTATTTTTCTGCCACCTGGACCTATAGTGTAAAATGACCTTAAGCTACTTGTGCATGTGAGTCAGCTCCAAGACACCTTAGTTATCAAAACATAGTATCTCAATTGCTCAGAGTAACACCACTTGTCTAATTGCACTTTGGCAATCTGCATGGCTTGTACCACTTCTCTTCAAATTATTGTGTACAGGTGCGCTTGGTAAGAACTTCCCAATTTACTTTTCCCAGTTGTAGCAATTAGTTACTATCTTTTCATTTTGATGCTGAGGCCTGTGAAATAAATAAGTACATTTTAGAAATGTAAACAGCATCCTTGAAACTGAACTCTTCATGCTATTTTCTCCTGCTGATAATCTGAAGAGGCTGCCTGTGTTTTCTGTTGTCTGTGGCATAATTAATCTACTTGAATTATACTTGAATGAGAGCTCTGATATCATAAGAGAGTTTAGCAGCATCGGAAGTTTGGAGCTTTTGCATAAGGCAGCACTGAGGACAACCCTGTACATTATTACTAAGCTTGTTGGGAAAAGGAGAGGCTGGTAAATTCATGGTTACGTACCTGCATCTCTTCCCTCCCTCTCACAGTCTTTTCTGTTTTGCTCACACCTGTCATGTACAGTAATGTGACAAGGTGATATTTTTTGCTGCTGTGTCTTCCCCCAAAATGAGATACTCCTACACCATTCTAGTAGCATCTTCCAGGCAAAAAAGACCTGTCTGCTGGTATACAAGAGGTCTGGGTTGCTTTGTGCATCGGTTTGGGGCCAGAGTGCCATATATATGGTCTGCTGTATGCAGTGGAGTCTTGTAGGTTTCTTGACTGATGACTCCGTGTCTTCTGGTTTTGTTTCTGCATTAAGCAAATAATTTCATTTCTGTCTGATTTTTTTTTTTCATTGTTGCTTTTTGAGGAATTTTACAGAATCTGTAGGTGAAGAATCCAATGCAGTATAATTATTTTGTCATATGTAAGTAGGGCAAGTAGATGCCACAGCATTCCTCCTGGACCAGGAAGGATGGGGACCTGCTAGCTCAATTAGTTATCCTGCTCCTCTCCCCCAAAGTCCCTGTGCAACAGGAGGCTGCATACCCAGATTTCCTGCCTTGAGCAGAGCCTTCCACAAGGCACTTCCACATCAGGCTGTCCGTATCCACAGGTTGACTTGGCACAGGGGGGAATGTTTCTGTTCCAAGCGGGCTAGCAGCGTGCACAGACGATCAGTCAGTGATAGGGAGGCCTTGGTGGCAGCTCTCCTGTGAGTGGTTTCTGCTGCCAGTGGCCGGTAGCTGCTTGATTCTGCTACCATGGCTGTTTTGTGAACTGGACAGGAGAGCGGAGCTGGCATTAAACTGTGTTGCATGTAGCTGTTATGTGGCTTTGAAAGAAATTATTTAAAAAACTTGATTGTAACTCTGATGTGTTTTACAGCATGGCCCCACCAATACATGTGCCTTTGTAGTGTTGGATTGAGAAGCTACAAGGGTAAAAAAAGAAAAAAAAGACTGTTCAAGACCTGCTTCAACTCATATTGTTGCCAGATTCTCTGTGTTATCAAGCCATGACTGTGTCTGCAGCTCTGATCCTTTCCTGCTCATCCCCCTCTGGGTGGCCCTGTTAGTCAGGAGAGAGGAGGCTTTTGCAAACAAGGTTTGGGTGTTGATCTTGCGTGTTCAATAGCAGCCGTACCCTTGTGTGGTTCGCTTCCATTGGGAATAATATGAGGTGGTTTTAAATTGAATACAGCCATTTTGCATGGAACTTGCTAGAGCCTTTATTCTCCATGGGTGCTCGAAGTACAGTGTACATATGCACTTTGTGGGGGAGTGTGAGAACAGGCCAGCTTTTTGGTGCTGATGGTTTTCTGTCTTGGCTAATGACCTCCCATGCACTACCAGCACAGGGATGGTGCTAGCAGTCCTAACCATGCATGTAGTCATTTCCTTTTCCCTCTTACCTCCTTTGAGAAGACTTTGCTCTTGAGTCTTGTAAATGGGGTGATAATTTCAAAGCAAACAGCTTTCAGTTGTTTCTTGCCAACTTTTGCCCACAAGGTATGCAAAGTAAACAGAGCAGTTGGGAAATTAGATTTGTACCTCCCCTCCTGTTGCAAAGCATCCCAGGATGTCTCTTGGCTCTTTTTAAAATAATGAATAAAGTGAGAGCATGAGATTTTTACACCAAATTGCCTTTTAATGAATGGAGCCATTGCACAGGTCATTCATATTCTTTGGAAGCTTTGGGAAAACCTTGTAAAATGTGAGCCTTTTAAACTCTTCCCTGTTCACATATCAAATGCAGAGGTGTTTCATTGCTTGCTACAGTGTAAGAAAGTTGAAATGTAAAGGTTGGGGTGAAAAGAAATACAGGTAATTTTATTTATATGTAAAACATGACTTTGAAGCAGATTTTAGTGAAATATGAACACTCTTAGCCTTGTTAGGCTCTTGGAAGAACCTTAAGAGAATTACCAGGCTCCAGGTGTTTTAAAACAAGGAGGAAGTATTAAAAAAATATATAAATTTAATTTAAAAGGGAGACAGTATTAAAAAAGTGCCTTTAAAAAGAAAAGTTGCTTTAAAAAGTTGACAAATAAATGTTTAATGCTTAGTGTATTTGACTCAGCCTAGGTATTGAACAGCCAATTGAGCAATAGGAAAATTTGTTAAATGTGAAAACTAGACCTGAGGTTACTGACCCTGAGGCTCAGCTAAGAGGGGATGGCATAGTTCTATAGATAAATATCCATTATGTGATACCCTCCAAATGAGAGAGGGCAAGTCCCAGGTGTATCAGGCTTACAGGAATTCAAGTCAACAATCGAGTTGTAATCTAATGAGGCCACCAGCACAAACATGACTTCAATTTAAGCTCACCCACGGAAAACTAGAGGCCCCTGCCCCAAAAGAAGACTCTTCATTAGCGATTTTACTCCCTTGGTATGCTTCAAAGGGCAGTATCGCAATAACCCATAGCAGTTCTCCTTCGCAGGTTTCTGACCCCTTCATAAAAGGGTAGAGTGGAGTGCTCTCTATTCCTTTTCAGAAATAGGATCTCTATTATATACAGAGATAAATAATATGTAATTATATATAATATATAACATAATTACAGTAGATGTGTTTTTAAAGGAAAGTATGCTTTGGCATGTGGGAACTTTCCCTTCATGTTTCCTGAGTAAAGGTTTTGAAACTCGCTGAAAGTAGAGGGTTTTTTTTTCCTTCTTTCTTTCTTTTTTTTTTTTTTTTTTTTTTATTTAGAAATTCCTTTAGTGCCCTAAGTATTAACTCAAAACATCTGAAAGAATGTAACAATGCTGTCTTCTGGAATATTTCATTTGTGCTCATGCCAAATGCAGAGCAGTAAGCTCGGCTGCAAAGGCCTGGTTTGGCTGTACTTATAGTCTCTAGAATGTATGAGCTGATTTATTTATTTTTTAGTACACATTTAATGTTAAGCTTTTGTGTTTAACTGAAGGGAGAGGAAAGATTACAATATGAGTACATATTGTAGTCAAATATATATGCATTAGCCGCAAGGTGAGGATGATGTGTTCTTGCAATAATTTCTTTTTGAATAGTTGTGCTTCAATAAAACATGAGATCAGACATTCCAAACCACACAATAATATTTTTTGCTCTTTAGATCAAATAAACCTCGGCTCAACTGACATACATTTTTTTTTTTCTAAGTGAAATTATGACTATCCTCTTTACAAATCTAAGAGAAATTAGGACTTGATGTGGCCTTCTGCTTAGCCTCGCCCCCAAGAAGCTTACACTGCTTTGTGAGCTTTGATTCTGCATCAGCTTTTTACCTGTGACTCTTCAATGAGGCTAAAGCTATCCAGTTAAACGTTACCAAACCCAGGAGATGAGCAGTCTGGAAGCTGTATGGTTGAGCTCCAATCTGTCAGAGTAGCCTCTTCAGTACATCCCAGCTCCCATTTGCTGTCCATCTTCTGAGGAAGCAAAGGCAGCAGCACTCAGTGTGACAGGCTGTACCTGCACAGCTTGCCCCGTGCAAAGATCCGCAAACCAGCCAGGCACCCAGACCTTTTGTCCTCTGAGTGGCTGTTTGAATGGCTTTCCTCTTGCTCAGTGATCAAGAAAAGAAGACAATAGCTAATCTACTTCTCTATTGCAATTACAATAACTCCTTTTTTGCATAGTCATCAAAAGATGAATCTGTTGTAGGTGGCATCTAGGCTGTTGTTTTTTTTTTTCATGCTCAGTGTGATAAGGTTGCACATGCAAAAGTCTTGAGAATAGTTTAATTTTTTTTTTTTTTTTTATGGTTTCTGATCTTGGTTATAAGTATCTGTGAATTGCAATAAGATGGACCGATGTACCTCAAACTGAATTGCCGTTCACAGAGAAATAGGATTGCTTTCCCCAAGGGAACAGCTGTCCAACATTCAGAAATGCTGAATTAACTAGAGGTGTATAGATGGAGACACCAAGCCCTTTGTGTGCATGCTGAAGCAGACTGGGGGCACTCTAGGAAGAAACTCACTTTCTCCTATGGGTTTTGATCCCCTGTGGTGATGGAAGAAGCATGGCGCTGCCTCCTCTTTTCACTTGGGCAGGGTGCTGTCCTGCAGCAGTAGCCTGTTGGATCTGTTCCAGAGGGGGAAGTTGCTGCTGTTCTGCAGGAGTGTAAAGTGAAGGGCAGGGCTATTCTTACTTGCCCAGGGTCAGAAGTGTAGATTTATTGCCCAGCGCTGGCAGATCCAGGAGCAGAAATCACGTGTCCTAAGGCCTTTGTGTTCAGAGATTCTCAAGGGTCTCCTCCTGGCTGAAGAATCACCCTCAGGTGGTGTTTTGGGCCTGTATTGTACTTAAATTGTATCGCTCCAACTGATGGGAATGCACTGAGATTACACTGCGTGCGTGCCTGTGAAATAAAATTAAATTGTGTATCTGCACAAGTAGGTCCGGTTAAAGTATCACCACATCAATTATGAGTAGAGGCATGTGAAGTAAATCCTTCACTGGTGTTCCTCGGGAGCACTGTAAATGTCTCGCTGTTCCTAGAATACAAAATCATTTCTCTCTCCTAAAGAGCACCCAAATGCTTTTAATATTGACTGGGAGATTAAAAAAAAAACGCAACAACTAAGTGTGTAGTTTGGATCCTATTACTGCATTGAATAGCCATTAATATTGCTGCTATGGGAAAGGTGGTAGGAAAGGAAGCCGAGCTTCCTATATCTGTAAACTTCAGAAATTCTAAATTTTTAAAACACTCCTGCAGTTTCCTTCCATGTCAATACTAACTGCCATGCTCTATTTGTATTTTGGATGTCGACCTGGGGAAAGATTTGATTTGACACTGCAGCACAGCTTGAGGAACCCGCTGTACAGAATATTAATATCTGATCTTGTTTCATTAATATCAATTTCAGGCATGGATTCCAAAGAGTGTTAGTATTAAGCTGGTTTTAATCACTGCAATATTCTGCAGATTTCTAGACAGAACACACCAGCTGGTTTGCACTAAATTTTATTGTGTAAGAGATGAGAAACAGGCTTCCTCATGAAAAGGGGATGTGGCAGTGCAAGTCCTTATTGCACTAGGGAGTTTTATGCACTGGCAGTGATGTCTTGCTTTCAAAGAGAACTGGTTTTAAATGCGAGGCTGGAAACCAGAGGGATGTCTTGCTTTGGCTCTACTCTGTCCTTGGTTTCCAACATTGCTGCTCAGACACATTTGTGCCCTTGTCCCACCTCAGCTCCTGTGCTCCATTGTGTTTGCCTGTCTCTGGTTTCATTTTGCAGTGGGAACTTGAGCTTCCAGACAGGCTGGGTCTGTGGGATGTCCTGGGGCCACCCACCCCCTCCCTGTGCACACCTAACACAGAAGGGGTTTTGCAGTTGCTTGCTGAGTGTTGGAGAGGATGCTGTCTGTGCTGGCCTCATTGCCTGGGAGGCCCTTGCAGATCTTTGCGTCTGAAGCCCAACACCAAATGAGGTTATGAGACATTAGAGTGATTTTAATGTTTTTGGTGTTGTGTTTCTGTTTTTTTTTTTTCTTTTTTTTTTTTTTTTTTTTTTTGTTTTTTTTTTTT
>VXAV01005331.1:306594-325139 GCA_013399715.1 Alectura lathami
CTGAGGGCTGGGCTGTGCTGCCCATCGGAATGAAAGGAGCAGGGGATTTGCTCCCTGTAGGAGATCGGGCTCGAGCTTCTCCTTCCCCAAGCATTTGGGGAAGCCCAGGGTGAGCGCCGTCCCTGCCCTCTTGCAGGTGGCTTGTGGGAGGCATATGATGCCCTGAGGGTCCCTACAACCTCTGCAGAGTCTAATATAATGCCAAGTGTGATTTCGTAAACGTTACCTACTTTGAGCTAAAATGGGTCAAAAATGAAGGATAGGCAGATGCCATGCATGTAAGTCAGCGAAGGGTAACAATGTGAGAAGGTGTTGAAAATATATCATGGTCCCTTTAATCCGTAGTGCGAGGGCTCACTATTAGAGTGCATGAATATGTGTTTCTGATGTTCCTGCAGCACTATCTCCAGGCAGGAAAATAAATCTTAGTGCTGGAGCTCTCGATGCCATCAGCACAGACTAAAACTTGGGAAAAGCGCATGTCAAGGCAGATTTCAGGAAATTATTTTAGATAATGTATTGTTTTCCAAGCACAATGCCCAGGCCTCTGCGAGGACTGCAGCGATGATGAAGTGGCAGATCATGTGAACAAGTTAGGTACACAACTGTATCTGTTGGCCTAGGGAGGGGGCCAGGAGAAGCAGGGAGGGGGAGCACGAGTAACTCAGCATTCCTTTGCGCTGTAGCTGGGACAGATGGGCTGTAATTTCTCTTCATGGCACAAATTACAGGGTTTACAGACCCTCGGACGCTTGTGGTTTCATGGCTTCTTTTCATTCCGTTAAAGATCATTTCTATGCAGCCTGTGTTTGCTCTGGTCAGAAATGGATCAGGCTTCAGGTCAAAGCATCGCTTGTCCCGTAAGAGCCTCTCTCTATCTACTTCATCATCTTCAGGTGACATGAACATCAGGAAGTGCTTTGTTACTGTGTGGATGACAGAGCACTGGCACAGGTTGCCCGCAGAGGTCATGGAGTCTACCTCTGAGAATATATTCAAAAGCCACTTGGACATGGTCCTGGGAAGCCTGCTCTGGGTGGCCCTGCATGAGCAGAGGTTGGACCAGATGGACCCAGAGGTCCCTTCCTGCCTCAGCCCCTCTGTGACTGTTCATGTGGAAAGGGTGAAACCAATGGGCCCCTGTACAAAATACTGCTCAGAGAGGGAAGGGAAACGACAGAGAGAGGGTGCAAAGAACAGCTTGGGAGAGGAAGGAGGTCATGCTCCAACTGATGCTTGACGCCAGGGATGCATTCCAGTCCTGATTAATCCACTAATGACCTGTTTGAAAAGAGAGAAGCTGGATAAAAGGTAGATCACTGAGCAAGAGGCAACACGTTCTGGCAGGGGTGGATGCACCAGGCAGGACGCAGTGCTCGTGGCAGCTGGGGAGGATAAGTGCCCTTCTGCCATCCCTCAGAGGGATGTGCCCCAGTGGGGATATGAGGAACTTTGGGGAAAGTTCGGGGCAGCTGCTGTAGTTGGGGGCACCTGAAGGAAGAAGCCCGCAGCCCATCTGTGGCACCACTGTTGCTGGTGGTGAAGCAGAGGCTGAACTTTGCCCTGCCATGCACAGCAAATGGCTTCTGGCCTCTGAGGGGGGCAGGGTGTGCAGGCACTGGAACCCACCTCCTTGTTCCCGCTTTGCCTGATGAAGGTAAGCATGTGCTGTGGAATCATGCCAGGATTTTAGTTTGGACAGTGATGCTGTGACTTCCAAAATGTGGAACAGAGGGCATGCACTCTGTCTTGTCTTCTTTCAATCTGAAATTACTGAAGTATGGAGTTTCTCTATACCGCAGGCAGTACATGTACTGAAAAGAATCTATAGAAGACTATTTTAACATGCTTCTTGTAAATCAGGGCAAGTAACTTTTAAATCAAAATCCATAACATTTCTGGCCTCTCTTCCCTTTCATTAATCGAAGAAATAAAAATATTTTTGCCACTCAAACTTACATTGGAGATTTGGGGTTAATTTTTTAAGCTTGATGTTTATGCAGGATGCAGGTCTGTCTGCAGTGGTGACTGACATCCTGCATATGTTGAGCCGAAGATTCTCCATAGCATCCCATCAGAGGGCCTCAGTTCTGGACTGCAGACAACATCAGATTCAATTTACTTCTGGCAAATTTTATTTATTTTTCCTTAAAGTGGATGCATACTCAGTTGTGGGACTGAGACAGTAGTAGCTTTCCAGCAACTCTGGGCAGCTATCACGCAATGATCATTTTTGGTCTCTTTTCTGCTGGGCTTTACTGAACTTGTGGGAAAGGTCTTGGCAAACAAGTTTTTTTTTTTTTTTTTTAAATAATAGTAAGCAGGTGTAGAGAGGGACTTCAAGAAGCCATATTCAGAGTCCATCCTCTGCCTTAAGGCAAGGTCAGCTGCGTTTAAGCCATTCCTTTACAGACATTTGTCGAACCTGTTCTTCAGAGCTCTTATTGGAGAGACTTTGCAGCCGTGTATTCCTGCACTCAACTATTATTTACTGTGAATTTTTTCCTGATGTTTATCTTGCATCTCCTGGATGCTGTTTAGGTCTCTTGTCTTTAATAGACACGGTAAATAAATGGTTTATTCCCTTCCTCTGTGAATAATTCCTCTCTATTTGCGTACTCAATGAAAGCTAAATCGCTTGCCAATAGTTCTTGGGCCCTTGAAAGACAGAGAAAGCAAGCTTTTAAACTGTTTAAAGGTCTCTTCATAAATAATGCTGCTGTGGCAGTTTATACAGCCTTGAACTTGTTTATAAGCTGAGTCTATAGGCTGTGACTGGCTAGGTTTGTTTATTAAACTTCTTAAAGTCTCTTACCTTTAAAAAAAAACAATTGTTTCCAGACTCAGTTCATAAGTGGAGTTATGTGCCTCTTGCTTGTTTAATTCTACTGTGAACAAAAATGCTAGTGTCCTCCTTTAAGGGCCTGCCTTGCTTTGTACGGGCTGATTTACAATACAATGTGTAAATGTAGTAGCAGCTTGGAACAAAGGCAAGCCTGTTTATCCAAACAAATCTGAGGGTGAGGAGGTAAATTGCAGCCTGCGGTTGGAGAGCAGAAGGAAGCAGCCCTGTGGGGAAGCGAGAGGGACAGCAGGATCGACAGGCTCCTCGACCTGGCCTTCCTGTCACGTTCCGGTGGCGATGACCCGAGCCAGGCTTGGCAGTGGCTGCTGTTGGGGCACCAAGGTGCTCCCCAGACTTTCGGAGGAGCGTCAGTGCCTGAGCTTTACTGGCAATTAAAGGTTTTTGCGGCCGACTGTGTGCCCCTCTGTAAGCCGTTGTTCCTCTGTAGGTGACGGTGAGGAATGGGATGTGACTGCCTGGCAGGCCTCGCCCCAGCCACTGCACTGCGCTGCCCTGGGCGTCCGCATTTCAGCCACGTGCTTCTGCGTGTCCTGAACTACAGCCAACAAACACATTTCTCAGATTTAAGTATTCTGGGTATTTTAACCTTATTGTTAAGCTTGTGTATTTCAGCTATAATGGCTAAGTCTTTTAGCAAAGAGATTAAATTGTGTAGAAGTTATATTGCCTTGTCCAGACATGAAAAATAAATTGTTTGAAGTGGGCTTTCATCAGAAGTGTGATCATTCCTGGAAAATAAATTAGAATAAAGCTCTTACTGCAGTGCTTTGGTAAAAGGCCTTGCATGCTCGCTTTTCATGCTTCATATAGATGAGTTAGCTGCCTAATTACAAAAAATGTTAAGGAGAATCAGCTATTCACATTCCTGTTGATAGCAGCTCCCTGAAGTTGGCTGCAGTAAGTCTGGGTTGCTGAAAATCTTCATTCTTTTTGCCCCTGTTACTGTGTAACAGCTTGAAAGGAAAACTTGTAAACAGCTTGAACAGAAAAAGGAGGGTTGTTTGGAGCTGGGAAAGAAGGAAGGTGAACCCTCCCCTAACACAGGTGATCCTGTTTTAGTTACCCGCTGCATGCTGTGTAGTAGCTCCTGTCATATCAAGGAACATTGAGTTTCATCTGTCCTGTGTCTTCCTGCTCAATAAGTCCAAAATTCATTTCAGTTTTGCAGAGCTTTCTTCTAAACTTTCCTATGTTATAATTTATGGGTTTTTTTAAATCTTTAGCTTTGCCTGTGGGAAGAAAACTTTAATTTGGTTTAACAGTAGATGAGTAATCTAGCTACACAGTGATTTTTCAGTTCAGCTACAGTCAGCTTCTTATTCCAACTGTTCCACTAAAAATTTCAAAGGTGGCAATCAATTCCCAGGCATCCTTGTTTGTCCTTTTGATTTTTTCTTGTTCTCTTCTTGGTCGATGACACTGAAAAGAGAGCCCAACCTTATAATGCATATCTGCTGTTTTTTGTGTTAATGGTTTTCAACATAATTTTGTTAAGTCAGAGCGCTAACCTGTTTCTCGGCTAGAATTTTATCACGGGGACTCAAATATTTTATGCTTGCCATTTCAAAATAGATGAACAGCATCTCATAAGGAATACAATCTAAGTTCTTGTGTCTGTTTTGCTTCTTTCCAGTGTGAAACTGGGTCAATGTTGGTTAAACGAGTTTATCTCGTTCTCTGCTTACTTGAATACAAAGTCAGGCTGACAGCTCCAGCTTGATGTGTGGCATGACTCCACAGCCATTTTGCAGGCATCCAAGCTTTAAACTCATCTGTTAAACATAGAGGTTTGTTTTGTGGATGGATGGGTGCCTTGGGTGCGCAGATGTGAGGACTGACTTGTGTTTCTGAGGACCAGAGGTGGCTGTGCTGAGGTCAGCAGTGAAGCTCTTGCTTTGAGGCACAAGATGCTCCACAGGGCAGGTGGACATGGTAGGAAACACCCTGATGAGGTGGGAGCTGCCACCCCACAGGATCCTTGTGGGTCATTGGATGGGATGTGCCACTCCTGAGAAGCTTGTTTTCATTGCTGTAATTAGTAGGTAAGCCAGCTCAACAGAGCGGTTAATTTACTCCCAAGACTGTGAGAGGGAGGTTTGGTCCTTGGGGACTGCTGCCTGCTGAAGGAGGGGGATGTTGTTTTGTTTTAAGCAGCTAAGTGTGGCACGAACCATTTCCTGATGAGAGGACAAACATCTTCATAGCTCTTGCTCTAAAAAGCTCTGAGAAGGCTGTGGGTGATGGGTCAGCCCATAAATGTTATTAATTTCATGTGGAGTGGCTAAACTTCCTGCTGACTTAGGTAATGTACCCACTGAGCTTGGATAAAAGGTTAGAGATGGCAATTACGGAAAAATCCTTTTCTATTAAGCTTTTCTAAGCTTAACCAAGCCACTGTCAATAATTACTCTATTTTTTTTTTTTTTATTCCTTGCTATTGTGAACTGAGTCTAATCCAGACTTGGTTTATTTAAATTTATTGCTTGAATGTGCACACTCATTCACGGAGTGTGCTACGCAGAGAGTATCAAGCTACATTGGGTACACACTGAGCAAATGCATTTGCTGGATGTACCTGGCGTGTTTAGCAGTGAACAGATTTACAGTATGTTTTTAAGTGGTCATAATTGGGTTGTAAAAGTGCTTTTATTTCTCCAGTTGTCTTTTAAGTTTAACAAGGCTTCTTGCGTAGGGGCATCAGGGCTGGAGGAGGGGTTCAACCAGAAGGGCTAGAAATAGCAGCTGTTTGTTTATGCCAGAATTTTTATTCTCTCTTCTTCCTACTCCCTTTCTTAGAGGTAGTCTTATGTATTCCACCCACTCTCATTCCCTTCTGGTGAATGTGTGTGGATATGCTCCAGGACCATATGTGCTCGTAGATACATGCTTCAAAGGAAACTCTAGACTGCCTAGAGAAGCTGTTTGGGTTTAGATGAGCCCTGAATTTGCCGACTGCTACAGCATTTCTTTTGAAGAACCACATGGCAGTGCTGCCATTTCTCTCCTTCAGCACCTTTGTACACCAATGCAAACCCTCAGCTGCCAAAGCAAGTGAGCCGCTGATATGCATACTTTGTATTAACCTAAGTAAGCTGAATTTCACCTCAGGGCACCAGCTCAGCAGGGCTTTTTGGTGGCTAGCTGACATGTTTTGGATCACAAGATGTATTTTCACAACAGTGAGGATAACTTGAGGTCTATTTCTTTTTTTCCCCTCCTTGCGCAATGATTTCTTAAAAGACCACTTTCCCAGGTTTTCCTGGAACAGCAGACACATGCCCCAGCTGATTCAGAGACACTGTCTTGCTAAGTCATTATTTCTAGGGACTGAGGACTCTGGCTGCAGACCAGGACTTCAGCTGTCTGCTCTTTTGGGGCTATTCTTGGTTAGAAGCCCACTTTCTGTTTGTCAGACCTCTGCATATCTTTGTGGCTTCCGTATCATTTGTATGGTGTCAAACTAGAAATGCCAAATGCACTCTTGGTTGGGGAATGCAGGGAATCTGGTGCAGATTTCAGCATTCTTTTGTATCCAAAAGCCAGAATTGCGTGATTGCTGCTCCATTCTAGCAGGAGCAGCTGTTGAGCCTACACTCTATTCGTGTTAAATGTTTGCCAGGAGTTGTCCATTAAGTTTTCCAATATGAAACATTGATCTTTCGCATGAAAGCATTTTTTTTAAAGAAAGTCTCTCTACCTATTTTATGGATATTTGGTCCATTACTCTTGAAAAATGAGTGATTGTAGCTGGCAGATGCTTCAACGGACTTTTATATAGCATCTTTCACTCTTTATATGCTCTAATCCACGGTGCTGATCTTTATTAATTTGTTTCTCTAGAAGCAAGTTTCGTACCCCAGACAGGCTGATCCTGTTTGTCTGTAGCTAGCTGGAGGTAAGGGAAGGAAAATAGCTTGATTTCTCACAGATGTTGCCATGTAGTCATGCATTCCCTTCTCCAGCCCTTACATTTTGGTCAGCCATGAAATGCAGTACATGCGGGTATGTATGGAAACTGTCAGATTAAAAAGCAAACAAAAAAAAAAAAAACAACTTCTCTGAAGGTAGGGAATTGGTAGTGTTAGCGATCAGCCGTCTTGCTTGCTCACCTCTTTAACAGCATGAAATTGCCTTTAAAGACTCAACAACAGTAAAAGAAAATGACTTCTCCCCTCTCCCTCTTCCTTTGGAAGAGCATCTTCTTGTTAGGCTGTCTGTTCATAAAGGTGCGACTCTCTCCATTTGTTATCCCTAAGATGATCTGAATGTGTGCTGGGGCAGGGGGGGGTCTCTCCTGCCCCGCATACTCATTTCCCTGTTATCCAAAGCTGGTGGAGTGGTGGAGTGTTTGTGCTTGCAGGATCATTTGTGTACAAATGATATCGTTTCTCCTGAGAATACATCTTCTGATGATGATCAACAGCTCAGTTACTTTTAATAAAGCCAAGGCAGTCAGACACAGGAATTCTTTTGAAGCTGTTGAGGCCTCGTCTGAGTCATATAATACCTTAAATGAAAACAGAGCAAATAGGAAATGTGGAAGCGGGTGACAGGTGTTGGCAGGAGGGATGTTTAGGAAGTTTATAGTTTTCACGACTTTCTTCACTGCTCAGGGCAAATGATTACTCTGCCTTTAGGCACAGATGAGCTGCAAATCAGAAGATGGTGGAGAAAAATGGCTCAGCAGCGGCAGGGAGGCGAGCGATGGATCCAACCTGACATCGCTTTCTCTTCAGAACAGGAGAAGCTCTTTGTGCTTATGGATCAACTCCAGCAGCTGGAGCTGACACACGTGGCTGTGGGAGGGTGGCCCTGGGACGGGCTGGCTGGAGGCCAGAGCTCCGCAACCCAGCTTCCCACAGGAAAGCAGCTTGTAGGTCCTCCGGCAGTGATTAGCTCCAAGATTCTGAGGCAGGCATGTGGTGGTTTGGGGACATGTTTGGAAGCTCATTCTGTAGTCTGTGATAGATATTCCCATATATTTCAGTCTCCTCCAACCTCCCTACCTGTGCATCCATATGACAATTAAACTCTTCTTCCAGTTCAGACTGTACACAGTCTTTTGTCAAGCTAGTGAAGCAATGGTACTTTTCTGCAGAGCTGGTAAAGGGGGATCTTCAGAGATCACATTTAACATTTTTTTAAAGCAGTAGATAAGTGCTGAGTGAGATTGTTTCTCCTATTCACTTTTCTGATAACGTGGAACCTAAAGACAATATATTTATGGTCTCTAAAACTATCCTAAAATAGCTCAGATGTTCAAAAAATGTTAAGGTCAAAAGATTTTCAGACAAAAATGAAATAGAAGTGCAATGTGTGTTGTACTGGTAAGTTTGGGTTTGTAGCCATAGAAGATTGGGCAGAAGATGTGGGCACTTCTTCCCCCACTCACTTTCCTGTGCCATCAGTTTCCCAACTTTTTGAACCAGTGCAGGTTGTTAGCTCTTAGCATCTCTCCCTTCTGTCATGCAGCTTTATGGTTAAACAGACGGCTGGTGCTACTACCCAGGCATGGCTGTGGCAAGCAGCTTTCTGCTTTGCTGTCAACAGGGTGTCATTTTCCATGCCGTCTGACCACAGTTTGAGAGCCATGGCCCTGGTCCCACTGCACTCTTGCGCTCTTGTACAATTAGTGATGTGCACTGCTTGTTTTGCACCTGCAAGATGAGGTCTTCCTGTGCTTGGGAAACCTAGTATAGGCATCGGCTCCTATTGACCACCATTGATTAGAACATTAGCGGACAGATTTATGTGGGTTTTATTTCCTGAGATGAGTTTTGTGACAGAGTATGAGCAGCAGATGGAACTTGACTGGCTGCTGTTCGGGAGCTGGGAGGAACTGGTATGAGAGTGTGGGGACACAGGGAGATGTGTAGCAGTGTCTGCAAGAGGAGATGCTTTTCAGCTGGGGGGAGTGTTGGGGAGGGAGGACCTGTAGGTTATTGCCGGTCTGTACGTTGTTGTCACTAGTCTTGGCAATGATTTATCCCCAGCTTTAACAGCCAGTTTTTGGAGTCAAATGATGGAGAGAGTCTTAGCATTTCCTTATAAGAACAATAATCTCCTTGTTCCTGAGATTAGCTTGAGAAGGTACAGCAAGTTAAATCTGTGCTTAAAAATCAAAGGTAAACAAAAATATGCCTTATGAATGGCTTCTGAACGGCTGAGGTTGTCAGTACAGTTAGAGCCTGGACTGCTCTGTGTGCCTCTGAGATGGCACACAGAGGATGATGAAGGCTTACTGCTGGCAAGATGCACACAGCATGTTTAAGTATGCACCAAGCAGGTAGCATTATCTCCCAGAGACTTTAATATGGTTGTAGACACACTTCATCAGAGTGCTGCTCCCCTTTCGAGGTGGGGTAGAGCGAAGTGTTTCCATCCTGCTCCCAGTCTCTGCTGCCTCTCCTCCTTCCCATCCTGCAGCTGCTTCCCCACCCCGCTGGTCCAGCTTCTCGAGTGGCTGCGCTTTAACCTAGATGGGTGAGAAGTTTTGATCTGGGGGTGATTTGTGGGTTTTTTTTTTTTTTTTTTGTTAGTTTGTTGGTTGGTTGATTGGTTGGTTTTTGTTTTTTAAAAACAAAGTGCTCTTTTGGAGGTCTGATTTTAACCTCCATGCATGAAGGTGTGCCCAGATTACCTGTGGTTGGGCAAGCAGCCAGGCTGGTACATGAGTGAGGTGTGGTGGCCCTCCCAGTGATACCCAGCCCATCCTCATCTCCAATTATGGCATTTTCCCTCCACTGGATCTAGGTTTATCCTAGCCCAGGAAAGGGCTTCAGCATTAACTGTGTCACCATTGCCTTGCTAAGGAGCTTATATTTAGGTATTAGTTTTTCCTGGCTTACCTCAGTGATGAATCCTGAGTAACAGCCAGAGAGAGCCTAGCCCTTATATTAAGGGGGAAAAAAAAAAGAAAACATCCTCTCTGAGCATCTGGTAGCTGTGTCCCAATTGGCTCGAAAGGTCTGTGTGCTCTGTGCTTGTGAGCAAAAGCTATGTGAACCTGCCAAAATTATGCCCTTGGCTGCAAGGCGAAGAGGCACATGGAGTCCAATTACTGGCTCTAAGCAGTATAAAATAATGTTAAATAACTCCCAATTTTTAGATTTAATTAAAGTGAAAGGCTGAATTGGCACATCCACTTCTGAATTCTCAGCAAGGGGTAGAAGTTTGCAGCAGAGAGCGAGGTCCAGGGGACAAACTTTGAAATAATTCTGGTAGTGATAGAAGACAGAGATCCAAAAATATTTGGCCTTGTTCAGCGCATTGAACATGCTCCCGTTCATGCTTTTTGTTGCTTGTTCCCAAGTGACAATGACACATTCACTTAAGTAATCAGGGGAAAAAAAAAATATTTCAAAGCATCTGATTATGAATCATACCAAAAAAATCCAACCACTCTGTATTGGGGACATAAGCTCAGCATTTACAGTCCTCAGAAAAAAATAATTTTGGGGAAGTAAAGGACCCAAAGTAGCCTGCAAGTTGTTGTGTATCAATGCAACTTGACAAGAGTGATTTCTGTCAGCATGTCAAACTATGTATTTTGCAGTAATCTTCCTCTATTTGTATGAAGATTGCCTGATCTGACTGACAGCTAGTTTGCTTGTTCATTCATGGAGTAATCTGTGTTGTCTCCAATGTCTGTATTAATCTGAAGGAGAAAATTTCAGATAGGCTCTTTGCTTGGAGAAGGAGACTTTCCTGCTTGTTCCCATGGATAAAAAGTTGTTGGAAGAGCAAGCCCTGTGCAAGGGAGAAAAGAAAACCTCAGTTCTGCTGCTGGTTCTGGGATGTTGTTATAACACCTTCCTAATGAAGCTATCATAGCATGGCGATGGATCAGTCCCACAGGGATCCTTCACAGAAATGAATTTGGAGTATTCCCACAGCTTCTTTAAAATCTATTTACTTGTGTTATGTGCTACTAATTTAGCTTCTTAAACCTGTTTTTTCATCAACATGGAAGAATTAACAGTCCTCTGAGCATAATAACAATTTTCCTAGCTTTTTGGATGTTACTCCAAATATGTGGTTATAATTGCAGTACTAAAGTTTTATGTGTTTAGTCTTTAAACTTTTGCAATGAACTGCAAAGTTATATTCTGGTTGAATCTTTTATTTAAAAACAAAACAAAACAAAACAAACAAACAACAACAACAACAAAAAACAATTCTAAGTATTTAGGCTTTCCTGAATTGTCAGTTTCCACCTCGGGAATTCTGGTCTCTTTGCACTAACATGATGTTGAACAATGCTTGGACAAGTGCAGTTTTGAAATGACCTAGTTGAAAGCTGAAAGCCTATGTAGTTATCTCCCTCTGGATGCATATACCAGGCCTTCAGTGTTGCTGCTTAAGAGTGGTCTAAAGTCTGATATCCATAATGAATCTTAGGGTGTTTCATGGGTTATTTTTCCTTTGAACACAGTTCCTTGGAGTCATATTAGAAATAATTCTAGCTTTCTAATAAATTCTTGCATTTCAACAGCTGCAGCAAAAGACAAATAAAAGCATCCTCCAGGCTGGCTGAGGTGTTACAGCTGACAGAGTTGCTGTACACAAGGGCATCCTAGTTGCCTTCTGCTTAAATTCAGCATCTGTAGCTGAACCACCATGAAAACAGAATCATAGAAAGGGTTATGTTGGAAGGGACCTTAAAGATCATCCAGCTCCAACCCCCTGCCATAAACAGGCTTGCCACCCGCTAAATCAGGCTGCCCAGGACCCCATCCAACCTGGCCTTGAACACCACCAGGGATGGGGCATCCACAGCTGCTCTGGGCATCCTGTTACAGTGCCTCATCGCCCTCTGAGTAAAGAGTTTCCTCCAAATATCTAACCTAAATCTCCCATCTTTTAGTTTTAAACCATTGCCTCTTCTCATGTTATGGTGAGACCATGTAAAAAGTCAGTCTCCCTCCTGTTTATAAGCTCCCTTTAAGTACTGAAAAGCTGCAGTGGGGTCCCCCGAGCCTTCTCTTCTCCAAGCTGAACAAGCTCAACTCCCTCAGCCTTTCTTCATAGGAGAGGTGACTGCTGATACACCAGGAGTGATTGTTTACCTTCTGATGGCCTCCTGAGGAGAAGAGCAGCGGCAGTCATCTATGGGTGGCAACTTCATGAAGTAGGTTCACAGCAGAGCTCCTGACTATACCCATATCCTCTAATTTGAATGAGCTGAGGACACGCATGTTATTAGGTGCCACAATGAAGAGAAGCTTAGATGTCAGTTATTTTAAATAGTATGACTCATCTCTTATCCTTTTACCTTGTACTCCCTCCTTTCTCATGCCTTTGCTCCTCTTAGAATACAGATCATTAGCTTTGCTAAAACCACTGTTGGTATCTTCAAGGCAGCTCAGTCGCAGGGACTTGCCTTCACCAGACCAGACATGTCTCTTTGATAGTTGCCTGGCTGTGTTTGAAATGTCAGTTCTAAAAGGCTTTTCACACACACACACACACACACACACACACGAAAAAAAAAAAAAAAAAAGGATAAAGTATTCTGGTAACAAGGCACTGGGCACTGGAGCTGGATGCTGTTTGGGCAAGAGCTCTAAAAGAATGAAAATAGGAATTTGCTTCTGGTTTGTGGTCTGTCGCTTAAATTAAACAATAATATATCCATCTAGCAAGGGCTTCCAGGGTCATGCAGGGAGCTTATCAGTGAATCTGTCTTCTGTATTAGGCAGTTTGGTAGAAATCATAATAGGAATAGAATTAAATTAGTAGATAACAGAGATGTGATGCACCAGAGGAGAGACAGCATGTCTTCTCTAAAGGGAGTTTGTTTCTCCTGAATCTGCCGAAGTTTCTGAAGGAAGCTACAACATAGATACAGCAGATCCAACTGATGCCTTGTCAAAAACTCTTTGAAAATAATAGTACAGGAGGTATTTTGAAGAAATCTGTTAGAATCACATTTATCAGGGAATAAAAGGGAAAGTCTTCACACAGGTAGATAAGTGGTTAAAAATAGAAAAGAGAGAACTGAAATAACTGATTAATTTTCTGGTTCTATAGATGCTGTTACTGGGATGAAGTCTTTCAAAGATGTTGTCTGAGCTTTCAATGTATTCATCAGTGATTTCATTATGAGTAGATGACAGAACTTGCAGAGGATAACCAAATTATTTATAATAAACTGACCCGAAGCTGCCTGAAGTGACTTGCAGACAGCCTTTCCAGTCTGGGCTGGCAAGTCAAACTCACTGTCAAGAGATGCAAAATAATGCATGGAAGAGGAAAAGAAATAATCCGGTTCTTGCTGAGGGGGGTAAAAACCCCACCCTCTTGGAGTTATAGTGGATAATTCTTTATAAAAGTCATGTCATTGTGTTGTGTGATCAGTAAAGCAGATAGAACAATCAGAAACACTGGGACAGGAGCAGAGAACAAAAGCAAAATTATTCCTATGA
Source organism: Alectura lathami (assembly GCA_013399715.1). Classification (NCBI taxonomy): domain Eukaryota; kingdom Metazoa; phylum Chordata; class Aves; order Galliformes; family Megapodiidae; genus Alectura; species Alectura lathami. The sequence continues at coordinate 319,888 of VXAV01005331.1, forward strand.
TGCTTTTGATCCATATATATTCACCTCTTAGACGTTGTGGAGAGTTCTGGCCATCCACCACAAACAAAAATAAAAATGGAAAAGTAATAGAGAAGGGTAAGAGACCTTAGGGTGAAAAACATCAGGGCAACTTTTCTTTTAAGAAAGACTGAATACACTGTACATCTTCAGTTGGAGGAAAACTGAAACGGAAAGGAGAAAATATGATAAAAGTGAAACCAAGAATGGAATTCTAAAGTACAGAGTAGGAATTGTACAATTATCAGACAGCAGGCTTAAATGAAAAATAAGTCCAGCTCCCTCCTCTATCTCTTCTTCTGTTCAAGACAAAGTTAAACCATGAAAATGCTGCAGACAGCTTTCGGATGCCAATGATACAAAGAAGAGGTTAGGTGTATGTATATGGAAAATTAGTAACTTTGAAGCCTTGATGCAACTTCCAAATCAGAAAGTTTAGAAATCCACTATTCAGGGAATACAGAAAAATCGGAGTGTTTGAGTTGAAAAGTGAGTGACCCTCAGTGAGTGCTATTGGCCACTGTTAAATTTAGGTTACTTTTCCTGATTGTCTTCAACAGGACACCTAACGTCTAACTCTGTGTTATTTAAGGCTACATTTATAGTCAGTGGGTGGGGAGGGAGCGGCTGAGGTGATTCATGCGAGCCTGAGATAAGCACCTGAAACAGGGGAGTTGAATTGCCCCCGGGAAGGTTCCCTCTCCTTGAAAACAGAAATAAACCCATGACTTGTTCATGCTGACTGCTCAGCAGAAAGTGAGATGAAACCTGTTCTCAGGGAAGGGCGTTGGGCTAGAGGATACTTCCTCTGTCTAAAGATTGCTCTCAGGTTTATAAATAAAAAACAGCTGTGCATCAAAGCAGGTGGGTACCTTATTTCAAAATGGCTTAGCACCATGGCAGTGGGTATGTTGGGCAGGCTTTCATATGGGTTTTGAGCTTGTTCAGCGGTGTATGATTACAAGTGTGAAGAGGGGCTCCGGAATAAATGTTTAGTGTCACCTTCTTTTGCTTCCAGCCTCTTAACAGCAGAGGTGGCATTGTCTGATGAGGGGCTCAAGGGCTTGAAGAAATGGAAACAAATCCTGCTGGAATAATGGGCAAACATTGTTACAGATTAACATTTAAATATCTTTAATTAATGTAATTACATTTGCTGAATTACACCCTACATTGAGGGCACTTCAGTACGTTCTGCTGGTGCCCAAGAGAATCCAATGTGATTAATTTCTTAAAAAGTTGCTATCTGTAGGCCACGTGCATTAATAAATAGCTCAGCAGGACTGTGCTGGGGCCTCCTGAGCTAAGCCCAGTTGTGCTTGGTGGCACACCTCAGCTGAGCTGCCCTGGCCCACCTCGGCCTCTGAAGTCGGTGTGTGAGGGAACTGAAGGAAGTCTGACAGGGAGTTGCCTTGTGCTTGGGACAGGCCAGCTGTGCATACATCATTGGTGAGAGCAGCTCACCTGAAGTGTGATAGCTTAGTCATATGTCTGATTGTGGAGATTACTTGCAGTGGTAACAAGAAAGGTGATTGCCTTTATTAAGGGCCTTATACTGGGACAGCATCTCTGTACAAGATACCAGTTTCAAAGCGACGAAGCTCATCTATCTGCTGGTGCAAACATCTCTTCCATGTTGTAATGCTGGATTGAACAGTGAGATAATTCATCTGTTTCTGGTGTCAAGACAAATTAGTAAACAAGTAAATTTCAAAGCTCAAATTTAAAAAGGCTGATTTTTTTTATTATTTTTATTTTTTTTATTTCTACCTTTGGCAGCAATCACTGCTCTTCTGTATAGCAGAGCTCCACAGTACATGCCTACGTTGTTCTCAGGTTTTGATTTCTCACTTACCACCAGATGCCTTAGGCATGATGTAACCATTCAGTGAATGTGGTGCAGGGCATGGGGCTGTGTAGTCCTGAGTCACGGTTGGCAGGCCTGTGGCGAGAGGCCTATGGCCTGGCCCAGCACGCCCAGGGTTTGCTGCTTCTTGCCTCTCGCCAATTTCCTGCAAACTCCTTAAAAAAATTTCTCCCGATCATGGAGGAAGGATTTCCCACTCAGCCTCATTCTGCCTATTTGTACATCATTCAGTTAATTAAGGAAGAAATGAAGAGTGTGCTATCGCGCAAAATTTTAATTGAATTGTTCAAATAGCAGTGATGTGGGGGAGGATGTGGGATATGATATGCTAAAAGAAAGGGTTTTTTTTTAAGAAAAACACTTATCAGCTCTCTATCGCTCCCATAGCAAGGCCCACGTAACTCCATTATACAGCTATTTCAAGAGTGATTGAAAAAGAGCCACTGAAGCACCCAGGAGAGAATGGAGTTGGGAGATTTGGTGCTTTCGAATTGCTGTCACAAACAATCTAATGTTGAAACACTCTGTAGTACAAATGTGATATATATATCCCCAGTCAGCTGTGTTTTCATTAGAATCTGAGACAGTGAAAACTTCTCTTGATTCAATTTGCAGTGCAGTGGAGTGACCTGAAGAATAAGCCAGGTAGGAAGAGAGGCCTGGTGTGACAGGTATTTCCCAAGAAGTTCCCAACACTCAGTGCTACAAGAATGTTTTGCACCACTGTACCAGAGTTACTTACCTCTTTCATACACATACTCTCCTATTGTCATTAAAAAAAAAAATATATATATAAAAGATGGCCAGCCCCTGTAACATAAAAACCCTTATGCTGGCATTGAGAATAGGCATTTATTGCTGCTGCTGCCACTGATATAAAATGACTGACACTCAGAAATGGGAATGTGGGAGGTTTAGATGGAAGCAAGCCTGAAATGTTTCTTTCTCCAAGAAAAGGCAACCTAACCTTTGTAATAGGTGGTTGCTTGACATGTCATGAAAAAGCCAAATCTTGTACTAGGGGAATTATTTCTGGACACTGAAAACCAATCAGCTCAGCAGCATTAAGGTAAAACCTCTTCGTACACCCCTTTTGGACATTTGAAAAAGGCATTTTAGATGTGCATAACTTCCATGTGCAATTAGCTGGAGGATTGGCTGCTTGCAATTTTTGAATCGTTCAGGAAAGTAACACCTGCACAGCTTCTGAAATTGTACCTTCATGATAGCACCACCTAGTAATTATTATTCTGAGTCATCAGCTAATGCTCATTACCACTTCACAGTAGCAGCATAATTAAAAATTCTGTACTGTATTCCAGTAGTGATCAAGCTTGAACGACATTACTTTAGAGAAGTTGGCTGCAGTATATTACTTGGTCTCTGTGTTTATCTAACAACTTCTGAATGGTCCTCAATTGCTTCTGAGCTAAAGTCACATATTCATTTTTCCTGGAATGTCTTGGATATGAGTATATGTTGCAAGGGAAAGAAGGCCACTGCAGCAAAGGCTACTTGAGGGAAGGAGTTCTTGATTGGCTATGAAAGAAGCTTGGCTCACATCTTGATGGAAGTGAGCTCCTGCACTCATTGCTTTGAAGGTCAGAGAGGACCTACTGAAAAGTGAGAGACTGACCAAAAAAAACGACAAAAACAAACAAACAAAAAAAACATGAAACCCAAGAAAAATCACAGTCTATGGCTAATTTTGTGTTGAACAAAGCATTTTAGATTCCTTCCTCAGTTCACACACAGGTGAGCCCAAGAAATTGGTCTGCTTTTTTTTTTTTTTTTTTTTTCTTCTGTGAAGAGAATTGACTAGAGTAGCCAGGGTCATTCCTCAAGGCTTTCATCTGTGAGGTGTGGGGGTGTCTGGATTCAGAGTCTATTTTCAGCCTGATCAGGGTGGCTCCTTAAACTGGACACTAGCCTACACCATCAGTCTGTCCTTTCTCTTTCCTATCTTTCCTTGGCCCAAAAGGCATTTCTGTATGTGAAGTGAAACAGCTCTGGCAGGTAGGAGAGAGCATGGGTTTTACAGGTGGTTTAATTTCTTGCTTGGGAGATGAAAGACTGAACTTGGAAATTGTGTTCCAAAACACAGGAGAGGAGATGATTTAAATGGAGATCGCCAGGTGTAATAGCTGCCAGAACAGCTCAAAGCATCAGGGACCTGAGGAACTTCATATCAGTCCTGTCGAATCTGCCAGGTTCCTGAGAACAGCTTTTATCCATCAGATTGGCATTCTCCGATCAAATCAACTCTAAGGGAAAGACTTATCACCCATAAGCTGACACCTAAAGACAATGAGCATCACCTCTGTACCTTCTCTTGGATAAATTAAATGGATTGGCTGCAGTATCTGTCTGTAAGTCTAGTCCTTAAACAGAGCCTATTGCTTTCTTCTGAGCTCTTACTGATTTAATGACATTAGATGCAGGCAGTTGATGTCAGGAACAGATGCATTCTAGGATGACCCATGCTAAATGGTGTGATTATTTCTCACAGTTGAAACATGTTGCTTTGATGCTTTGTGCATTGGAGTATGACATTTTTTCTCTGTCCTCTCTATAAAGTGATTGTGAAGGTGGGTAAACCACTGTGACCTTAATGGTCTTTTAAATCAGTGTCTTCTAAATTGCATCCTGACAGTGTGACCTAAATTTTTTGGTCTGCTTTTTGTATAATCTTGTTTAGTTACAGTAATAATGTCACTGTTCAGTTGAGTCTATTGTGCTGTGAGATCCACGTCACACCTTCAAACTCGATTTGTCCTTTCTTGCAGGTCATGTGAAAATTGGTGAAATAGTGGGTTTATACCAGCACTGGTTTTCATAGATAGAAGTTTTCTTCAGGTCTTGCTTCAGGTCTTGATTCCCATAAAGATCAGGGTAGCTGATACAACCAGGATTAAAAGCTAATGGTCAAGAATGATGAACTATTTCATAGAATCATAGAATCATAGAATGGCTTGAGTTGGAAGGGACCTCAGAGATCATCTAGTTCCAACCCCCCTGCCGTGGACAGGGCTGCCAGCCACTAGCTCACTAGATCAAACTGCCCAGGAACCCATCCAGCCTGGCCTTGAACACAGCCAGGGATGGGGCAGCCACTACTTCTCTGGGCAGCATGTTCCAGCGCCTCACCACTCTCTCAGTGAAGAATTTCTTCCTAACATCCAACCTAAACCTCCCCTCTTTCAGTTTTAGCCCATTCCCCCGTGTCCTACCATTACCCACCCATTCAAAAAGTCAGTCCCCCTCCTGCCTGTAAGCTCCTTTTAAGTATTGGAAGGCCGCAATGAGGTCTCCCCAGAGCCTTCTCTTCTCCAAGCTGAACAATCCCAACTCCCTCAACCTTTCCTCA
>VXAV01005331.1:325771-362290 GCA_013399715.1 Alectura lathami
AGAAGGCCACCAGATTGGTCAGGCACGACCTGCCCTTGGTGAAGCCGTGCTGGCTGTCTCGCATCACCTCCTCATCTCGCATGTGCCTTAGCATCTCCTCCAGGAGGATCCGCTCCATGATCTTCCCAGGCACAGACGTGAGGCTCACCGGCCTGTAGTTCCTTGGGTCTTTCTTTTCCCCTTTCTTAAAAATGGGAGTGATGTTTGCCTTTTTCCAGTCACCGGGGATGTTGCCTGACAGCCATGACTTTTCAAATATGATGGAGAGCGGCTCAGCAACCACATCAGCCAACTCCTTCAAGGCCCTGGGATGCATCCTGTCCGGCCCCATAGACTTGTAGACATTCAGTCCCATCAGGTGGTCTCAGACTTGCTCTGCTCTTACACAGGGAAGGATTTTGCTCCCCCCATCCCCACTTGGATTTTCAGGGGCACGAGAGATATTTAATTTGTTTTGTTGGCTTACATAGCATTGTTTTTTAAGTAGAAAAGTTTAGCAATAATAGGCTAATACATGCTTGGTTTGCTGAAAGACACAATGCACCTTTATTAACCAAATTCGTCATGTTTGGTTTGCTGAAAGACACAAAGCACCTTTATTAACCAGACTTATCAGGATGGGGACACTTTCCAGGTAGGATTATAGGTTTGATTTTCCTAAAGCTCTATAGTCTGTTTTTAGTAAGAATTCTGTACCTTAGTTCTGCATGGTCTTCATTTTCCAGTGACATTTATGTTCTGTTGCTTTGGGGTCAATGTTGAGTTAAACAGCCTGCAGTTGCCTCAGTGACCTCATTCACAGTTCCTAAGTATTACCAAAATATGAATGCCCTTCACTTCTTGTCCTTTAAATTTTTCTTAAATATGATATTTAATCAGCTTTCAACACCACTGGCTCCTTGGCTGATTCTTCTAAAACTCATAGGAGCAAGTGATTCAGTCTGACAAATCTTAAATATTTTAACTTTTAACAAATGTTGTTAGACATCTTCTGTAACTTGGTCAGAAAATGGTTACCTGCTGACTTTCAAAGCTCAGGCAAAATACTGCTGCTGTGGAGGAAGGAGGTGACAGAGTTTCCATCTTGGTGTACTCCAAAGTCTCCAGTTTCCGAGCAGAAAGAAGGCTGGTGGTGGGAAGCCACTGCTGAAATGGAGCCGGCTGAGCCAAGTGCACCCAGCAGCCCAGGCTGTGGTAACAGGAGCTTTTGGTAACATTGGCTTCTGAAAGGTGGCACATAACTACAGTCTTGTCATAGTCAGGGTAGTGTATTTTGCTGCTATTGGTACCTGCAATTCAACCATTGTCTACTCTCACAAATGTGGTTTGATTTAACTTAATTTGAGGGTAATATCCTACAATATCGAGGGATACTTATGAAGTGAGTTCTTTGAAGCTCTTTCCTCTTGCTCTTAGCATCACTTAGTCTTGCTGGAAGCCTTTTATCTTGGTAGAGATTGCAGCCAGCCATTAAGAAAGCTAAATAGCGGTGCTATTTCAGTTGGCTCTGTGATATTTTGCTCTTGCATATTAACTTTGCTCTTCTGCTTCCTGTTCTGGTTGGATCTTTATATTCTTGCACTGCCAGTAGTTTTTTATTTCATTTAAGGATGTGTTTGCTGTGGGGAGGGGGAGAAACAGGGTAGGAAGTTAGCTGAGGAAACTAGGCTATCCATATACAAATACATATATAAATAGCTAATGTTTTTTCCAACAATATCAGAAATGTGCTTCTTGCATGAAATCCTTGTGGTATGTTAACACAGAACGGGATCTCCTCGTCCTCCATTCCCTGCTGCAGACATGTTCAGTCCTTCCTAGTTTGTTTACATGCTTGGCAGCTTGGGCCAGGGGTGAAGGAATGAAGGACGAAGAGGAGCCCTTGCCAGAGCAGCAGGGAAGGGAGGTTGCAGGCTGGGAAGTCTGTGGGCTGGGGAGGGAAGGAGCTGGGAGTTGGCTGTGCTCTCCTCAGCACAGAGGAGATGGAGGAAATGCTGCGCTTGCTGCCTCTGCTCTTTTCTGTTCTCAGCTAGCAAAACTGGCCAAGTTTCCTGGTATGCTCCGTCAGGGGTTTGTTGCAGCACTTTATTTTGTGTTCAGTCCTTCCAGTTTCTTAGTGGAGCTATAGTTGGAGTTGTCCCTCTCTCTCCCACTCTGACTGTCAAATCTTTCAACATTTCAAATAGAAACCACTCCACTGCAGCATGCATATTTCTTAAGAAATCTGAAATGAGCATCTTATAAATGCAAGCTGTTTCAATTTGCAGTCTATTTTGTTAGTGAGAGAGCTGGAAGACTGCAGTTATTTTTTCTTCCTTGCATGCAAAGCAATCATTTTCTCTTACACCCTCCTGCATGAACAAGGAACTTCTTAGCTGATGGGGGTGCTCCTTTGAAGTAGACAGTGGTTTGCAAGGGGAAATCCTTATCAGTATTGAGAGACTGAGATATTCACATATATATGACTATGTATCTGTATATATTTCATATATCATACTATAGGATAGAAAGTTATGTAAGAAATACCATCTCATCAGCCTTAGCTTTGGGAGCAGTTGGATGGTATTACCATTTTCTTTTCTCCTCAGAGAAACTTCCCGCAGTGAGTTGCCCACCTTTTTGGACAGCGCTCATGTGACTAATGGTTATAGTCTATTTTTAACGTTGGCTGACATAGTTACCAGGAATACTTTCATATTGAAACACTGCAAGATATTTTTTAAATGACTGCTCTGCCATGTATATATCCGTGCTGCAGGAAAATAGGCAGAACTGGGACACAGATGATCAAGTTCCAGTTGTGTTCCAAACTTCACGTATTTTTGCAGTCCTGAGGTATAACTGTACTTAAAAACTTACTATTGTGAGTATTCCCCAAAGTGCCTTTCTCCTGCTCATCCTAAGGAGGATGCCTCCTGCTTCTGCTCCTCTGAGTGCTTGCTTGGCCACGAAAAACTGAAATAAGTTGTTACATTACTTTTCTATAAAATATCAAAAACTTTTTTTTTTTTTTTGAATCCTTGTTGCCTCAGATGCCAGGCAACAACATGGGGCACAAAGACTGGCACAGCTGAGGTGGAAGTGTATTTCAGTGTAGGTGAATAGAGGCGGGAATTTCTTAAGCTAGGCTGGCTGCCTAAAAAAATTAATATGTAACTATTCCTTCAGTCACAGTACTTGATATCTGTTAGGTCTTTAGAAAGACTGCAGGTTTTTTGGTACCATGTCTCATAAGGCCATTTTTCTAATATGATTGTTTTCTGAGGGGTAGAGGTGAGATTTGCAGACGAAGTAAATGGTAACCATCAGCCATTGTAAATGGAATAGCTTTACCTGGACTCTGAAAGAGAAGTCCAGCCTCTGTTGCTGAGAAGGAATAGTCCAGTGAGCATCAGTCCTACTATTTTAGAGGTACAACTTGTACAAAAACAAGCAGCACACCTGTTAATTTCCCACGGCTTCCTTCTTGTGTGAAGGAAACTTGCATTATTTTTTAGGGCAAGCTGTATCTATTTATTTGTCTCATTTACCTCCGACTAGAAAGAAATTCTCCCTTTCTTCTCGCTTCCCAGATCAGATAATTTGAGAGTTCAGCAGCTTCTCAGCCTGTCTCTGTCTGGCTCTGAGTTGAAATATCACCCATTCTAGCTGGCCTGACGCTTTTCAGAGTACATTTGTGCACTGGCAATAGGGGTCTTGCAACAAGTGTCTTTGAAGCAGGGAAGATGTTCAGCTGGACCTTTGCACTGGTGCTGCATTGAATTGGTTACTGGAGGATCCTGCTTTTTGGAAGTACAGAAAGGATTAGAGAAATGGAGTTTTGCTCCTGAAGTAGGGGAAATGTGGATCAAAGCTGAGGGGCTGTAACAGATGATGAAGAAAAATTCATATTCTCCCTGGATGTAGACAAGACTTCAGGAGTGCAGATTAGCCAAACAGCCTGAGACCTGAGGTGTTTTGAGCATGTCCTCTCTGAGATACCTCAAAGGGACTTGATCATCAGAAAAGGATGAGTGTGCAGCCTCTGAAGCTGCTGCCCTCTGTTCTCTAGATCAAAAGATTATTTAATCTCTCTGAAAAATGTCCAATGCCCCTTTTGCATTTCAGCTGGTGCACATACAGGTAAAAAAGGAGCTAGCACTACCAGTAGTTGGAAGGTGGCCCCTGGCACACAGAAGCACATGCTTACCAGCTTCCAGGCAGGGGTGTTTGCGATGGTTTCTCCCTCAGCTACCAGCTGTTCCGTGGTGCCCCTCCTGAAGTCTCCAGGGTAAAAAGCTGAGCAGTGCTGTTTGCTTTGGTGTTTTCCCTGGCAGTTAAAGCATTTCAGCATAGTTCTCATGCATTGCATGGAGATTATTATATACGAGTGCTTTGAGCAGTCAGAAATGTATCCTTGTAGGTCTGTGACAGACACAACTGCTATTGACACCTGAGAGATTAAGCAGCTCACAGTTGATTGTTGACTCTGGGTCTGCTGTGTAACAGCCACAAACCCTAACCACATCGTGGCCTTGGTTCCAAAGTAGACAACAGGAGAAAGGATATGGCAGAGGAATTGCGGCAGTCTGACAGAGAGACAGAACTCACCTATATGTCTCTTTAAAGTGGTGTTTTTCTACCGCCTAATCAGAGCTGAGAGAAGGAAAATTTCTTACAGAGTCCTTGGGGATTGCTGCTGACATACTGAGGTGTATTGCACAAGAGGACTCACTCTCCTTGGCAACATGCAGGCTGCACAGGCTGCTCCTGTCCTGCAGGGCCTACAGTGCTGGTGGCCAGGGATTTGCCCCAGGCTTCTTATTCCCTTTCTTCATCTTGTTTAAAGGGTCAAGAACTCGATTTCTTGTATTTCTTTTACTGCCTGTGTTTGTCACCAGGACACTATGCCAGCAGCTACCTCACAGCCTGGAGTGACTGCACCAGGAGAGAAAGCATTGAATGCCCAGTGCACAGCTACTGGCAGGCAGCTGCTCGTCTTCCATGCTCTCCTGATCCATCCTCACATGAAGCATTACCCTGTGTGCTGCTGGGGCTGGCCAGCTGGGCTCAGACCTGAGGGCGTTGTTTGCTTCCAGAGTTGTGACAGTCAAAATCTGCCTTCCCCAGGGTGTGCAGCCTGAGCAGGGCATTGTGTCCCCCAAACATTTTTTTTCCTGTAGTGACAATGTGAACAGTAGTTTTAATTGCTTGAACTGATGTGGACTATCCTAGAACTGACAGGCTTTCTTGCGGACTGACTGGTCCTGGGTGGAGGCTGATACTGTGCATGCCTTCTTCACCACTTAACATGATTTATCTGAAGAGCTTTTCGGAGACTGGTTGAACCTCCTCAACTCTTGCAAAGTGCCAGTCTTTTAGGCTGTAAAATCATATGGCTCATCTTTCCCACAGAAAAGATTGATGAGCTCTAAGATTTGTCTCCATAATGTATATTGCTTTCTCTGTAGCAGAAGAAAGGCCCTGAGCCCTGGACCCCTTTCTGGACTTGGCCTTGTATACCTTGCCCTGTGATACAATAAAGACCCTGGGCTTCCTGAGTGAAAACTTTTCATTTTGTTTTATTTTTTTTTCTGAGATGGTAGTAAAACAGCAAAAAATCTGGAATGTGTATATAGTACTTTCATAAAGATCACCTGCTAGCTGCATCTACAGTAGCTTCTGGAAAGATCTAACTTTAGCTTACTTCTCATATGTGCAAGCCACCTCATTACCACAGGGAGCCACCTGAGAAATGTGTTAATGGCCATATGCCAACAGACTCAGCACTATAAAAACCACTGAGATGAACCTGCTCTGACTGCTGAAAGCCAGAAACAACTCTGCTCTTGTCTACACCAGGAAAACTACAACTTGTTAATTTGCCATCGGCCAGCAGCTGCTCTTGGGCTGGCAATGGTGGGACTGGTAAACGGAGCTCAGGCATATTTAACACTGTAATAAAACATAATTTAGAACTATAGAGCAGACTGGTAATGCTGCCTATTATCAAGGTTGTTTGACACTTCTCATTATTAGACTCTATTTTCAGCTGCTTACAAGTTTGCCAAATTTTAGCAGCTTGCTCTGAGATTTCTTTTACTCCATGTCTGCCTCTTGCTGAATATTCTGTTATTGTTGTTCTAAAAGAAGAAACAGCACTTAGCCAGAGCAGCTCAGCTGTTTCTAAGAAAGAGCACTGGGAAAATACCTTGTTACTCCTGTTAAATTTAGGTGACCTTTTCTTTTAACAGCTCAGAGGCAAGATTTGGCAAGAGAAGGGTGCTGTTGTCAGAGACGCCTGTGCTGTTTCTATGAGTATTGACCTAAACAGGCTGATGCGCAAAGTCCTCAAAACATTTCACTTAACACCAGCTAGCAGGTTTTTAACGCTTAACAGCTAATTTCCACAAAGAAGTGGTGCCCACGGCCCATGGGCCATTGGTTGCTGAGCAAGGCTGCATGCAGGAGCGTGGAGACGTGGTGCCTGGCTTCCCCAGGGTGCTCAGCTGAGCCTCGGCCATGCAGAGGAGGAAGAATGAGCTAAATAGGGCAGAATGCAATAGTGACCCTGAGAGCAATATCTGGGTGCTTTGGAGAGCTCTGCGATGTGTGTAATATGCACACAGGTAGAGGTACCCATAGGCAGTAGATGTGTACCTACCTATACGTAGTTCACAGTATCCATTAGCTTAAGGCATTCCTTGTAACTGTTGTGTATGTTAAACTATAAAACACAAGCCAAAAATCAAATTTGGTAATAGCATTTTGCTAATGGCTTCTTTGGCTTCTTTTTCTGGCTTTTTTTTTTTTTTTTTTTTTTTTTCTGGATGTAGTGGTGGACATCAGATTATTACCATAGAACGTTATAGCAATAAAAGCTGAATTAATTTTGCTCTGAGACTAAGATCGGTGGGGGTTTTTCCTGGGTAACAAGTGGCTGTTTAATTATTCTTTGCTTTCCTATAATCAAACTATTGAGATTGGGTGCTTCTTCTGCCTGCATGATCCTACAGGCTTTGATGAGATTTTGATCCATCCCCACTGGCCCAGGCTCAGGGGCCAGGGTGGGACAGAGAAGAGGAAAGAACTGGACCCGTTAGCCAGCCAAGGAAAAGTGTCTGCTATTAGCAATGCTGCCAGTCCATCAGTGAAGTAGCTGTGATCTAGCCATCAAAATTGCCTTTCAGTTTTCTGTTAGCCTACTTCTATGGAAATTACAGGAGCATCTCATAGCTGTCTTGCAGAGCTCCTAAGATCTGCAGACTCAGCATAAGCAGCACTACTCTTTATCTACTATGTATCTACAACTCCAAATGGTAGGGCAGCTGCAAACCTGCACCTAAGGGTTCAGTGTCAGAGAATCACGAAATCAATTGCACTACTTCTAGGTAAACTGGGTTATGATGGAGTTCAGCGGTCCAGACACATGAGCTTAAATCTGGAGATGAGGCATGGCTGCAGGAAGACTGCACTTAAATTTAAAAATAACATTTGAAAATTTAATTAAGACTCATACCTCTCCTCCCTTCTTAGTGTCTAATGATATCAGATGAAGACGCTTTAAACCTAAGGCAATTTTGTATTTTTATGGTCACAATTTATTAATGTTTCTTCATCTTTCCCGGGCTGCTTGAGAAGCCCACACAGATAGAAGAAATTATGGAAAAAAAGTAAAAGAGAATATAATAAGAGGCTGTCAAACATATGTAGTTTAAAAGAAATGGTGCAAGATGTTTCCTCCTTTCCTCCCCNCCTTTTTTTTTTTTTTTGAAATCTGCTTTTTAAAAACATTCTCAGGCTGAAGGTGGATGGGAATCCTTTAATGACCCATCAGTAAAACCACTTAGCAGAGCTGAATAGCAGCTGTGACAGGTGACCTTCCCTTTTTCAGAAATGCTCTATTAGTTCTCATTATCTTGCCTCTTGGTCACGTTTGGTGGCCTTTAAAGGCCCCTTCTTTTTTCTCCTCTGAAATGAACATATTTCTTTCCATCTGGAGAAGATTTCATATCATTTGCTGGGAGAGATGTCATTCACAGTAGCTATTTGTGGAAAAATAGCTTACTTGCCATTACAGAATTGCTCTCATAAGAAGAAGCTGAGGCAGGTGAGGAAGGGCAGAGGGGTGAGAAGGTCCAAGTGCAGCTGGTTTAAAATGCATGGGGCAGCCAACTGCTTGTTCCTTTGCTCTGTCATTGATGTCAGTGGTGCTACCTCTCCCGTCTCTGGTGGGTATTTTGTAGAGCAGCTGAAGTAACCTGCCTCTCCTCTGGCCTGTCAGTGCAAAGCTGTTCCACCGGTTCAATGTTCCTCCAGGCAAAGAATACCTCTAAAGTCAAATAACAAATGCATGGGTCTCCCTTTTCTGCCCAGAAAATATTCTGCTAACTGGTTTCCAGTTTTGTCCCCATACAGGTGCTGCTTAGTTCTTTCCAGCTTTCTCATTTCTGGGATTAGAAAAAGCAATTAACTCCTTAAATCCTGCGGTGCATTAGATAAGATTGTGAAATTCAACGGTTTTATAGCTGCTGAAGTAGAGACTTTCTTGAAAGCACTTACATCAATGTTATTTTTATTCCTGTGATTTGTTATGTGCCACTTGGATCTTTGCAACAATGTTGGTAGATGTCAGTAACAAATAAATAAACAAATCTGCTAGTAAAATGCTGTATTTTGCTCAGATTTACTTACAGATATTTGAAGTGGGTATGAAATCTGGCTGAATTGATGTGGAAGGGGAGAGAGAAAGAGGCAGCACTTTACTGAGTTTTTTTTCCTCTGAAGTAAACTGAAATGTTATGCCACGGTATTGTGGTCAGGAAAGTGTAAGTGTCTGTATTTCACCTTTTAATAGCAGCATTTCCTTATCCATTTTTGCTTTAGACATGAAAATACAATCTCTGAGGCTTTATCAGGCAAAGCAAAAACTTCGCATGGAAGGAACTAGAAATCAAGTTTCTACAGACATGTTTTCTTTTTCTAAATGCTGACAAATAAGTCCTGCCAAATACTACATAAAGAAGAAAAAGAAACATATGGCAATTCAACGGGAGTGAAAAGATGAGCTAATCCAGCATCCAACAAGTCTTTGGATGAGACTAAAATAAAATCAACCAGCCTTTATCATGCTTGATAGCACCACTATAATTAGGAGTCTGTCACCAGGTTCATAAAGAACCCTTAGCCCTATTTTCTGGGGTTTATAGTCTGGTAGTAAGAGTCACTTTGGGTTGAAACTTGGCATATTAGAGCTAACTGTACAGAAGGCTCAAATCTAGTGGGCAGGTTTTAAATAAACTGACTGTTAAAAGTTGGGGGGGTTGCCAGCAGTGATCTAGTCGTTCTTATAATCTTTTGAAGTGTTTAAGGAGTCAGTGTATAATGTGATTTATTTGCCTTTAGCATGAAAAGTATAAACGTGTTGTTTGGTATCCTGATGTGCTCTCTTAAGCTGCCATGTAAGGCAGCAAGAATGTGAGGAATCACAATTTATTTTTTTTTCTCCCTTGGTTTTATGGTCCCTATATCTGCCATGACAGGAGCTGCTGCTGTAGAGCTAGTGGTAAGCATTTGCCGTACACTGCCTTGAAAATGCACTTGTAAGAAAGCTTATTCCTTAGAAGTCAAGTTTTCAATCTTACAGAGTAGTAGGGAGATGTCTGGCAAACGAGCAGAAAATCCAGGTTGCTGTTTTCTCCTGTCTTTCCTCCATCCTTGAGCCTCAGTCAGCTTTTGGAGTGGGCTGGGCTGTGCAGAAGTGCCTCAGACAAGTACGTGGGCATGCTGTTAATTCTGAGAATAGTGGTTTAAGCTTCAGAAAATGCCCAGTTTTTTTTTCTGAATGCAGAATTATTGCATGTCTAATCCAAGGAACTTCTCTGTGTACCGGGAGTTGTATCCCTGCTGTGTGTTGTCCTCTACTCTCACCTGCAGCGCTGAGTTTCACAGCATCTCACTGTTTGTCATAGCTGTTAGTGAATGTCCGTATGAGATAAGGCAGAGCTGTCACAACAGCATCTCCTCTGAAGAACACGCATCTAGTAAACAAAGGTCAAGTATTTGTATATTAAAGCTGAGTATTCAAACTGGAGGTAGATGCCTAATGAGAATTTTGGAAACATTAAGGCTCTTCTGCATTTTATGTGACAGACTCTTAGAAGTAACTAGGCATCCTCAGTAGCCTGATCAAAACCCGAGTAGGTCAGTCCTCGTCACAGCATGATTCAACCTTCTGACTTGTATGTGAAAGCAAAGGTGAACTGAGGTGTATCCAGTTCGCATTCAATATACAGTAGATGTTAACTTTCCCTCCCAAACACTTCAGGAGTTGCTTTGATGTTCATTTGATGAAGGTGGATAGGCTGGGGGAGGATTGAAGTTCACCAGGAGCTGGAGTAGTCCTATGGCAAGCAGGGCAGGCAGCTGAGCAATGCCTCTGAATCTTTATCAGAAAAGATTTTAAAAGACATGCACACTAGTGCTGGTGGTCAGGTAGGGGGTATAACATGTAAGTCCACTGCTCCCATGCTGTATTACCTCCGCTTTTCAGAAAAATAAATAAATAAATAAATAAATTCCGTGCTGCATTTCTGACAAAGAAGCATCCCCAAAGCTCCACATTTATGAGTTAGTAATTCATAAATTAGCAGCTGCAGGTTGGCAGTCACTTAAGGGGGCTCTGCCAGATTATATTTTGCTCAGTCAGATGGGAGGCTGACCCCTAAAGGCTGTGCCCATCATCTTGAGAACTGAGAAACCCTGCCCACTGAAGAGGCAACATGTTTCTAGAGGCCATCGTGCCTTGTCTCCGGGCAAGGCACATCAAAACCCTGTGGGAGCCAGGAGCTGCTGCCTCTTGCAGATCCCTTGGCCCCAAGCCCCTGATCTCCCCATGTGCCATTCAAACCCTGCTGGCACCCGTACTGCCGACTTCTGACCTAGCTGGCCGAGGAGGACAATAGCAGGGAGGGAGTGGTAACATATGTGCCTGTATACACACGCATTCTTGGCTTTCTGGCCTATATCTGCTGGCAAGCACGTGGTAGGAAGCAGCTGCTAACACTACTAGTTGCATTACACTCTTCATTTGGGCCCTATGCTTTCCAGCAGGAGCCATGGAGCATGGATTGGAACCAAACCGTGACAGCCTTCTTCAGAAAGGAAGAGCAATCATGTAAAGAGCAAGGCATGCAGAGGCCATTGCTCAGTCCCTCTGCTTGCACCGGGGGCAGAACCAGGGCTCCGTGCATGAGTGAGGGGCAAGGAAGGATGGGGCAGGTACTGCATCCAAAGTCTCTCTAGGCAAATAGCTACTTTGAGAGGATGTTACAAGAAAGTGCGTCACATATACCAGCAGAGCTGTAAACAGAGGCATGTGTAATCTCCATGGGGAACATGGAGAATGAGTGAGATTCATTCAGCCATTTTCAAAAAGCCACCAGTCATGTGGTGCATAGGAACCACTCATGCTACCAGCTTTGGTATTGGCAGTAAAGGCTGGTATCTTCAAGATTAGTGCGTGAACATGGGGGACCTTTGTGAGCGGAATTTTGATCATTAGAGAAAAACAAGCTGAGATATTAAATCAGGAATATGAAGCTGATCACAGAAGGAAGCCACTGTACAACAATATGATAGAAAAGAAGGCTTTTTAAAATTTCCATTAATTACAATATATATGATCTCTTGGCTTCGTCTTAATTTATAGAGAAATGTGCAATCACCTTCCGATTTCTACTTAACTGAAGAAGCTTGTGTAACCCTTCCCTTTCCCTTCCCTATGCCACAATTCCTATCTTTTCTCTGGATTTGTGTATTGTTCACAAATATACAGATGTCCACATCTGACATTGCCGCTACACGGAAGTTCAGAGTTCATTAGTTCATGCCTAACAGCAGCTTCCTACTCTGTTGCAAACTGCTGCTGATGAAGGCATCAGCCAATCTTGAAAAAACCTAGTAAAAAAAGATCAGCTCTCAAACAGCAAGGATAGAGTCTGGATGTTTATCTTCTCTAAAACGTACCAGCTGTTCCTCTCCTTAAATAATAATAATAAAAAAAAATATATTTGCCTTTTTTAAAAAAATATTTTGCTACCAAATATTACTTATCAAAAATGGCCCTTGCAGTTCTTCATCTGGTCCATGAAACAATTGCTTTCAGAACTGTTCTTTTCTATTGCACTAACAATAAAACTGTTGAGCTTCAGCTATCCAGCTAAGAGATTTCATTTTTTCCTCACCCTTCTGGAGCTATTATTTTTGTAAAAAATTCACAAAACATAATTCTGCTTAATGTTGTGCTTTGGAGACCCAAACCTTCCCCTGTTTATTCTCAAGCTTCTAAGTTCCATTTTGAAAGTTCCCAGATTTTGGCAACTTGCAAGTTTGACAACAGTACAGAGAGAAGAAAAAGCAAACAGAGAATAAGGAGCAAAGCCAGCATTGCTAATCCGGATGCAAAACCATCATCTGTCCCAGGAGGCAGGCGTTCAGGGAGACTCAGGCTGTGCCGACATTCCTGGGCTGTGTTTGGGAACTGAACACTGGCTGTTCACTGTGCATTTTGTCTTCCTAGGAGGTGCCTGAAAGTTTCATTATTCGCTCTTCCAAGTGCTAGGAGGGGAATGCTATTATTTCATCTGTTGCTATACTCTCCGAACAGCTTGAAGCGTTGAAGTTCTCCATCCCCCCATACTTCCCTTGAGGCGTCAGAAAAAAAGTCTCTGCTGCTCTGTCCCCCTCAGCCTGTTCAGTCCTCCTGCCTCACCAGCCTCCTCCTCTTACATTTCTCAGCAGTTCCTTATGGCTCTTCCAAAGAGCAGCGGTCTGTAATTGGCATGATTCTTGCCTTTTTCATTAGTACTATTGTTAAACTCATCATGGAGCATTAAATTGCCTGCACTTATTAATTTTATTCTGCTGTTCTTGTTTGTGAGGAGCAAGAGACTATGGCCGTCTGTCTTTGAGCTTGGGAAGAGGGGACTGTGTCTCTAGCTTACTTGAAAATACTGTTTTTAGCAGAACCTCTAATTTGTCAAAGTTAATGTTTTCCACTTGCCCTGGATAAGATTATTTTTCAACCACCTTATACGTGTATAATCATAGACATCGATTTAACAAAACCAAATCACGGAGCGGGGGAGCGGAGGAGCCTGCACTTACTCAGCATGCCGTGCTGACTGATGGTTGCAGTGTGACTTGAAAAGTCAGCCTAAATGTTTGCAGTGCTCTCTCTCCAGCTTTTTTCCCAGTTTGGCTACTTTGCTGTACATGCTGCTTTGTGTTCACCAAGAAGAAGGGTTGGGAAGCATTTGTGGGTTGACAATTATATTTAAGGAGGAGTTTTGCTTGCAAGAAAAGTAGAAGATTTTTACTTTTGCAGGCAAAAATAAGAGGAAGAAATGAGGCCTCAGACACAGGCAAGAGCAGATACTTAAAAGCACTGTGGTCTGAATGAATGCATTTCGTGTTGGATTTGTGCACACACGGTTAGAAAAGCCAGTAAAAGTCTTCATGGGATTTTACTGAGAAGAAGTTAATGTGAATGCCAAATCCATTTATCATATCTTTGGTTATGTGCCACCGTCCCTTATGACCTTCTCCAGCCTCACAGCAATGAAGCTTTCTCTCCCATTACATATGCTTGCTTTATTTTTAACCACTTCCTCACCAATCCACTACTCATATGTTTTGTGGCATCAGCAGTTTTTCCTCTTGCAGGGAGCTGGGTGCCTTGCTTTAAGAATTACAAATACTTGGAGAGAGAACAGAATCGACCTGGAGGCAGCTTTGCTGGAATTGCAGGACATTTTTTTTGGAGGCTGTTTAAGATTAAATTTACACTGGACTACTCAGGACTACCCCTTTTTCAGTTAATAAAATTTTTTTCCCACAACAACCCTTAACACTAGAAAGGGTGGTTTCCATAACGACCTGGCTTTCTGTAGTCTAACTGGTCTAACTCTGGTATTGGGTAAAAGGTCTTCCACAGCCCTGCGGAAGGTGTTGTACCTCAGTTACCCCGTGTGAAAGCACAAACAATTCATAGGTTTCCTGTGCCTTGGTTCATAGCTTTTGCAGTCATTCTCTTCCATTTATGCTTGAAGACACAAAACAAAGTGTGCTGCCAACACTCTTTGGCACATGGTCAGATAGCCTCCTTTGGGCACAGGGGAGGATGTCTACTTTTGTTTTTACCATTCTTTCATCCCCCCAAGCCACAGGTGTTGACATCAGGAGCTGTCCTGCAGATCACAGCTCCTCCTCCCTCCACAACTCTGTCAGCTGTTCCCATGGTCAGAATTAGCAGGGATTGCTTAGTTTAAGTAGGTCTTCTCACACCTGGTTGATTTTGACAGAACTGGGCTAGGGAGCATCATCCAGATGGCTCTGCTGGTGGTTTTAAGGGGTGGTAACCTCCATAACAGTCCTGAGAAGCTGAGGGCAGTTGTGTCCCCAACTGGTGGAGCTGGAGGATGGTGTCTGGCCACAGGTTGTGTGACTAATGCCTGTAACTTGTCCCATGACAAATCTTTTCTCTTAGGTTGTGCTTAAAGATGTTTTGTAGGAATGTAGTCAGTCAAGAAAGTGTGTGCTTCTAACCTAGAGTTGAGTTGCAGTGTGCACATTTAGCACTGTTATGTGACCATGGGATCAAAGAGGATTTGTCATAGCTGTTTGACAGAAGTTGCTCTCGAAGTGTCAAGTGAACAAACTGTTTTAGAGAAAACCATTGCTGAGTTTACCTCAGTTTAGACCTCAGTGGGTGGAACACAGCAAGCATGTGGTAGGGCCTGATGACAGACCTCAGTGCTATGGGAAGTTCTTTCAAATAAGGTCCAGCTGATACATCCTGAAGAACTTCACAATACAGCAAATGGAGTTATCAACAGAGAATTTAGTCAGGGTATTTGTAGAAAAGGTCTGTTGGGCTTTTCACATCTCATGAGATTAGGATGCTCTTCCATCGTGGTACTGCCATGTATGAATATCAACTTGAAATGCTTTTATACCAAACCAATGAAGCATTATCAGCTGGAAGATCACTTAAGTGATGATACTGTAGGAAGAGGAGTTGGACCTTCTGTGTCCTTCATCAGCAAAACCAGATGGAGAGTTTCCAGCTTCTGTGGTTTCTCCCCTGCCCCTGCTGAAGTTCACCACCACCTCAACCTGTGCTTTTGTTGGACAAAACTTTTGGCATGTGTCTGTACCTACATGTGTGTGAGGCAAAAACATACCGATACACACCCTTCCTTTGTGCTCTTTTAAAAGTTTTTACAGAATGGATCCCCTATTTTTTTTCTCATTTTTTTTTGGCAACCTTTTTCTGAGTTGGGTTGCTTCCCCCAATTTGGTAACAATAGCGTGACAGCACAGCTGAGAGTGGGCTGTGGGTGCAGACACATCAGCAGTGGTGTAAGCAGAGAATGCTGCCAGGGCTATGTTGTGAATACTTGGCCTCATTTGTGTCTGCTGGCCTCTGAACCATGTTTGTGAAATGATTCAAAAAGCACTTCAGCTGAAGGAGTGGTAACCTCTAGCAGAGGGTGTGAAGGGTGTAGGAAGTAATCCCTGTAGAAGGGGAAAGGCTGGAAACCCTTCTAGCCACCTTTATCTCCAGAGGATCTGTCACATGGAGTAACACCCTAAAGCTCTGCTGCTGGTCCTCTCAGTGTCATAACACAAGAAATAACTGTGCTCTCCTCAAAAACAGATTGATAAAATCTACTTCCTTCACACAAAAATGTATTGTTCCCCTTGTAGGGAAGAAGCTGAGTTTTTCCCGGTGGGCCCTAGCTGTAATTTGCCTCTATTGCTTTCAGAGGTGTCTATTTTGGATAAAACTTAAGTCTTCATTTTCCTTGAAGCCTGCCTTCAGACTCAACAACAGCACATTGAGAAACTGAAGCTACAGACTTGTTCTTTTTTTGATTTCTATTGCTGTTTACCAGGAAGGACTGGCTTGGACTGTCAGTCTTTCTTACAGGAGAAAAGTGGATCCACATTGACATATACTCTTCTCCCAATTAGCTTAATGAGAAAATGAGCTCCGTATGTCTTTTCTTTTTCTCCCAGGTAAATCCATAATTAATTCCATTTTGGCACGTTCTTCTGGCCAAACATTTTTGTTCTCTAGTTTGCTTCATCTCCTTCATTATAGTCAGGCTAATGAATTCCTTAATTTTGAAGAAGTAATTCAGAAGGCTGAATTTTGGTATTTTCTCTGGACCTTCATTCCCTTCCAAATTAACAAATAGTCTTTGAAGTTACCATCAGCATAGGTTTAGCCTCTGCAAAAACCTATTTGAAATGAGAACTGATGTCGTCCAATGACTTGCTTTTGGACTGAGTTTTAGATAATGGCAATTGCATAGTTCAGTCTGATTTAGACAACAGTCTCCATGGCATTCCTATATTTGAAATTATTATTGTAAGACTGCCTATTTTGGATTGAGAAAACAGGAATTGGCCCTGTCTGTCTTATCTTGCAATCCCCTATTGACTTGTGACACCATCAGATTTTCTACTGCAAGCTTGCACACTGCTATGGTGAAATTAAACCTTCCACAAACAAGCTTGCTTTTCTTAGGAACTCCTTAAATTAGGAGTTAACGATACCTGCGGGTAGCGTAGTGGACGGTTTCTAGTAGTACACACAGCTGCTCCGTGTGCATTGCCTACACAGCTGTTTAACATGGCTCTCTCTTTGCAGGGTCTGCATTAGTTACCACACGGTAACTGCTGAGGCAGCACATGGTTGTGTGCTTTGGAGCTGGTTCATGCCTTGTTCTCTGGAGGCAAGCCACTCTAGTTTGTGAAGAGACCTCAAAATAGAGGCAGTTGCTGTCCAATGAACATGTGTTATTTGGCTTAACATATGAAAACATTAGCTAGGGTTTTCTTATGCCTGTTGGCAAAAAGGTGTTCTTTTAAAGAAATGCCAGTAATAATAAGAGCTACTTCAAATAAGGTCTGAGTTTCTTGACTATGAGTGGGAAATTATGTAGATTACCAGCCCTGAGAACCCTCTGATACTCAATGTCATGATTAGAGGGTGTGAAGTCTGTATGAGAACTTGGCTACTTTAAACTACTTGAGCTCCACAGCAAAATTACTCCAGGTAGTGCTTGACAGCTGTGTTTTCCAGCAGTAAGGGCCCAATATGTTACAGAAGATATAGTTTGTTCCCTGTTTGTGACCTTCTCTCATTTTCAAGCAACACTTGTGCTAAGGGCTGTTTTTGAGGGCTTGAGGAGGGGATAATTTTGCTGATTGTGTTCCAAGCAGAAGTTGATGACTGAAGATTGAATAGATGTTTTCTTTTTCTTTGTGACATGGTCTGATTTGTTGGCTTTGGAAGATATAACTGGAAGATAAGATGTCAGATATTTTAAAAGGAAGTTGCTTGTTTTCTGCTTTAAGAGTATCTTACTTGCTGCATGTGCCTGTGTAAGTTATTTAAACCACATTTCTGGAACAGAAAAGGAATGTATTTGAAGGCCAGAAATCTACAATACGTATGTGAACTGTAGTGTTATGATTTTAACTATGTACATGTAAATGTATGTATCAGTGGATTCTAATTCATCTTAGTAAGACTTAGCACAAGATCTTTAACAACTACTGATGGTAGGAGAGCATCATACGTGCTGCCACCCTCCAGAAATCCGCATTAAATGTTACCTTTTCCTCCTCCTTCAGAAAGGTTAAAGTCTGCCATGAGAACTAGGGTCTGCTGTCTGGAGACTTACTTGAGTTATATATGGAAGACTTAATTCATTTTTTCAGCATGATTGGAGGTCTGCAACAAGCTCCCACTACAACACCACGCTTACTGGCCTCTTTGACACCAGCCTGCAAGCTCTCACCCAGCTTATGATGCATCCCATAGATGAGCTCTATGCATTGAAGTTGCTCTTTCATGTCAAGGGCAAACAGTCTCTTCTTCCTCATTTTGTCAGATGGCTCTCTCTAGTAGTCTTCATTGCTAAAGAAAGCCCCGTGGTCATAAAACCAAGGTGCTATGCAGCAAGCCATTTATTTACAAGTGTATGCACCTGCCTGAGCTTTTCCCTGTTTAGCTGCTGTTATTTCTCTGCTCATCTCCTCCAACAGCCCCCATACAGGAGCTGCTTGGTGCCTCCACAGCACTGCGCCTTCCCCCAGGGTGGCCATGGTGGAGACCAGGGTCTCTCCAGCCTCCAGCAGAGGCATTGGGCATCCTTGCAGCCTGAGCTCAGGGGGATGATGACCTCCTCCCTCTGGCTGTGTCCACCATTTTGCTGGGGTGCTTTCTCCAACCAGGGCTCCTGATTCAGAACCTGCTAATTCATATGAGAAAGGTAAAGCAGAACAGCCCTAAGCTTCTTGTAGAGGAAAGGAAGCAAACGTGTTGCTGCAGATTCCCTGTAGTAGAACATGTGCAATGGAGTTTCTCCAGGGCAGGAAGATGGTGGCATAGCTCCTTGGCAATGGGGAATGTGCTGGGCTAGAAGGGTCCTGAGAGGAGAAACCCTACCAAGCAGCCAAGCATGACTTTTCACAACTAGTGTTTAAAAAGGCTAGTCCTGGCAATGCTGAGAATTTTTTTCTTGCTTTGCTGTCTCCAGGCATCCTATTAATGGTTTTGCAGCGGTCAAGTTCTCAGATTCGAGAGTATAAAAAAGTGTACGGTTGGTGTGTTGTTTTGGTTTTGTTTTGTGTTTTATCCTATAGGGTGTGCCTATGTCTTTTGTGGAGGTTTTGGTTTGTGGGGTGTTTTTTTTTGTCCTTGATGCCAAAAAAAGGAAGAGGTCTCTATTTTTGATAAGTCACCTTTGCCATTAGCAACCGCATTTGAGATAACTTTCTAAACCACTCTAGAGTTCCTTGATTAAAGTCAATAGTGTTTTATGTTGGTTTTGTTTTTAATCATGGGGTGCCTTCCTTCATTCAAATACAGACCTCAGCCTCATCAAAATATTAATAAGTAGTTCTTTATGCGTAAGTATTTATTTCCAGACCCAATTTGCAGCTGTTATGCTTTGTTGGATCAATGATTTCATTTTTTAATGAAAATTCTAAGAAGGGTTTGATTATGAAATGCAACGTCTTGCAAAGAGCTATGAAGTTTTAATGTGTCAATAACTGCTTTTTTTTTCTTTTTTCTTTTTTTTTTTTGTTTGTTAGTTTTAAAACTTCGTACCTGTTTAAAATTAGAGGAACTATGGATAAAAGAAAAATCTGTGTGACAGAAGGCTTCCGTTCTTGTAACAACCTGAAAAATGTAAAGAAATTACTTTTGAGTCAAATTCAGTCTAGCAAAAGCAAGAGATTTGAGGGATTAGGGCTTTAGACTACCATGCAGGATGGTCTCCTAGGCCTTTTTTGTGTTTGCAAAAGCCCTTTTAAAAGATTTTTGGGACATTTTAAAAACCATTTACTAAGTTTAGTCCTATGGTTTCTTGGTGAATCTGGCTGATGGCATCCTTTTAGTGCTGGAGATGAATTTCAGTGCAAGGACAGAGTTAACCAAAATCACACGGTGTGACTGCCAACTGGAAATGCAATGTACAGTTCCTACCCTGTGGTTTCATGTTTTAGACAATGCTCCCACATCAGCTCCCATGACGCCATGAGGAGAGGAGGGAAGGGAGGAAAAATCTGTTGCTTGTTTGGGCCTGTGCAAGTTAAAATGAACCGTACAACACCAGGGGCGAAGATGCAGGAACAGCATGGCTGTTGGAGGGAATGCATGCCTGCGAAGGTGGCGAGGCAGCAGTTTACAGTTCACTGACAAATTGCTTGGGTCAGATCCAGCTTCAGCTAACAACAAAAATTACAAACTGTGAGTGCACTGGATCCTGTAGTCCTCCACAGCTGTTCACCAGATCTCAGTTTTAATGGGGGTGGTCCCCCACTGGCTTCTCCCAGAGCTAGGCCCTGGCAGCGCATTGTCCCAAGACAGATTATTCAGTAGAATCCACCAGAACACTTGCTTCAGATTTGCCAGGGATTTGCTGGCCGTGAGACTGGCCTGTCTGAAGGGAAAACATTGCTGGCTGGAAGACATCTGAGGAGCCCATGTCCCTGGGCTTGCCTGCCCGTTTGTCAGCATTGCCAGAGGCAGGGAGAGCCTGAGGGTCCATTCTGGGCTGCTCAGAGCAGCAGCTATGTTTGGCTGCACTGAGAAGACAAAGAGAGGAGAGAGACAAAAGGAGAGTAATCAGCCTCAGCTGAGTCACTGAGGTTTTCCCGACTTGGATGTTATGGTTAAAAATGATGATCTAGGTCTTCCTCAGGTGCTCACGTCCATGTTCTATTGGATTTTTTTCTCTTGGTCAGGAAAGCAGGCTGAGGAGCATCTCTGTCTTACTTCTGACATCTTCTCAGCCACCTTCTCCTCCATCAACATTGCTTGAGACACCTGAAAGTGTTAGGCTCCACCAGGTTCTGAGCCTAGGGTGTGTCCCATCAAGGTGTTTTTTTTTTTTTTTTTTCCTGGGAGTTCAGCCCTTACTGCACATCATGGGATCCACACAGAGGGCTGTTTCTGATCATCAAGAGAAGCTGAAGTACATGCCAGAGAGGGGCCAACTCAGAAGTCAGGCAGGCAAACATGATGACTCCTAATGCCTAAGAGGTGGTCCTGCCCTGTCTTCCCTGTATGGATGGCCTCCAGAGCCCGTCTGTCTGCATAGCCAGCCAGCTCAGCTGCCTCATGCGGCAGAAAGCTTGCCAAAGCAAAGAAAATGAGTTTTTTGCTAGATTAGTGAGTTGAATCAGTTTATTCCTGAGGGCCAGCTGAAGGGAGGAGCTGAACTTGCACTGTTCAGACTGAGGAAGAGAGGAGGCCATGTGTGGGCGGACAATCCCGCTGCTTGGTGGCACGGATTATCTGGGTTGGCTGTCGCAGAGCCATGCCCAAAGCATTCATTCTTGGGTACCCACCAAGATGCAAACTCAGTGAAGCTTATCCTGTACAAAGACAATGCTAATGTCTTTCTGCCTCTCTCCCTTGCTTTTCAGTGTGGGTTCTCCAATACTTTTTTGGAGGATATTCTTTATTTTCATGCAATTCGGTTAAAAAATCCAGGCAGCCACAAGAGGACAAATCTGTTTAGGAAGCAAGTTCCATTCATTCCAGTGCTCATAAAACCATTTGTGTTATAACCTATAAAAAAGAATGGATGTCAGAGAAGCTATTCCTGTTTCCTAGTCATACTGAGTATAGCCACTGTCAACACAAGTGATCCCTCACCCTTAAATATTAAAGCCAGGGCTATGGCAAATATTATTCTTCAGCTCAATAATTCTGTATCTCACAGCAACAGCCTCTATGAGTCAGTGACAATTGTAAATGCCTCTGCCTTGCAGTAAAATGGATTTTTAAAAAATTATTTTAGCTCATTTTTTCTGTTAATTAAAGTCAACAAAACTTGGAAAAATTACTCCAGGGAAAATGTACGTCTGCTGTATCTCTATAGGAGAAGGAAAAATGAAAGTTTAACAGTTTGGAGATATGATAGTTTGGGCAGAACTTCCTGTGCTGAAAAGTATTTCAAGGAGACAGTGCTTCAGACTTTGTGCAGATTACCTATTTTTCAAACAGTGCACAGCAACTCAGTCTGAACTCCTGAAAACCTTTGCAG
This sequence comes from Alectura lathami, assembly GCA_013399715.1. Classification (NCBI taxonomy): domain Eukaryota; kingdom Metazoa; phylum Chordata; class Aves; order Galliformes; family Megapodiidae; genus Alectura; species Alectura lathami. The sequence continues at coordinate 347,389 of VXAV01005331.1, forward strand.
ATATTTCATAGAGAAGATACAACATTCTGAAGACTTCTAGTCTTTTCTCTTGGCAAGGACAAACAGGCTTCAGCTGTGTTTATTTACCGAGTGCTTGGTTAATCATCCTTTCCTGCAAAGATTGAAGAGCCAGATCCTTGCAAACTGCAGAAAGCATTGGTGAACTAACCATGGCAGAAGCTGATGAATACTTTGTCTCCTTCAGATGCTGCTGTGTAAAGAGATAGCAAGAATGAACACCAAGCATGCTACCTTGCCTATCTACTTAGACTAATGCAGCCAGCTAATGATTAAAACCGTCTAGTTTCAGAGGGCACTGACAGAAATGCTCTGGAATTTCACGCTGAATTGGTTTAAGAGGTTATCACTCCAGCTGTCAACTATGTTTCTTTAGCAGGGATGGTTGAAGGAAATGAAAGTTGACTTCCTGTTCATCCCCATTCACAGCCTGGTACGCTAACTTACACTGAAATATGCTGGCCATCGTTTTCCAGGGATAGCAATCGCTGGAGGAAGGGCAGGACTGACAGTTTGGTGTGGCATCTGCCACCAGGCATGAACTGCTTGGGCTTGTACACCCACATTGCACTATGTTTGGGCCAGGAGGCTGCTCTTTGTCCTATCTCACCAAGAGCTTTCACCAAATGATCTGTATTATACACATGCATCAACAGGGAGCATGCTGCTTACAGGGGATTATATCCTATAGCAGATGTGGTTGCCTCCTGCCTGGGGGAGGCAAACTCATGGTTTTTTGTGTGTGCATGTGGCTGGTCACATTGCCATGGGCTCGTCTCACACCTTTAGGAAGTGAGAGGGCATGCTTTAGTCTCACTTGTTGAAAGACCCCTTCCAGTACCTTCTTTTATTTTGAAAGAACCCATCAATGATTTTGTTTTTCTTTGCTTTTATTTCGGTAGACTGTGTTTCCTGTAGGGGGTGTTCAAAATCAGGCTCTTTGATGATGTTAACCTTTCTTCACATGTGAGGCAGGCCTTAAAATATTTGTGTTATTGAAGGCATTTTTGAGAAGCTTTTTCTATTTATTCACAGAAATGGGAGGAATGAAGGTTTTTCTGTCAGGTCCATAAAACAAATTCAAGTCAGACAGGTTTTGAAGCTCCTAGAGATCTAGAGGTATGTGTTGCTGTTGAAGGACTGGTTTCACCGAAGTTCTGAATGTGCTGCTGTCAGTCATTAAGGTTTTTGCCTTCATCTTTTAACTCTGCTGTTTTCAGGATCCAGTCACTGGGAATAAACCACAGTCATTTTGCAGGCTAACCTGTGTTTGGCATTTTTTGAAGAGGTGTGAGCGAATAGCTTTCCTGAAACAAAGTATTAGTTAATGTTAACAGAAACTACAAAATGTAAGGGAAGAGTTTACAAATAAAAATCAAATGAATGGCTCATTTTAAAGATTTACCATTCTCTGTAAAGCTAGGTAGGCATGATTGCTGTAAGTCACTCTTATTTGGCCTTTCCTATAGTGGCTTGCACTTTGTAAAGAGCTCTGGCAAAGGCGTACCATTATGTCCAGCAAAATCCTCTAACTTATTTCAGGTATCTTTGCTTTGTGTCTTGATGACTGAGAATGCAGGGAGAAGCAGGGAGATGACTATTGGCTGTCAAAGCTCCTTTATAGCTTTAGAATTTGTCAATTTACTGTGAGGTTACTGCTGTATTGTTTTGTTTGTCTGGTAGCTTTTTAGTATTTTATACTAATGTGGAAAATCTGGCTTATGCATTCATTGAAATTGTCAATATAGCTACTCTATCATTATATAAATAACCTAGGTCAAATGCACTACTTGTGGACCGCTACAGATCAGTCCCATCTGCTTCAGATCCTGTCAGAGTGCATGGCCTTCAGCCTGAGAAAATGCTGGGCAATTGAAATGACTTTATTTCCATGCAATTTCCCTCTCTGAAATGTCTCTTGCTTTCTGCACCATTGCCTATCACATACAGTTAAATGGACAAACATGAAGTTGTTGTGTGTATCAGTATGATGCACATGCCAGTATGTGTCATGCAAAATCTGAAATTACCAGCGGACATTTATCTGCCCTTTTCCTGTTTGTTTGTTGATGGGTTTTCTCTGTGTGTGTATTTGGGCTATAAATATTATATATGTTAAATTTTTCTCCAATCAAATCTAATGCAATAGATTCCTTCTGTTTTGAGTGGCTTCCCCTCCCTACATTATATGGGCATGTAATAATAACTAAATGACAAATTTTATAACAAGTCTAATAAGTGTATTGCTTACAATTCTCCTTTGAGAAAGCAGTCTCTGCAGGTGCTCTGTTTTTCTTTAAATCCGTAGGTTGCCAGCATGAAGTAACAACAAAAAAGCCAAAATATGCATTTTTGAAAGAGAATAAGGTACAGAAAACAATACTTCAAGAGGAATTTTATTTTAATAACCTTTCTTCATAGACAAATTGCCTCCCATGGTTCTTTGCCATTCCCATGTTATTGTTGTTGTTTTTTAAGGAGACAAGGATGGACACCTTACCTTCCCTCAAGTCCAGCAGTTAAAAATAACAGCAGTTAGTCCTAACTTATATTAGGGTAAGGAAGAAAATACTTGGTCCCAGAACTATTAAACAGAAAAACAAAAAACAAAACAAACAAACAAACAAAAACAACCACCACCAACAAAAAACCTCTGGAGTCAGATGAATGTTCCTACATTCTTTTTCTTCAGTTCTTGGCAGAAAGCACAGCAGTGGCTTACATGCTTTTTTTTTTCTCCCCAGTTTCTGGGGATGATCATTAACATTGTTACTTTCAGCATGGTGATTGAATTAGTGTGTCTTCCTAAGAGAAGCATTAATAGGCTTCTTCTTCACATTAGCAGTATATTTAAGTATGCTTCTGTTCAAGGCAGGACTGTATTTCTTCCATTCAGCTTTTGACTACAGCTTTTGCATTATGCAAAGTACTCAGTTTGTTGGATACCTTCTGAAACCAGTAAATAATTGGGTTATCTGGGCTGCCACCTGAAAGCAAACTCCTGCAAGAGCTTCTATGAACATGTTGCTCTCAAATAGCACAAGTCACTTACAAATGCTTTGTTCTCCTGAAGTGTCTTTAAAAAATACATTACCATGAGAGGGCAAATGCATGGATTCTCTGGCACCCCTTTTCTTTAAAGTGAACTACACAAATATGATGACTGCTTTCAGGAGGAACATTTCATTCTTTGAACCTTGGACTATAAACAAAAGTTTCAGACATGTGACACAGTTGTATATGTCAGGATTTCCTAATTGCCTTTTCGTTTGTGTACAGTCTCTCTGCTTTGCTAACTGTAAGTACTTGAGGTCAGATAGCTAATCCTTGTTTTTATTAGGACTGATTTTTGGGTATGCTTTCCAAGGAAAGCACAGAACTACGTACATGTATTTAGTGTTTAACATGTAAAAAGTTACTACTATGCAGGTTTGGTAACCAAGGTCTTCCATTTTCCTTAATTTCTTGGGCTCTCTGAGGGCTATAGCTATGGTTAAAGTGCTGTAGTAGACACCTATGGCCTTGCTTTTACCCCAAGGTTTGGCTGTGTTATTCCCATCAGCGTGAAGGCAACCACATTGCGTAATATTGTCGTCTCATTAGGTAATCAGTTGACCAGATACTTCATTACTTACAAATCCATTGTAGAGAAAAATTTTAGCAGTGATACCAAACTTAAAATCAAGCAAGTGTAGGTACATTCTGATGAGTGACTTCTGAATGCAGGCTAGACAGAAGCAATTTGCACGTTGAAATGTGACAACTAGCTCACAGTCTAGAATTTTAATCAATGAGACATTTTAGCTCATCTCCATGTATTATTTATGCTTGAAGACTAATATCAGAATGAAATATGGCAAGCTTGATCTTCCCAAAGGAGAATTTGGAGAGTGTATAAAGACTCAGTGCAATGAGGTTAGAGTCAGTGAGAAGCACTCTGCCCCATTACACTGTTAATCACAGTGGCTGTTTACATCAAAAGGCATCTTTGCTACCACCTCTGATTTAGTAGAAACCTTCCAAAATACTGGCACTCTTCCAGTTTCTTGTGTTAGAATTGAATTCCAGAGGTGAGACTACTGTTGGGCCTGCAGTGCTTTGCTCTATGGAAAGTAATGACTTGGCTGCTCTAATTTGCGAGGTTAACTGGCTGTTGTGTGAAGTAGTTGCACCGTTCTTCACCATGTTCCTGGTGTCAGAGAACCTTCCTTGCAGCCATCACCTTTCACAGGACTCGGATCAAAATGTCACAAATCGTGTCACAGTGTACATTACCGAAATGTCCCAAGGGGTATGCACTTTGCAGCTATAAAACATGGTTGTCTTCTTGAAAGTACCGAGATGACATCCTTTTACCATCATATTGTATACAGTGTCATCAGTCTTTGCCTATACTTCTACTACGTCTTATGAAATGTATAGTTCAATGGATAGTTTTCTAAACTTGATCAACAAATATGAATTAAAATATCTTATAATAAAAAGGAATTTCTTACATGCTAAAAAGAAATCTGTGTTCATAAAAGGAACATTGAGATCACTGGCAACTTCAAAGATGAATTTGAGAGGCAGAGAATGATTGACTTGTATTAATAGAGGGGAAAACTTTATTCCCAGCTGGAGAGGAAACAGCACTGGCAGAAAATCTTTGAAGCATTTGTTCATAACAGAACAATCTAGTCTTTGGGGTTCTGTTAAATGAATTAAAATCAGCCTCCTTTCTCTTAACATGCTGAATTAACAATAAGAGATTTAACAGCATTAAGATAGAGTTCTGACTCGGTTAGCTCTTTGTTAATGGGTAAACTTTATTTTGGCTGGTGTTGAACAAGTAACTCATTACAAATAAGTAATTCAAAATGAAGAAAGGGTTTTTGCTCATAAAAAGTTCAACTGCATTATTTAAATACATTCCATACATTTTTCTCTCCAGCGAGTGGGGAAGGAAGAAGTCCCATTGCTGTTCTCTTTTTTCAAGTGTGGCTAGAAATCTCTTAAATATTATTATAAATCCAGAAAAGGGCAGAAGGAGGTGCTTTTAAATTTCCCAGTGTGCTACCTGAGAATTCAGACTATTTCAGACAGCCTTCAAAGAAATGTAGGTTATAAATACCAAAACTGCAGAAGCCATGTGTGTGTGGTTTGGCATTAGTAAGTAGGAAAACTTGCTGTAGGTGTTTGTATTTATCACAGTGAATAACTGATAATCATCAATAAATCACTGAGGCTGATGGTGAGCTTGTACCTTCCTCAGCATGCTTAATTGCAGATGAGTGTAGCTGCTTCAGTGGATCGGCTGATGCTGTCTCTTATTCAGATCATAGCCTGCACAACAGGTATCACGCCCCTTGAAAGAAATTATTATAACTGTCATAATAAAAATAATATAACAGATCTGTTTCTTTTTGTAATCAGCAGTTTGTAATGATTGGGTGTGCTGCTTTATAAGTTTAGCTCAAATGAGCATACACATTTGAAATGTAAGCATGATTTTTTAGGGCCTCATAACTCTGTAAGCATTCAGATCGGTTTTTAAACTGCATTAATACTTTATGTAATTCTTCACACAATGTCCTCTGGGATTTAGAAAGACAGTAATTACATGGTAAACATATACTCATTATTGGAATCACTTGTTGCAGCTTAGAAGTGTCCGTGCAGATTTGTCACTTCAGTCCAAAGGATTATGTGAACTTAATTTTTAGGTTCTCAGTCTGCCACCCATCACAATTGCTGAGCACTACTGTGGAAACAAAGGGTAGGCTGAGTAATCTGCACTGGGTAAACTGTCTCTATTAAATAGATGACAGGCGCTAGGAGAGATTGATGATGCTGTCGCAGGAGTTTGTAGTGGTCTTTTCCTAGATTAAGGCTTTTTTTTTTTTTTCCCTTCTGTAGTCTTAAAATAATCTAACTTCTGATTATTCTCCTGAGTACCCTGTGATTTTTCATATCATGAGATACGGTGAAAATAATTTTCTGTTCACTTTCTCTAGACTACTTATAACTTGTTTGACCTTGATCATATCTTTCTGCATCTCTTTTGCAGCTTTGAATGCTAGGCTATGTAGTCTCATGTCTAAAGGTTTGCTGATGTAAATCTTGCTGCACTTGTTGCCCATGTACATTTTTTAATTTTGTGGCTTTTTTTCAGGACATGGAGCACACTTTGGGTAGTCAAATCTAGCTGAATATTTTGAGGAGGAGCAAGATAATTATTTAGTCTCCAGTTAGTTTCTGTTTGCAGTGGTAAATCCTGAGGCCTTTTTCTCAAACTCTGCCTTTGTCTTCTGCAAATTTGCATCAGCCAAGTTGTTTTGGTGTAAATCCCTGTGAGGAAGCACTCCCTTTCATGTTAGCCTAATCCTGTTTCTAATTGATTGCTAGGCCAAGGTGTAAGAAATGCTCTTTCCCGGGCACCTTGAGGAGCCAACTCTCAGAGGTAAAGTTAAAACGGTGTAACTGTGCAGAGGGACAGAGTTTTTTCTTCATATTCTGCCACCTGATCAATCTGGGAGTTTGGGAGCAGTAATCAAGGCTTGGAAGAAGTTTGGGGCAGTTGTACTGGTGTGCAACAGGCACATATTTTATTAGCCTGTCAGCAAAAATTCAGATTCTAAAAATGGGTTTGTCCCACATTTAGAAAATTTCCGTCATACTGCCTTATTCAGGGAGTATGTAAATTTTAGTGAATACAGTAAGTGGTGCTTAGTATATTGTGAAACAGTAGGAATCATGGTGTGGCTGTTTTAACATCGCCATTGTTAACAATGGGAGGAAAATCTGGATACTGTTTGCGAAGCTGTATTAGGAATACCTTGGCAGGAGTACCAGTTAATTATTGATCATTAAGGCCATCATTGTTGAACCCTGCCTGGTCCTTTGCAGTTCTTGTAGAGGTATCTGCAATAGCTCATCTGAAATTTCACATTTGTTTGCTAACAAAGCAGACAGAAAAATCCTATTGTCAAACAACTCAGGACAATGAAAATCTCAGCCTGAGAAGTGATATTTAATTACTTACTGCCTAGATAAGCTTGTAAAACAAATTTAATTACATGCAACAGACAGGCTGCTGACCTCCACTTAAAATCCTGTGTACACAGAGCGACCTGTGGGTCTGACCTGAGATTGTAAGAAAAAAACGTCCCAAGTTGCCTCTTGTATGCCACCAAGGAGCGGCTGCACTTCATGCTCTCCCTGGGGGAACAGATGCATTTGCTGCCTGCCCCATGGTCCTGACAGAGAAGCCAAAAGAGAAATTTAACCAAGGTGGAGGCTGAGATGAGTCAAATTGCTTCTGACCACGGGAATACCGATTTCAAGGCACCGGCTGAACAAATAGCGCTGTGCTTGATCTGCCAGTTCTTATACTCAGATGTCCCCCTAAATGTTAATTACTAGTGACTTTATTTTCATACTGTTGTGTAACAAGGAGCCTTCTGTTGAATTACAGTGATGAAGATGGATAGTTTAACTGCCGAAGGTCTCTCATGACAAGGAATTGGATTTAGGTCTTCCAGTGTCTTTACAGGAGGGAGTGGGTTGGTCATGTGTTTACCTCAGTGCTGCAGGATTGCATTGCATCACGGTTCATAATGAAATAAACACACTTGCCCACGGGGAGCATCCCTACGGCCCAAGCATGATCCTTTCACTCAGAGCTTGCTGTGGAACTGGGCTGTAAATGAGGGGAAGGTTGTTTGCATCTTGCACAGTAAATATGCAATATCTTTTTAGGGAGTTAAATAAGCAAATGCTTCCTAGAAAGTGCTTGGTGTACAGAAGTGGAATGAAAACCTTGCAACGAATGCCAGAGAACAGAAAAGTCCTCAAGATAGTGGCCTGGGGGCAGGGAGCAGGATTATGTTGCTGTAGAGATGCACAGCTAGCAGCAGACAGTTGCAAACATGCTTCTGTGCTTTTTGCCAATGTTTTTCTCTGAAGTTCAGACTATGGGCACCTCCATAAGGCTTGGGCTGCCCAGCTCAGGCAGATGCAGCTGGACAAGCTGCAGCATTTACCCTCTGGGAGCAGCTTTGCCCCTGTGCTGGAACTGCAGCCCGCTAGCAGGGTCTGCCGAGAGGACACCCACTCCTGTGCTGCTTCGCCTCCCAGCCAGGTGGGGAGATGGAAACAGCCACCAGCGGCAGTTTATGTTACAGTGGGGCTCTATCATAAATGCTGCCCAACCTCAGTTTATACTGAGTAATATATAGACCTTACTATTACATTTTGGCATGAAATTGCCCAGCAGTATATGCCTGGCCTGCAAGATGAGCCAGCTATGTGCTAGGGTCTTAGATGTTTGCCTGTCCTTGTAACTAATTACGTTCCAGGAATGCATATACACTGAAAAAGAGATACAACCCTGTGAGTTACCATTGCTACTGCTAGGGTATCTACAGTGCACATGTGCACAAACAAAGGGAAAATACATATATTCTAAAGAAATACATGTAAATACAGGAAACTGCAGCTTTTTCTCACAATCATATAATGTCTGTGTCCTTGTATGTATGTTTTCCTTATAAAGCACAGTTTCATTTTCCCCAGGGTTAAAATGTTTGATCAAAGCTTCTTGTACTTCACTGACGAAGACTGAGATATGTGTTTTTGAGAAAGCAAATTGAACAGTAAAATAAAATTCCTCCCAGGAAAGTTGGGAAACTTTATAGATCATCTTCTGCAGCAATTGCTCATTTTTACAAGGAGGCAAGAATAATTGTGATGCTACTTACTGAGGGAAAATAACAAATCTTCTTTTCACAGAAACAAACTTAGATGGATTTTCAGGGGGAAATAGTGCAGCAAGAATATACTGCTACCACTTTTGAAAGTCAAACATGGCAGACCACCGTTAAATGTGAAAGTTGTTGCTCTGTATGTCCATAATTTTGGTGTGCCTTTTGTTTCTCTCTTTAACAACTTTAAATAAGCGCTGCAGAAAATTTCACTGTCAGGTCTGGGATAGATCATGCAACACCTTAATTTTCCAAATTACAAAATGTTCTGAAATACTTGCAGTGGGATCCTAGCTGTTGCATAGAGTCAGCTGAAGTAATAGAGCATGATGCAATTGTTTCTTTATGGGCCTGAAACCTTCCCAAGAAACACAAGAGCTCACTCATTGCTAAAAGTTGCATAAACCCTTGGCCAGGTGGCTGCCGTGTTATGTTCAGAGGTTTGAGCTTCATGGCAAATACAGTCACCAGACCCCAAGTCACTGTGCTCACAGGACTTCAGCTCAACATGTCTCTTTCTGGATTTTTAGGAAGACCAAACACTGTACAAGGAATGTGAAATTTGTTTATTTTTTTTCCTACAGAAGGATAAAAATACCATTAACAGTCTTTTACTTGATGAATCAGAATCTGAAACTATTTATTTTGGCTAGTCTATGTGTTGTCATCCTCATGCTTCCTTCTGGAAAATTTTGGCCTTTACAAGAGTTCAGTTATAGGAGGAGCATCCTCTCTGGCTGCTGAGAAAAGCCTTAAAACTCCCAAAGGCTATCTTCACTCAGGTTTTAGAAAGAAGTAGGCTATGAAGTGGTGATTTGTGTGACTTTGTTTCTTGTTGTTAGGATGACAATACTTTTGCATTTTTTAAGAATGTAGTGAACTCAGTGTTCACAGCCACTTCAAATGCTGATGTTATGCTTCTAACAGTTTGCCTGCCCTCACTGCGTCGGTATGAACTGATACTGGTCCTTTCTCTAAGAAAAATATTTTCAACACTGTAAAGTGTGTCGTATTCTTTGTTGTTTTAGTTTCACATCAGAAAAAGGGAGGATAACAGGGAGGGTTTCACAGGTTGTCCATGTAGAAAATGTCCATGCACATTTCATATCTTTTCTCAGAAGCCTGCAGTGATTGTTTTAGGCTTTGCTTTCTTTCCTGAATATGATTATCAGTTAAACACTAGTTGTTTGCTCTTTTTGCAGCTACTTTTAGCCCTTGTAGTGTTGAGGCATAGAAAATGTGTTACGTATTTTGATACATATGTGATCCAAATGCAGATGCAAAATTAACTTGCTCTGTCAACATTTGTTTTGTCTTCTTTATAGGTATTTACACTGAATCTTCTGTGGGAGTGGGAAGGTATTATCTCTCCCACCGAGTAAACATAAGTTACATATTTTTTATTTCCTTTAAAGATGCGCAGAAGACTTGTTGACTGTGTCTTCCCAAAAGTGTGTGTGGCCAGTTCTGTACTAATCATTTTGTGACAGCAAAGATGCAGGCATTTCTGTGCTGCCTCTGCACACATCAGTAGCTCAGATAAAAACCTGACCTGAACAGGTATGCACCAGAACCATGCCACCAAAGATTGGAGCTGAACAGTGGGAATAGATGAGGGCTTTCAGTATCTGTTTTCTTTCTTTATTCTTCTAATAAATCTTAATTTACTCTGATATTCTCCATTACCTCTAGGTTAGCCAAAAGCTTCTTTAACTGCATAATTACGGACAAACACTGGGAATTGTACAGAGGCATAAATAAATAAATAAACACGTAATTAAAGCAGCTGAAGGCCTATGTTAACTTCTGATATAGGATGTTCTGGCATGAACCATCTTTATAGGCACATTTGATTTTTTTTTTTTTTTTTTTTTTTTTACATCATGCTCAAAGCAGATTCTCCAGCAGCATGCCTGTATCTGTTATTGATTTTGTTTAATTTTCAACTTTGGACCCAAGCTGGTTAAACAGATTACTCCCTGCTTTTATCTGAGTCAACTTCCTCATGCTTTCATCAAAGCAAAAGAGATTATTTGACTTTCTGTCTCCTAATACAGCATTACATGAGAGTAATATGTTGTGACAGTGATGTGTTCTGTAGCAAGGAATGGCCACTCTGTCTGCACGCAATTCCCCTGTAATTGTTTCATGGCAAAGACAAAAGCACCTCATTCGTATTTATTTGAAGGATATTTATTAGTTTTCATTACAGTAATATTTACTCTCTAACTGAAGCTAATACATTTCAGCACATTCAGCCCATGAGAGGTGAGGTTATGTTTGAAGGAGTGTAATAATGTGCAGTCAAGATATTTGTATCCTGGCACTAATGCTCTGCCATAAGCAGCAGTTCCTTTCTCTTCGCTGGATACCCAGTATTTGTGAGCTGGTTACCTGGCAAGAGGAGGACACCTTCTTTTCAGACTGTCTTGCAGTGCAGTTGTGAGAATTTAATAATGACACAAAGCTCTGGCCACATGTGAGGTTCTCTGGTGAGAGCAAAATTTTCTATGATCCTTTGTGTAATATTTTAAGAAAGTTCAGATTGAAGTAGTAGTCAACTAATTTCTCAGTCAGTTGAATCTATAGAAAATACTTGGAAGACAGGAACATTCAGGAATCCATCTGAATTTATGTTTCAGTATTGCAGGAACAGTTGGGTTAGAGGTTTAGGACATATGCTCCCCCCGTCAGGGTGACAGGCAGAATCAATACGGACAACATCAGATGCTCTGGAGTCACAGCATTGTAGGTGCCTGTGGTGCTGGCATCTATTTCTCTGAGCTTTCTTGGACTTTGTGTTCCAGGCTGAAGAGGTGAGGTGGTAAAACACTTTCTGCAGGTTCTTTTTCCTAGGGAGAAACCACAGATGTTTTCTACCCTCATTTAAGATGTGGAAAGGGTTAGAACTTCAAACTGTAGCAAATGACAGCTTCCAGACACGATACCAATTCACAGCAGAGCAAGCAGAAAAACCCTTCCAGGGCTTTCATGCAGAAGGCATATGACTCCTTTTGAGCCATGCAGCTCTATTAACTGCTTGTTTTGTTCAACTTTTCTTTGCATTGTTTCCGTTCTGAACAAACAGTACTTTATATTGAGACGTCAGTCATCACAGGGTCTGTCATAACGTGCAGAGAGCAGAGGTGCAGGTGATCTCAGCTCACTGCAGTAAGCCACAGAAGCCCACCATGAAGTGCTCCTTTGAATGCAGGTCAGGGATACCTCCCAGAGAGGGTGACCTGGACGGGGCCCAAGTGAAGGAAAAAAGTGCACAGAAACAGCAGCCACAATACACTCAGGAATGGCACAGGAATAAAGCATTCTCGCTGTTTAAATTTTTCATGTTGTTAGCTGCTTAAAAAGAGCTGCTGGACATGATTGTGGCGCTTGCAACTATTGAAGGAGTGTTTCTGGTACAACTCAAACATGAATACTAATTGATTGCATTTTTGTAGGAAAATCAGAGCAAGGCTGAAACTGCTATACTTCTACAAGATTATATGTCTAGGCAGTTACTTAGCTGTTTAGAGGCTAGCCTCTGGACACATTACAGTCTTATTTGCAACCTTAAAGTAGCTCTACAAATGCTTCTTTACTGAAAAAATTGTTGTAACATTTGTGGAGGTATTGGCACCTATGCATTTGTAATCACATGTTATTTTTTCATCATGATGTATTTCAAAGGCAAGATATAGATTTAAAAAGGTTGTAAAACGTCGGTCCTAGTATGAGTGCTGAATTCATGGAATGGCTGAGGTTGGCAGGGACCTCTGGGTTCACCTGGCCCAGCCCCTGCTCCAGCAGGGACACCCAAAACAGGGTGCCCAGCACCACATCCAAGTGGCTTCTGAAGGTCTCCAAGGAGGAGACCCCACAGCCTCTGGGCAGCTTGTACCAGTGCTCAGCCACCCGCACAGCACAGCAGTGCTGCCTGGTGCTCTGAGGGAACTTCCTGTGTGCCAGTTTGTGCCCATTGTCTCTGGTCCTGGCACTGGGCACCACTGAAAAGAGCCTGGCTCTATTTTCATTGCACCCTCCCTTCAGGTGTTTGTGGACATTGATGAGATCCCCCTGAGCCTCCTCTTCTCCTGACTGAGCAGTCTCAGGTCTCTCAGCCTTCCCTCAGAGCAGAGCTGCTCCAGTCCCTTCATCATCTTCTGGCCCTTTGTTGGACCCTCTCCAGTATGTCTATGTCTCTCTTGTCCTGGAGAGCCCAGATATGGACACAGCACTCCAGGAGTGGCCTCACCAGTGCTGAATAAAGGGGAAGGGTCCCCTCCTCAACCAGCTGGCAATACTTTGCCTAATGCAGCCCATTAGCTTTCTTTGTGGCAAGGGCACACTGCTGGCTCATGTTCAGCTTGGTGTCCACCAGGACCCCCAGGCCCTTTTCTGCAGAGCTGCCTTCTAGGTGGTCCCTATCATGTATTAGAGCCTGAGGTTGTTCATCCCCAGGTGCAGGACTTTGCACTTCTCCTTGTTGAATTTCTTGAGGTTTAATTGTTGTTGTTTTGGTAAATAAAGAAGTTTGGAAGTGGGCAGGCTTTTTACTGGCCAATTTGATCTGGTTCAGTTAACCACAAGTTACCTGTGTTGTGTTTACCCTATCACATGTGTTTACTGAGAGTTTTGTGTATATGCTAAGAATGGGGAAGAAATGGACCTGCAAGGCTTTTTATTTTTGTATTGAGGATTTATATTTTTTGATGGTTTTGGTGACACCTACTAATGGTATGATGGTTAATGATGATTATAATTACCTGAATAGGCTAATTTAATGGTATAGCAACCTACTTTCTATTTTCCGTAAAAATACACCTAAGCTTTAAGCTAAAGTCTAAGCTTTTCACTATCATGAATGCCTAGAATCTTATTAAAATCTGACCTTGTTTAACACCATCAGTATTAAAATAGTGTACCCTAAATCTCAATCACTTAGAAATTATCTGTGCCTGAAAAGATGAAATGAGAAACTCACCAATTAGTATGAAAGTCTGAGTAGAGCAGAAAGTAACTTCAAAGAACTTGATTATATATTTGTGTTTTTTTTTTTTTTCCTGAAGTATTTCCAATTTGTAGAAAATTTTTAACACTTCTTTAGCACAATATTGGAACATTTGAAGATTTTTTATTATTTGTGTGCAAACCAGAGGTAAAAAGAACATTTAAAATCATTTTAAAACAAAACAATCTGTTTAGTTTTTAAAGATGAAAGGACTGAAAATGCTAAATCTGTCTGCTTGCACCCCTCTGCTGTGGCATTGTTTTCTTTTATATGCACTCTGGACTGGTGTTTGATCCCGCATTTCATTATATTACCCAACCTTTTTGTATGGCAAGCCTTTTCGTAGTGTTTTGTGTCTGTGTTAGATCATCTCTACTCACCTTCGCGAGATGCTGGGGCCCATCTTGTGATCAGATGGGATCAAACAGCTCTACAGAGCCCAATAAACCTCAGCTCTCAACCTCCATCAAGCTCAAAAGAAATTGAAGCCTCCTCTGCAGAAGGCTCCCACCATCACAAGGGGCACCCCAGACTTGGGCTGATATTGTCCCCTGATTATATCTAGGAGTAGTCAGTGTTTTCAGCTTCAATTCCTCCTGTGTTGCACATCTGGCTACCAAAAACGTTTTAATAAAATAGTATTAGAATAGAGAGTCACATGCTGTGTAATGGCTAGCATGGAAAGAAAGCAAGCATTGTATCCTCTTGTGTGCAACGTCCCTGTGCTGTATTCTGGTTTTCCTTGTAACAGATGCAGTCTGTTTTTAAATTTGGGTTATTTTGGTGATTTTTTTTTTAACAATGTTTCCTACTTTCTGCAGAAATTTAAGCAACACTGGGTCTTGTTTTGTCCATTCTGCAAGGGACACTGAATGAGTATTTCAGACTTAAAGCTTTTGGTTATAGCATTGTATAAAGATGATGTCAGCAGGATTTCTTATCACTACTAAATATCCTTTGTGTTTTCTGCTGGACTGGGAGGTAAGGAAAGAAAGAGCAGTACATCAAAGCAAATGGCGTATTTTTGTATCACCACGTGTATAAATATTGGTGCAGTGGTGGTAGTTTCCAGGGTAAGTGCCAGCAAAAAAAAAAAAAAAAAAAAAAAAAAGGAAAAAAAATACCCCAAACA
>VXAV01005331.1:362371-420692 GCA_013399715.1 Alectura lathami
AAAAAAAAAAAAAGTGTAAGAAATCACCTCAAAGCTGTAGGTCCAAAAATGCATAGTAAGGCAAAGATATGAATAAACCATTCCAGAGGTAAGGGTATAAGTGGCAAGCGGACTGGGGAGCATACCTACAGTATCAAGCACTGCTGTGGGAGGAGGAGGAAGCCCAGATGTATTTCAAAAAAAAAGGGGGGAGGAAAATAACTCTCTTCCATCTCACACTATATCAAATTCCTCACTCTTTTTTTAAACCTCCACAATTTTGGTAAACTATTGTTTTATAAAAAATGTAATTATATGTAATGAGCATTGTTAAACACATAATTATATTGTTTACAAAGGTAGGAGAAAAGACATTACTGAAATTAAAAAACACTTTCCTATTGATTCTAATAATGTTTTCCTCATCCCTCCATTTCAAAATAGAAGTGAGTTAGATCAGCATGAGGAAGCCGTTCATATGTTGCCCAGCTGTGAATGTGTCAATGGAGATAAATTTCATATGCCGTTGCTGAATACCAGTTAGCCTACACCTTAAATTCCACTTTGCCAAAAACAAACCTTTCCAAGGTGTTCATCTGTTCGCCCAGCTAGCTTTTGAGATTTCACAAAGTGTTTGTACAATGAGATTGAAGGCCCATGTGACTAAATAAAAAAACAGTCCTAGCTGTTGTAAATGGCCTTCCTTGTGGAGGAGCAGAGGTCAGGGATACACATTTATTTTTTGTCATTGTCACAGCCTTTGCAGTGCCTTTCCTTGCCTGGTTTTGTCTGCTGGCCAGCTGGGTCATTGGCCAAGGAGCAGAGTTTGCATTTCTGGCCTGGCAGGCTGGCGCACCTCGAGTAGGCCTCTGGGGGCTGGAGAAGAGCTGCTGCAAGACAGGCGTCGTCCTTGGGTCACTCTTTTTGATAATCTGCACCAAGTTCTGCAATCTGAGTACGTTTTTGTTTAGCTTGTAGTCTTGGGCCCTATTAAATGTCATTTCTATCAGATTTATGTATTCCTCAGCCCAGAAAATCTGGAAGAGTGTCTTGCCGCTTCCCTTAGACCATCATTGTTCAAGTTCTGTGCTGAGTTTTACTGAAGTGTTTTTATGCATGTATGTTTTCTAGAGGGAGAGCAAAGCTGTTTTGTTTTGTGTTTTAAATTTTTTAAAATCTGGTTTTGCTCACAAACTGCTCTTGCTTATTTGCTTTTGTAGAAAATCTGTCTATGTGAAGGCTTACAAGACCCTGTTGGTTCCCTGTAAAGAGTACGACCCTGCATGCTTTTCTGTGCTGTACTTTACATTGTGCAAGTTACCCCAGGGTTGTTGTAAAGCCAGTTTTCAGTTAAGTAGCTGAATATGAGAAATTTTAAATAAAATGCCTTTGGAAACAGTAAATGACAAACTTCTTGGAATGTAGTTTATGAGAGCCTTGCAGCCCAATCTCCTTAAAGAAGCACCCACAGTCTGGCTTTATAGCTGATAGACAACTAGTTGGCAGACAAAAGCCTGGCTAGGATTTCAATTTACAGCCTATGATACATAGAGTTCTCTCTTCCTTGTAATGCTTTAAACTGAAATTGAATTTTAAATTAACTTGACACTATGCTGTTTTCAAGCCAGATAAATAACCATGTTCCTTTTCTCTCCTTTCATAATATATTTGATATCTTACTATGAATGTATTTCCTGAATTGATATTAATATTATACCTTTGCCTGTCCTTACTTTCCTTAGAAAAAAAGCGAAACATAACTGTCTTGCTGTAGGAGGTATTGTTTGTACTTTGGCAATTACATGCTTTTGTAGTTTAAGAATTTTCCAGTTTCATTTTTGTTGTTCACTGTAAAAATTTGTTTTATTCCTTTGCTTTTCCATATAGCATTAATCAAACATTGGCCTTCAGAGATATGTTCCTTGAGCATATGTGTATGTGATTTCCATTTGTTTTAATTCATCAAAGGGCCATATTCTCCACGTTGGTTCCCCATTTACACCATGAATCAGTGTTCAATTCCCCCAGCTACTACAGGTTTGGGAGTGGAATTTCTTTATTTCTGAAGGTTGGGTGTTTTAAGCTGTGAGATTCACAATGTACAGGCGTAAGTGCTTGTATAACATGCCAGGTAAGCACAAATGTGGTCAGTGGTTAATCTGAAATCTGATAGCATAATCCTCTTTAACATTTGATAGATCATACACCTAGGAAGAATATTGCAATAGAGCTGCCTTATAAAAGGAAAAAAAAAAAAAATAGGGTATTTTTTCTAAGTATTTTAAAAGCAAAGCAGCTAAATACACACTTTTCTGAATATAGATATATAGTGAAAATGAGAACTTGTATAGTAGAATCTTGGTTTTTTGTTTTTTTTTTTTTTTCCTCGAATTCTCATGCTTGTATGTGAACAAAACTTTCACATAAAACTGTTTCTGGATCTTATACTGAAGGACAGACAATGGCATAATTCACAGGGTTGGCATGCTGGGCGAGATTTATTTCTCCTCTTCATGGTAAAAAATGTGGCTAACACCATCGATCAGTGCGTGTAACTTGAAATAAGGTATCAGAGTGCATCCTCCCTCCCTTCTCCCTCAGGAAGATGTTCTTCCAACAGCTCCCTTTTCATGCTGTTTTCCTTCTTGCAAGGCATTAGCATTCCAGAAAGAAGTTCACGAGCCCCGAGGCTTTAGTAGTGATCAGGACAGGCAGAAGGAAAAATTACCAAACACATCCCCTAGTAGGCTGAGGGCTGGAATTTTAACCAGGGGCTTTTGGGAGCATATTAAAGGCCGTTGTTTTTCTTGCTCGCTCGTTATTCCTTTCCTAGCCAATGCCAGTAAGACTTGAGAGTCTGACTCAACACTGTTTTTATTAACAAGCATAATGAATAAATATTTGGAGTATTTTGTTTCTCTGAGGATATTGATGAGGCAGAAGAAGAAACTCTACCTTAAATAGGACAAGAAGTTATGCAGACCTCTCCTGCTCAGCCAGGAATTCTCTTAGGCGCAGGAATGCCACATGAAATTGGAAACTTCTAAGTCAAATAACAGTCAAACAACAAAGCCTGAGCTCGGTTACTTTTCAATGTCTTGTGCTCCTGTCATCTCTTCTCTCCTCTCCCTTTCCCCTGCCACTCCCCCAAGGTATTCAAATGGAGAGGATTGCTTCGAAGGTATTTACACAAAGGCAGCATTCGGCAGCAGATGAGACTTCCTTGAATCAAAAGAATTTTTGTGTGCTCTGATCTTTCCCCAGAACTTAACATGCAGGAGAAGGACTTTTGCTTAGTGAGTGCTCTTTTCAGTCACTGGTCTGGAATGACTGGTCACTGGTGCATGTGTGTGTATTTAGGCATATTTGTTTGAGCCTTAGCCAGGATATATGCCAAAGAGATTACACTTCATCTTTCATCCCGGGGAGAAGAGAGCCTAAATGGGTTTATCATGGGGTTTTCATTCACTCTGTCATTTCTCCCTTCTTTATCTTTTGTTGCTAGACTTCTAATTTCTCCAGACAGCAGTGCACACCCCTGCAGCTGGCCCTGCATAATGATTCCCTCCTCCTTGACTGACACAAGGGTGGGTGCATAAATCTCATGCTGTCAGGGTGCCTCCCTCAGCAGACACTGCCCCCTCTCCCCCCCTGAAAAATATCTGTCCCCTCTGCAGCACTCTCATTTACCACCTACCAGCTCTGCCTGCTGAGCCAAGATGCTGCCTGTGACCGTTATCCAGCCTATGTTAAACACTGGGAAACGGTTCTTTTCTGACAGAAATGCGACCATTTTTTTTCTTCTCCTAATGACAATTATTAGTGTAAATTGGAGCGCCTTTAGCGATTGTATTTGACACAAACATTATACCATAAGGCAGCCAGCTCCTGTGAATAGCAAGAGCTGCATGATGGCTTGTATTAGGAGCTGCTGCATGAGGAGAATTCTCAGAAGCAAGAATTTTGACCAAAAGAGTGGTCTTTAGGAGGTCTGAAGTTGGAGATCCCCTTGTTCTCTGAGGCCCTGCATTAATTCTAAGTGATTCCTTTGAACCACGGAGCAAGGGTAGAGATGTCAAATCTAGGGCTTCCCAGCTGCTGAACTCATCCAACACTTTGTCAGCTTATAAAGCAAAGGGGACTTGTGGACAGTTTACTAAGTATTGTTTTAAAATCTCTCTTCCCTAGTCCTCCATCCTCACTTGTAATGGGGGAATATAACATCTGGCTAAAAATCAAGGATAGCTTAAAGGGCAAGAATCTCTGTTTCTGTCCTCGAGATGAAAGCAGGCACAGGATGAACGTACGATGTCGGACTTTGCTAGGTAAAGGTCAGCTTCTCTTCCAAGAGTGGCCACACAAGGTATGAGATTGCTACAGTAGGTGTTCAGCGCTGGCTTGTCTGATATTCGTAATCTGTTGATTTGAGAATCAAATGATTTTTTCTCTGATTTCAAGTATTTGACTGTATCTCTGCTGCTGTCTTTATAATGATTCACATGGCAGTGTTTTAAAGAGGCAAATAAACTGCAGTTGTTTATATACAAACAGAATATGGCATTGGATGCCAGAAACCAGCCTCACTAATATTTGGCTTGCTAGGTTGTGGTTTCATGTTTTGACTATCAGAGAGAGCAAGCTTAAGATAAATTGAAAAGAGTTTATTTCTTTCCAAGCGTGCTCAGTGCTAGTGATATTTTCTCCTCTGTAAATGCTTGCAATTGATTATAAAATGTCAGAGGTGTTAGCAGTGTCAGTGACCTTCATCTAGCCAGCTGGAATAATAGCCAAGACTTGCTTTAGGACATACTGCAGTCACTGACAGGTGAGTGGATTGTAAATGTAACGGTGCTTATTCCCCTAAAGTTGCTTGAAAAATGGCATTGGACACAAACGGTAATCATGCAGTACTCTTCATGATCTTCTGGGTAAGCCTGGAGGAGTGAGCAGCCTGGTCTGTCCCTTTTGAGCAAGAGTGAGCGAAGCTTCCTCCCTGCTGCTGGGGGCTGGCTTGTGAACTGGTTTCTGTCCCATGCACGCTGATTTGCTCCATGTTATTGGGAATCCTACACGTGTGACTTAGCCTGCAGAACCACATCCTTGCTGCAGACCTGCATGCCAGCTGTGCGTCCCGTACAGCTATCCTCAGGATTCTGAAATTTGACTTTGCATCTCAACTACTCCCACTTCATACAATGAGCTTAGAAGCAAACAATAGGGAGGATGTTGAAGAAAAAGGCCTCCATTTCAAACAGTTATCTTGAGACTCTGAGGCTAAGGCTCAGCTTTAAAACAGGTGATGGTGTTTTTCTTTGAAATCATTTTGTTAGAAAAAGCCTGCAAAAGTGCTGTATTGCACCTGTGATTCTTGAAAAATAAGGAAGAAAGAATGTGCATCTCCCTCTGGGCAGTCCTACTCTAGTAGTGTGCTGAGAGAATTTGCCCTTTTTTGCCTCAGTGGTCCCTAGCAGTAGAATCAGATGCCCAATGTGCCCAGTGCTGTGACTAGGAGGGAGAGTATCTGAAAGGGAGATGACAATAGAGATGATAGAAATGTTAAGCTTTGAAGAGCAACACCAATTAGGCTCTGTTGTTGGACTTGAGGAGAATTACCCAGTCCCCTGTGTCATTCCTTCACCTTAATGGTGGAAAAAGTGTGTGTGTTTTTTTTTATTTTATTTATTTTAGTATCTTGTCGTTATGATGTCTTAGGACTGGAATTCTTGCCCTTTATTCCCTGGATATCCCATCTATTAAATTATGTCTTTATTCCTCTCTAATGACAGCTGGTACATGCAGAAGTGGAACTTTTACTATTACATGTCTTGGGTCTAGTATTAATCAAGATACGTACATATGACCAAGGATTTGGGAAAAAAAAATCATGAGCAAGTTAACTTCTGCAGGTCTCTTTGAAAAGTCAGCTCTTAACTGCTCAGCCAGCCTGCCAGCCGGTTCAGTGGCTCAGCCTGTGTATGTGGTGGAGCCAGGCAGAGCTGCGGGCTGTGAGTAACCCTGGTTCCTGGGAGTCCATGGGCAGGGAGAGGTGTGGGGCATACGAGGGATGCTGCTACTTCTGCTGCAAACAGTTTTGACAATTGCAGATGACACTGGGCTTGGGCTGATTTTAAAAACAGTGTTCTGACTTCAAAGTTACAGATAGAAAATGTATTGCTGTAAACTTGGCAGTTCTTCTACAGGAAATACTAGCACTTTTTTCCCCCTCAGCATAGCCTGAGCGATGACTTAAAATATGTTCCCTTAGTTTTCTCACTGTGCTAATTTTCCCTAAACACATTAAAGCCTTTGAGTTTATGACATGTGAAAAGATACTTCTGCTAATTTAGGAAAAATGCCTTCTTAGGTGTTTTCATATGTAAAATTTTCATAGAATTGGACTATTGAAAGAATTTGTTCAGGAAAAAAAAATCACAGGATAACTTACGTCAGAGGTCATACAGTCCAACACTCTGCTCAGAGCAGAGCCAGTGAGGTCAGGTTGCTCAGAAGTTATACAGAATTTTACAGAAATTGGATTGTAATATATCTCCTTTGTCTTTACCTTTCAGAAGAAAGAAAAAAAGAGAGAGGCTGGGGAAAAAGCTCTTTACTATGCATTCCCTTTTACTTTTAGATGAAAATAAAATTTTCATCAGGCTAAATCTTACTTTCCATACTCAATTATTCCCCAGAAAGTTTAAATAAGTATAGATGTAGGCTTTTCAGGAATATACCCCAAGAAGTTAATTTCTGGAGTGAAGGGAAACTGGAAGGTGACATTGCTTCTGAAAATTGAGCCTTAATAAAGGGCTTCATTTACGCATCCATCCTTGAAAGTGGATGGTGAACTATGTAAGGGTTGGGAGGAAAGAGTGAAAAAGGGGATGCAAGAGAATGAGAATAGATGAAAGTACAAGGTAATTAAAGCCTCTATTTGAAATTAATGCTGGTTTATTTTGTCAGCCAAGCATTGGCAGCTCAAAGTCAAATTCTTATCATGAAGTGTTCTTGCCACAGATGAGGCTTGAGTGTGAGTCTGTTGTGGACCTACCGTTATCTTCAAGAAAAGCTGCCCTTCCAAGGCAGAGCTAGGATGCTTTCTAGGGCTTTGCATTTCCCCAAGATGTCTCAAACTGAGAGGGCACCTGCGCTTGGGAGGGGCTGAGAACCGTGCTTACTGACCATGGCAGCTTTAATGCGTTTCCCCTTTTATAAGGCTGTACTGAATCTCTAGCAGCCCTTCTGAACATCCGTCATTGGGTCTTGAAGCTGCAGTGTCGCACTACTCCTGCACTGAGGGTGCTGATGTCATGTTCTCTTGTTCCAGGTGAGAAGACTGAGGGCGACAGCCTAGGGCTCGGATCTGGGGCTGACGTGGTGCCCTCAGAGCACAGCTGAACAAGATTAAACCCTGACACTACCACGTCCCTCCTGAAGACCCACCAGAAGTCAGCTCTTCTCTACAAGCTGTGGTGTGCACACAGAGTTTTCATGTGAATTTTTTCAGGTAAGCTTGCTTTTTCTTTTTTTATTACTTTTTTTTTTTTTTTTAAATGGGATATTATCATTTCTATTTTTCTCAACAGATTAGTTGTTATTCATCAAAACTTTGAAATGTTGCTGAAGCATATAATAAATGTTTATTAATGGAGATAAACCTTTTAGGAGCCAGTGTTGCAAGAGGCATTAAAGATTAGCAAAAAGAAAAAAGAGAAGAAAGAGCAGCTTGGCAGAGGTTCTGTGTTCATAAACCTATTTATAGCCAGTTTGCTTGCTAGGAGAGCAAGTTTATGCCTCTGCCAGCAAGATGCTCTGGCTGACTGCTGTGCTAGTGCTTGCCCTAATTTTGCACTTAGGTTCTGAGTCTCCTGCTGGGACAATGAGCAGATGTGTGATTGAACTGAATCTTGAAGGTGTTTGGGTTTGACTGCATCTCTGAGGACAATCAGAGAGATTCGATCCAGCTCGTTTCCAGGACCTGTTCACGTTGATTAGCCCATGTTGACTTGACAGGATTCTCAGAAACTGGCTTGTAAAAACCTTTCCTCTAGCTAAGAATGTTCTTTAAACTTCAGTATCCAAAGAGATATGAAGTGAAGATTGACAGAGGGGTTGCTCAAACATGGTTCTTGGTCTGCTCTATAGCTGCAAATTGGTTTAAAACCATTTAGACAGCTTACTTGGTGCAGGTGACATTCCTGCAAATGCCGCTGTCTGCAGTGCTCATTCCAGTCTGGCATGAGGTTGGAAGGAAATACAAAGCATTTCTTTGGAATTACCTCTGCAGCTGAAATCTCAGCCTTTTGCTACCGATAACACTTATTCATGTATTGTACTTTTGGGAAGACAGCACTTAGCCCTTACAGAAAGAGAAACACGTGTCTCCTGTCTGACACTGGAGTGAAACAAAACAATGGGAGAGGAAAATAAAATTTATGAAGGAACTCGTTAAGAAAACCAAGTGTATAATATTATTTAGCTGGCAACTGGCTGCCTGCCAATTTGGGATTTTTTTGTTTTGTTTTGTTTTGTTTTTTACATGTTGCCTGTTTGTATAAAATTTTTCCTTCCCCTTGAAAACTGTTGGGAAAGGGAGGGATCAAAATACAGTTTTACTTGCATGTGAGCTGCAGAATGAACAACGGTGAAGACAACTGTTTTGAAACAAAAAAAGGTACATTCCCTCCTACGCACGTTCTTTTAAATACCTAAAACCATGATTTTTCAAAATGTAGGGAAAAGCATTAAAATAGCTATTTTAGCATATTTAGAAATATGCATGAGGGAAGATGGGTATCACTAACGTCCTGTGGAGGATGTGAACATAAGGGTGGACTAGCTGACAGGGAGTAATAGCAGATTGGTTTTTGTAAGTTCGCTAGGGAACTTTAAATCAATTTTGTGAATAACACAGGGTAAGTTCTGAGACTAGCCAGAAGCACTTTTCTGCGGGTGTAGCTAGCAAGGCTGCAGAAGTCTGTGTGCCAGGCTGGGGTTAGCGCTCCCACAACCGAGGCACCACAAGCGTTCACGTGTTCGGCCATGCGTCGTCTTCCTGCTAAGTCAACCTCAGTGAGCTGCCTCTCCGGTGGTAACGGCTTCCAAAAATGCACAGAGGCGTGCCTGATAATACACAGTGTGTTTGTACATCTGGCTGGGAGGTCTGATGTTCAAAATGGGCTTGGTCTTAGATTTTCCAGTGATTGAAAGTTATAATGATGCAAGCTATCAAAACGTTTAAAGTCGACATTAGGCTTCACTGAAATTTCTGCAAGTTTCTCAGAACTGGACTGATTAAAGGTAGTATTTCCTTTTAAAGAAGACTTCACTGATCTGGTTGTTTCTTGAGGTCTGTTCCTTTGAAAGGAAGATTAGCATCCCTGCGCTTTTTAATAAAATGAACCGAGTGCTGAAAAGTCAGCAGTTTGGCTAGAACACCAGAGTATGAGGCTCAGTGCTCTACAGAACATGTAGGATATAAAATGTGGATATTACTTTTGTTCATTCCTCCATCACAAAGGAAATAGAAAATGCTCATAAGGGGCAAAATAGTTGATGGAATTCTTCAGCACTGCCTTTCATGGTATGCAATTATAAACTTTGGTGCGTGGGGATATGAAGTGCTTCCTGGTGTTAGCTGTGTGTACATAAGAATAAATAGGGTTGGTTGCTGTTTTACAACTGTTTAAACAACGACATGGTAGTGCTCAAAAAAGAGGGGAAAAAAATTGTGAACTTTCCTCCTAAATTTCTTGTTTTTCCAGAAGCTTTCCTCAAGCTTCATTAATCTTCAAGGTTTCCCCTTCAAATGGGTGGCTAGCATAGGCATTTTTGCAGACTCATTTCATGCGAAGATTCTGTCTCTCAAGTTGTTAAAGGGAGTGTAGCCGCAGCCCCGATTCGCTTCTATGGCAATGAACTTCACATGGAAATGGGGCTCCTAATAAGTGGCATTGTGCTGGAGGGTGCTAATGGCTGCCATCAATCAGAGGGCTGGTAAAAGTTGTTCTCCCCCTCCTCCCCGACCAAATAAGACAGCAATTAAATGCCCTTTTGTTGAGTGATAGCTGAGACAATAGAATCAACGTCCAAAGCACAAACCCAAATGGCAAGTCTTAAGTATAAGCTAAGCCATGTGTCCCAGGGGATTGGCATGTTGATTTGCTTACAGCTGAGGGTATCTGAAAGGAGTAACTGGGAGTGCAGGCAGCAGGGGAAGCTGTAATGCTCCCTGGAGTGCAGCCAGATGACAGTATTCACTGGGAGGGCTTTGCAGTGGGCTGCTGTGGCCGTGCACAGCCCAGCAGCACAAACGGGATCCAGAGC
Organism: Alectura lathami; assembly: GCA_013399715.1. NCBI lineage: Eukaryota > Metazoa > Chordata > Aves > Galliformes > Megapodiidae > Alectura > Alectura lathami. Next base: position 372,677 of record VXAV01005331.1, read on the forward strand.
AGGCTCTGACACCAGATCACCATCAGAAGACAGGATACCAAGTGTGTTTGTGGTGCGTTTTTATGTTGGCTGCTCAAGAACAGGCAATATCTGATCTGGTAGGAAGACTATTGCTACAAACTTAGCCTTTTCTAAAAGCACTTCGACTGGCAGGGTGAGATTATACTCTATTGGTACTGTTACTAGAGGGTTGGAGATCCCTAGGGCAGGATTTAGTGCACTGCCAAGACACATCCTCAGAATGAGCCCCTGCTACCCCCAGATGCTATCAGTTTGCTCCTGAGTACTTAAAGGTGCAAGATTTGCACTTGTGTAATTGCACTGTTTTTAAACAAACAAACAACAACAAACAAACAAACAAACACGCAAAAGCAGGTTGCTCCTGAATTTCTTCTAAATGAAATCAATCTTTTGAGACCCTTAGTACTGGTTAACAATTTTGTCCGAAGGATGTGCAGTCCTTTAGGTTGCTGAACGTCTGCTGCCTGTCTTACTGACTCCAAGCGTTCTCCAAAGCTCGTTGATGTCAGTGGGACACTTCCTTTTGACTCCAGCATGCTACTCACAATTCTGCTTTAGCTTTGTTGCATTGCTGAAAGAGCCTTAAGTTACTTGTGTGCACAGGGTTGCATTGTCTCTAATCTGTGTGGGCTTTTTGTTTTTGTTGTTTTTTTTTTTTCTGCTTTTGTGCGAAACTGTAAATGCATTGAGAACAACAAGCTATTGCATTTACTAATGGCAAGGAACACTGCTGCCTTGCAGTTTATATGCTGTTGGCAGAGACTGGCTATATGCTTTGTAGCTCAGCTAAAATGAGAAAGTCTTTAAGTTTGTCTCTGAAGAAATGTTACAGTAAGAAGCTATTTTATTTTTGTGCCTGAAAAGTACTGCACACAGGTGACCGGAGTAATCTGAAGGAATATTTGAATTTGCTTTGAAGAAAATATGTTTAGAGACTGTTTTGAACTTGTTCCGTGGAGTGCTGTATCTGTCATGGTTCTTTTGGGGACTTGAACAAATAAAAACAAAGATACCTGTATTTAGAGGTCCATAGAAATCAGCTGGCATTAGGAATGGACTCATGAAACCTGCTGGTTGGTGCTCCTTGTCCTTATCACACAGTGGTAAGACATTCTTTGTCTGGTGGCCCCCATCATGGAGCTCTCCTGTGCTGAGTACCCTTCCTCACTCCCTCTGGCTCCACTCGCTTTTGAAACTTATATTTCTCTGTGCTCACATTTCACCTACCATTTTATAATATTCACAATTTCTTTCAATGACGCACCTCACAGTCGCATTGTTTTTGTGTAAGTTTGTGTGTTTATCTCTGATATTAGCTCTGGTTCTATCCTTGATCTTACTTCTGCATCAGGTTCTCTACTAAAGGAAAACAGAGAGCTGAGGAACCAGAAGGGACTGTATGGGCACAGTGATACATTTCTATGTTACCAGCATAACACTCCGATCCTTTCAATAACGACCTTGATTTATAAATCTGGTTTTCACTGTTCCCATTGCTAATACTTTTTAAATCTTAAACCATTCTTGTCAACAAATACCTAATAAATTCTACATCGTGGCCAAACTATCTTGAGATGAACACAGGCACAGAGAGTGCAAAAACTATTTCTAATGATTTATATTATTCAATGTATAGTTATGAATAATCACAGATTAGCTTTTTTTTTTTTTTTTTTTTATGAATCTGCTTCTGTATGGCAAACCCTCAGCAGTCCAAGGAAGTAGAGCCATCGACTGTGATTTGATGTGTCCATTAGCTTCTGCTAACGCCTTGGAATACAATGGGGTAGCATGCAGACTTCAGAGCTGTCATGACAGGTATTAAGAATGTGTCAAATCGCAGTGATGACTGATAACATATCTGTCATTTGTGATGGGATTATTAGGAAGAGGAACGCCACTAGGAGAAAGATACTCTAGGAAAAAAGAAGAGGGGGAGGGAAAGACAAGAGGAAAGAGGATTTACTGTTCTTCAGAGCTGCCTAATTTAATTAAGCTTTGTCTGGTCCATAAACAAATCTATTAACTTCCTGACTGCTTTGGCAGTTTACGCACTGTAACGCTGCAGCAGTAATTTAAGACAATTGAGGTTTCTCTTTAGTGGATAGTTGCACTGTAAGTATTGTAGCTATGATGAAGATTGTTGACCAGTGCATGGAAACAGCTAGTGTAATATTGCTATTTTCTTTATTTTGTTTTTGAATTGAGAACTTACGAGTTGTCTGGAAGAAAGAATTCAGTGGGCACCTAAGGCACTTTCTGCATTGGAAATCTTTCTAGAACTGAGGGAAGATAGTCTGCCAGAGCTGAAAGCATGTGAACTTTGTTTTTTAATTTTTATTCTTTGTGTGTATCTTGTGTGTGTGTGGAAAGCAGGCTGTGGTTTGTGTCACTTGCAAAATTATATTCTCCTGAGTAGGTCTAGTGTCCATATTGCACAAGCTGATTCCTTTCAGGTATTTTAGGCTGAGCCACAAACACATCAAAGATCTAATAGCAGTTAAATATTAAGACAGAAGCAGCATCTTTCTCTGCTGTCATCTAACTCTCAGGCAGTGTCAGGACAGAGGAGATGACCTGCATGCTTCTTGCTGTCAGTATTGTCAGTGTAGGCATAGTAGACCCAGTGTAGCTATCCCATACGGCCCTCTACATGCAGAGTTCAGTTTGAGGGGCATACGGTATGCGAGGAAAGGAGAGGCTTGAAGCACAGTGGGCTCAAACAACTGTTCTTAGCTGTCATATGCTCCCATAAGTCCACATTCAGCAGGCTAGCCTTTGAACAAGACTCATAAAGCCATCAAGGTGGTCTTTTCTGCCAATATTTTGGTTGACCTTTTATGAAAAAGGACCTGATCTGTGTCTTTGTGCCTTCTGTGCACTCAGCCCAGGTGCTTGTCAGCTCTCTCAGGTCCCCCAGTCCATTAGCGGAGGTCAGCTACCTGCCCAAGTGGGCACTTGGCTACCACTGAACAGTTCCTGCTTGGCTGGGTGTGTCCAACAGGGGTGCTTGCCAGCTTGGATCACGCAGCCGTTGGCCTTCAACACTGGTGGATGGCTCACAGAAGAGAGGCTGATGGTCTCAGATTTGTGAGGCACAGGGAGGTGTGAGCCTCTACTCAGACCAAGCTGCAGCTGCTGTAATGTTTGCCTGGTATTTAAGCAATCAACCTTTGTTCCTAACTTTCACTGATAGTGGATCAGCTGCCGCAAGCTGTCCACATCTGGGCAGCTGGTCGTTGGTCCTACAGAAGGGCCTGATGGGGCGAGTTGTGATGCCACTGCAGGCTGGTTAGCTTGTGGGGCTGGGCTGTGCCTTTGTTTTGGGTGTAAGCACAGGCTCTGAGCTGCCAGGCTGGGTGAAGGCCAAAGATGAGGTACCTACTGTCTGGGTTGGATACTTCTTGCTCACCCCAGGGAAGAGCACATGCAGGGTAGTTGAAGCTTACCCTGGCTCCAGAGCAAGTTCACACCCTGCTTACCTCATGGAAACTCACTTAGGAAAGACCTTTTTTTTTTTTTTTTTTTTTTTTTTTTTTTTTTTTTTTTTTTTTTTTTTNCTGTTACCCCACCCACAGAGGCTGGCTGAGCAGTGACTGTAGAGCAATCTGCTGGGAGGACTACAGGTTTTCATTTTTTAATATGTGATGTATTGTGGCTTAATTCATTTCCCAAGGTAGTTCTGCAGACGGCCTCATGGCAACCATCCCAAAACAACCGAGTGATTTGGGTACCTCAGCCCAAAGCTGGTTTAGCTTAAGAGTTAAGGAGCCTGATTTTTTTTTTTTTCCTTTTAATTTCCTCCAGAAGCTGAACTCAGCATTTCTTCAGAGTAACTTGAACTGTGCACCCAGAAATCATTAATCATACTTTAAAATCTGGACTTCAACTTCTCTTTTATACATAGATTGCCATACAGGATGTTAATGTTGTGTCTTGCCGGCTGGCAATGCCTCATTTCATACCAATTAAATATGGGTTTGGAAAGAGGAATGGCTGTGGAGACCGGCACTGTAGCAAAGAGCCTTTCCCCATTGATCACAGGTTGGCTTTTGGCTCAGAGTGGACATGACACTGATGTTTGTGTATATCAGTTGTGGGTAGCCCATGGTCTGCGACCACCACTTCGTGCCTCCATGCTGGGAGGAGAAACCATTGCAAACGAGGACTGTTGGCAGCAGTCACAACCTATTTTTTCCCATTGCTCTCGCATCTTTCATCAGCTCCCATATTTAATAGATTTATGTGGTGAATGGGTTTTCTGTCCTGGGAGAGCACTACAGCACAGTGAGCATGAGCTTGGAGTGTTTCTCTGAGGGAAGCTGTTTTTTCCCAGTGCTCTCTCCCTTCCCCTGGTTCTCTAGACTTTGCCAGTTTAAAAACAGAAATGGCAGTAGTTATCTGGGAGGTATTGCAAAAGTGGACTTGAGACTCAGCTGTTTCATTTTTTCATTTTGCTGTACATGAGGTGTCTTGAGATAACACTGAAAATCAGGAGGTGAAGGGAGTCACCTTTGAAGATCACTGAACTTTTAATAAAATTCCTTCAAGGGTCCAAGTTCAACACTGCACTAGACAGGCTCAATCCTGTTGTAGATGTACGCACAGTTAGCTGCAGACCAGTTCTTGATTTTTTTTTATTATTATTATTCAGTGATAAGATTAGAATCATCCTAATCATCATAACAAAACTACCACTACTGCCTAATTTAAATGCACATGGATATCTTAACAAACAAACAAACAAACAAAAAAACCTTAAAACCTAACTCTTGAGTTCTTCATACTTCTATGAAAACTGATTTCCATGCTTGTTTGGACACATCAAATATTTTCAAAAATTAAAGAAATCAGCAGTGGTGGTGATTGATGTTTTGGAGTAAAGGAGTTGGAAACAAAATATTACAACACTTCTTGCTGATAACAAACAAAGCCCATTGGGAGATTTTTATTTTGAAAATATTTAACTGTTGACATGAGGATGTTTGTTAGAATATTTTTAGTGCTGATAAAGAAAAGCAGCATTCCTTGGAATTTTGGTAATCTTGAATGAAAACACATGTTGAACTCTTTGTTAAGCCCCGTGTCTCTGCTCTGGCTGGTAGTATTACATTTGTTACATTATGTAGAAAAGGTTTTTTCACAGCTGGACTTTCCACTATTTTTTCTGCCTGTAATCTTTTTGTATTGTATGAGGAGGAGAGGGAAAGAGAAAGAGAGGTTTGGCCACAAAGAGAATAGTGTGCTGCAGGAGTGTCTCTGATAAGATTTTAAGGTAGTGTTTGTAAGTCGCAAGGTTGCAGCTAAGCCTGTGGTAAAGCTGGGAAAAATTGTCCTTATTTAATTGTGGTGTAAAACATCATTATCATATGAAAAGCACCCGTGATGCCTTGACTTGCTTGATAAAATAAGAATCTGCTCATGGTAATGACCATTAACTCACTGACAGGATGATAAAGAGATTACAGGGTTCAGCTTCTCACTTACAAAGAATCGTTTGGTGCACGTGCTATTCTGCTAGTCCAATCTCTGGGTATGTTGTGGAACAGTCATGGAAAACATTTTTAATATTTTTAATGTGCTACCTGACAGCATGATCTCTATAATATACAATTTTCTGTTCCTCTGACCTGATACACACCAATTGTATTGACAAAACACAAATTAAAGTGGAACAATGTATTTATTGTGACTACTGTTGCTTTTATCATGGTCTCTATTGTTCAGGTTCCAGAAAAGGAGTGGAAGAGCCTGCTTAAAGATGCTCTCCGAGCTCTGGTTAAAGATGGCTCTTTGTTCAGGACTGCCAATAAGTAGCAGCAAGCTATAAAAGGAAATCTTTGCTACTATGCAATTTCAGTCCCTTGAGACTTGTTGCAAAATGGTTATTGTTAAACTAAGCTAACTGTGGAGGTAAATTAGTCTCAGTCATGGGCCACCAGTGTGCTTTGCTCTTCTTTAAATGGACTATGCATCACTTGGTAGCACTTGGAAAAGGTGGTAAATTTTTGAGTAATGCAAAGAAAGGTGGGGCCTCATGGAAATTCAGTGGAAGTCTTTCTTATACACTAACCTGTGATGGCCCCTGTGAAAGGAATTATTGACTTTCTGGGATGCAGTTTATTGGCAAAGAGTGCCTGAGCGCCCTGAATAGAGAACAGTATCTCTAGAAGCTGGCGGTGACACAGTGCTGGCAGTGACTGTAGTCTAAAGATCTTTATGCAGATGGAATATCTGGGGGACCTTGGATAAGATTTTGAGTTCAGAATCCACCAAAGTCACATCCCTCATGAAATGCTTGGAGTACCATGGCTGCTTACTTCCCTAATGATGTAATTTGGCTTGACAAAACTGATTTTGTCCCCTCATAACCCTTGCCTCTCTTACGGCTATTACATGATATGACATGCAGCATCTTCAAATGGAAGACAATTCAATTCTCTTTTCTGTCCTAAATACAAAACAAAAAAATAATTTTCATTCGTGGCTGTTGCCAATACACTTTCCAGAAAGTTGCATTTAGTCAGACCCAACACAGGAGAAATGTTATTGCTTTGAAATGCCCTATGAAATTCTTGTCCACCCTATTCCTACCTTCTTGCTCTTCTGTCATAAAGCACTGTCCTCCCATGTGTCACACCAGTCAACTATGTATCATACAGAAATGCAGTTCACTTTTCTTGTCCAGCTGTAGTGAGTTCCTTTGCCACACTTCTGAATATGCTCCTCCCTTTTTTTTGAGTGTTGCCACAGCATTTGTATTATTCTTAGTGATGTGTGAAATTCCCTCTTCCCTACCAGTCTGTCCACACGCAGTCGTATGAAGTAGAAATGTTGCCATAAAGAACAGAACAGAGACTTATAACAAAATGAAGTCTGAGAACAGCACCTCCAGCCTGTTAGTCCGTAAAGAAGTCCCATGCCAGCATTTACAAGGGGTGCACAGATCAATCTGAGGATGCGGCTTTGAAAAATTGAGGGACCCTGTTCAAATCCCTCTAATACCAGAGAAGAGTGAATACCCTGGACAGGGACAGAGTAACAAAGCTCTCACATTAGTACATGCCTGGGAGACTTTACTGCTCTGCCTTGGCTTCTCAGTTGCCCATATTCAACTCAGCTTTGTCCTTGATAGCTTGGAGATGGACATTCACCTGCACTGCAGTCATGTGTCCTGAGTGCAGTTCAGGTGTGGCCTCAGAATTACATCTCTTGCTTCAGTCCTACAGGCTTTTAAGAACATAAACACTGCTGACTATTCTAGGCTTAATGTCCCAGGGATTTTTATCCTCATCCTTTCTGCCAGACTATCCATGAATAAATAGAATTTATTTTATAATTCCACATGTGTGTAAAGAGCTTATCCTACCTGATGTTTCTGTTCCCTGTTTGTGAGCTTTCTTTTTTCTGGTGACAGGCATGCATGCTTAAATTTCACATTAGGATATGCCAATATACACAGTCCAGGAGAAAATTAATTGAATTTTCTGTGTGTGGAATACAGAAGGCAGAAATAGAAGCCTGTAAATTACTTAAAAGGCATTGTATGGTTTAAAACTACTATGCTACCCTACAGTTATCTGCAAGGTCTGCTCTAAAGTCAGCCAACTGTATAGTTACTTATATTCCTTCACGCCTCATATCTGGCACTCAAAATGGTGTTTATTCTTTTCTTCCTGATGTGAAAGCCATTCTCAGTCAATAAACTGTCAAGCTACTCTTTTGTCATCATTGCTACCTATTTATATTCTTTTACATTGACTCTCCTTAATCTTACTGGTCTAATGTAAAAGAATTTAGCACAAGAATGTTCCAGTTTCTTGATCACAGAGAGATTTGCTCTTTTTTTTTTTTTTTTTTCTCTTCATGAATGAAATGCGTCTTGGTGAAAATACAAATGCAGTAGAAACTGAAAAATTCAAGCGTCCTTCATAGTCAGTAGAGAAAAATGGGCACTTGTGGACTGTTACCTAGCACAGCATTTTAGCTCTCCACCTAGGAGAAGATTAATTGCATTCTACAAGTGCTTGTTTTTCTCAGCTGATAAAGAGAGGTTAGTTGGCTCACTGGGATAGCTATTTCCACACTGTTGCTATGTAATTTTAGGAAAGACGCTCTCAGCATTTCAGTTTCAGCAATGAGTAGCACAGCTAACCAAAGACCTGCATCTCTTCTACTGTGTTTCTATTTAAAAACAAACAGAAAAAGACCAAAAGCTATTCTGCATGTGTTTCAGGTTCACATTGCAAAGCTGATCTGTGGGGTCCTCTCTCCTATTTTTTTTATTGTTTTTTAAACTTGGAGGCAAAACTTGTCTACAGAAAGGCTCCTTTAAAATTTGGGTGTTCAGACTGAAGCTGAATCTGGTGAATTACTGCAAAACTGAACAGGCTGTTTGTGTTCCTTTCCTTAGAAGTATTGCGTGCAACTGCTTGGAAAGCTTTACCAAATACATGTGGTAACCAAGTTTTTTTTCTAACGTTAGCCTTTTCCTTGCAATACTTGGACAACTCTATGCAAATTGACTTCTTGAGACTTCCTGAGAGTGTTATATTATTTTTATACTCATAATAAAGTAGAAAATAGGATGCTATTTAAGGTGAAAATGAACTTGACTTCTGCCTTCCATGAATTTGTATTGAGGGCTGCAGGTCACCAGCAACAAGGTTGTCTGGCATATAAGATGAAGGTAGTCCAAAAGACGGCCTCAAGCTTTGCACAGAAGGCAAGATTGGAAAATGTATAGGGCAGCAACAATTTCTGTGTTTGTAATACTTACAGAGGAGTTTTTCTTCCATATCAGTGCAGCTGTCCACCTGTGTTTAGTCTCAGGGAGCACTGTATTTCTGTTAAATGAAAGTACATGATATTCCCTGTGTGGTAGGGAACGTTGCGCTCATGTGACCAAAGTCCTGTGTCCTCTCCATCAACGGCTTTGCTGCTGGAGGATGTCGGTGTGGGCAGGCAGAGCTGGCGGAGCAGGGTGTCAGAGCCCTCCTCATACCTTCAGTTCCAGCTCTGCTGACGCTCAGTGTGGTTTGAGCTGACTTCTCATCAACCACAGTGCTTAGGGAGAATTGCAGTAGAAAGAGATCATTTATTTGACAGACAAAGAAATAACCATAACCTTGTAGAAAAATGGCTAGGGGCCTTTTGGGTGCTCCCCACCTCTGGTTGCATTGGCTGAAGGCAGCAAGTGCTGTGGGAGTATCGATATGGCACTGCTCCAGCTATGGCTTGAACAAAGAGTGTGTCCAAAGCCTCAGTGATGTGTGAGTTTCAGTCCTTTAAAGGTTGGTACTTTTGGTTTAATTCCTGCTATGACAGTACAGGATTTTCTTCTAGTTACTAAATACCCTCTCTCTGCCTCAGTTGGGTTGATTTGCTGGCCTTGATGATAAAGAGTCCCTTCAGCACGCTGTTTTCTTTTCAGGGTGTATTTTCTTTCATTAGTTTGCATACTTTTACAAGACAAGTTGATTTGCCTGGTCTGTGCTGTTTGTGAATTAATTTTATTCATTTTCTTTCTTAACTAAATATTCTTACCCTTTTTAATTTTGTTTCATATGGAAGCATTCCAGAGCTCCATTGCATGTGTTTGATTATAATTAATTACACATCAACTAGTGATACACATGAAGCTAATATCTTTTATTCATTTAGCACTGAAATGCACTTTTCCAAAACTATAGGCCTATCATACTGTATTTAAGGACTCTGACTCATAATTGCAGGCAGATTTATTTCACAGAATTATAGCATGGCTTGGATTGGAAGGGACCTTAAAGCCCACCCAGTTCCAACCTCCTGCTGTGGGCAGGGTTGCCACCCACTGGATCAGGCTGCCCAGGAACCCATCTAGCCTGGCCTTGAATAGCTCCAGGGATGGGGCATCCACAGCTTCTCTGGGCAGCCTGTTCCAGCGCCTCATCACCCTCTAAATAAAGAATTTCCTTGTAAAGTTGAGTCTAAATCTCTCCTCTTTCAGTGTAAAGCCATTACCCCTTGTCCTACCACTCCCTCCCTAGACTTGCTTGCCATGATTTCAGACAGCAGACACAGTAGCTTTGTGTTTTTCCCTTTTGAATCTGTTTCCTGGATCATGTGCCTCCCATCATTCTCTGAGGCTCTTGCTGGTTAAAGTGTGAAGTTTTGCTTCCTCTGTCTTCCCAGGTAAAATCCCCACAGGAAGGATCTCTGAAAACAGGTCTTTGTGGGGTGTCAGCCTGCTGGGTGGCCCAGCAGGTCTGATGGGGTCAGCCCCTGTACAGTTTCCCCTTCAGTCTTATTTGAGCTGGCTAATGTGAGTCGTTCCAATGCATGCCAGTCATTCACTGGACTAAGTGTGCAGAGTTATGTTTTGGACTTAAACAGGGCAAAAGGGGTCTCAGGCTCACGTCTTCTTTACTTGTGATCCTCTCGCCATATTTCAGACAGATCTGGCTTGTTCATGGCCCTTTTATCAAACAGCACAGCTGGTGCCCTTTTCCTGTCCTGGTGCTCCCAGCCCCCCAGCAGTTCTCCCCAGGCTCAGGGCAGTCTTTCTGAGCTCACCGCCAGCTCCCCTCTCCTGAAGCACTGGTTTTCTTTGATCTCCCTTCGCCAGGTTTGGCAAACAGCCCTGCCGGCAGGATTGGCCTAAGGAGTCCTTCAAAACTATAAACCTGGCTAATTTGTTGGAGGGGAGGCTTCTGAGCACTGGCCATTGTTTTTACCTTTCCTGCTGATGTACCTCACTCGCTTTTTATGGTTTCCGTCTGGTTTTTAACTGTGTGTTTGGGCAGGCAATGAAACAAAACAGAACGTGAAGAAAGGCTGAGGCAGCTGGGCTTCTTCAGCCTGGAGAAGGCTCTGAAGAGACCTCACTGTGGCCTTGCAGTACTTAAAGGGATCTTACAAACAGGAGGGAGACCAAATTTTTACATGGTCTGACAGCAATAGGACAAGGATGAATGGTTTTAGACTGAAAGAGGGAAGATTTAGGTTAGCTATTAGGAGGAATTTTTTTATTCAGAGAGTGATGAGGCACTGGCACAGGCTGCCCAGAGAAGTTGTGGATGCCCCATCCCTGGAGGCATTCAGGGCCAGGCTGGATGGGGCCCTGAGCAGCCTGGTCTAGTGGGTGGCAAGCAGCCCATGGCAGGGGGATTGGAACTGGGTGATTTTTAATGTCCCTTCCAATCCAAACCATTAGATGGTTCTATGAAGAAGAAAGATGCAATGTTGGGTGTTCCTCTTTTTGTGTTTGTTTGTTTGCTCTTTTTTAAGAGGGAGAGGGACAGCCAAAGATTCTTTAGTTCAGTCAAAGCCAATGCAGTTGTTTTCTTTCTTCCCAAAATCTAACTACATTTATATAGTAGGAAGATAACATTTAGCTTTAATTTAATGCCCTGCCCTACCTCAGAGTCCAAATCTGTTTGTCACTCTACCAAGTTACCTTTCACCCATAGTTTCCAAACACCACCCAGGCATTTAAAAACAGAAATGATCACAGCACAGAAACAACAAAGGTTTCTGTTTAATTCATTTGTGTTTGTGTGTGCCTGTGTGTTTTATCTTCGAGGAGGTATCTCCAAATGCATCACCTTGCAGTTACTTGTCCAGATGGTTCTATTTTAATCTCCTCCTGCAAAGGGGAAGTCCCATGATCATGGCTGAAGTTCTCCCTTCTTCATGTGTGGATTTTGTCCAGTTTAAACCACCTGTAAGTGATGTCTAGCTGCCTCTGAAAGCTTTTTCAAGATTTTTTGCTCTACAAATGCTCAATATATGGCCTAAACGCATACTACTCTGGCTCATGGGATAGTTCTTAGTGGCTAGGTTTCCTGAAAGTCAGCAAAATTTTTGTTATAATGAAGTGGCTAGGCCCAGCATTTCAAATGTGTTTTTGCTGGACCCCAACACCATACAAGATCATCTCTTCTGATGCTAACATCTGAATTCCAACACAACTTTAGTGCTTCCAGATATTTTGTTTCCCTTGCGTTTCTCAGCATGAACATACCACTGTGGAGAAAAGCTATGTTCCAGTTAAACCTATAATGGATACAAAGACAAGTATGTAAACAGTGTATAACTTCCAAATTGCTAGCTGAAAAGGATTACTCACTTCATCCCTGTCACTTTTGCTATTAATAACAAATTTTCTCTGCTGTTTTCTCTACTACTAATCACATGGAAAAAATTCAGCTCAGTCTTTTGGAAGGTAAAAATATCTTTCAGGAGACTCCTAACTGGCTAATGAGAGGTGAAGTTTTAAATAAAACAAACAAACAAGCAGTCTAAGTACTGAGATTTTACTCTGGCAAAATTCTGTTGACTTTACAGACTATTGGTCTGAACAAAAATTGGTAAAAACTTTAGGACTTCATGATGTGGGGCAGCACAGAGATAGCTGCTGTTTCCTGTTGCTAGTTTTATACACTGTCACGTATTCTATGCTTTATCTGCCAAAGACAGTAGTTTGTAATTCAGACCGCCAAGAGACAGCTTCTTTGAGGGTAGCAGTATTAAAAATACTGCTGCTTCTTTGGCAAACCAGCTGCATTCCTGTGTGTGTATAAGAAAGATGAACTGGATATTTTTGGATGCTTGCTAATTCAGTTCAGCTGTCCTTGTTGTTTTGTTTGCTTGGTTTGGGAAAATGAGAGCAAAACAGACTGTACAGGAATATAGGAAAAGTAAATCTTTATGGAGCTGCAGACCACCTTGTTCATATCTTCTCTGTATATCAAGAAATTGATCGTTTGCTCTCTATTTTAATTTGTAATTCAAAACATGTATCCTTGTAACAGGTGGACCAATTTGGTTTTATCAAAGTATTCATCTGAGGGTAGTATCTCCTGCACTGCCTGGTATAGCAACTCCTGTATCTTCAGAGTCAGAAAAACATTTCAAAATATACGGTAACAAGGCTCGTGGAAAACGCTGCTGCAAAAACTCCTTTGAGGGATGGTACTCCAAACCCTGAAGCAACTGCACACTATGAAAGTAAAACCACATTATCGTGAGATGATTGATGGGTTTCCATGCACAGGAGGGAAAAAAAAAAAAATGGGTCTGGCTGGAGGACAAGCTGGGGCTACTTTTCATCTTTACCCAGGGGCAGCTGCTTGGTGGCTTCCTCCCGTGAGAAGAACAGGCTGGAGCAGACAGGGTGCCAACCCTGTGCACTGTTATAAAAGGGTGAAATATGGTGCGGGAGGAGAAAAGGGAAAGTGAAAGTCAGGGAAGCAAACAAAGGGAAGACAGAGAAAAATCTCCCTGAAATATTGTGAAGCCCGAGAAAAACTTTAGGCCTCTGAAGACATGTGACAGCTCTTTGTTCTTGGTTTGGCTTCCTTTCTGGGGGTGCTTGGCATTTCAGTCTCGTGTCCTTTGTTACAAATGAAAGAGAGAGGTTATCTTCATTTTGAGAGGTCTTTTTCTTTGCCAGCCGGAGAAGGTGGTTACTCAGGAGAACCTTAAAATCCCCCCTGAATCTTGGGATCCCAGCAGATAGTCCCAAAATATTTAACATTTAAGCTTTGTTTTAGGATGGTGTGTTTCTATTGCTCCTTTATGTACTTTTCAATGTTGCATCTGTTAGCAGTGAATACCTTAGCTCATGGCATTCCAGAAATTGTATCAAAACCACGATTTCAGTGTGAGCGCTCTGAGGTTCTTGACAGAACTGGATTATTTTAATTGGCATAATGAAGCCAACGTACTGTACAAACAAGAGGAAGACTGTTCTCAGGTTGAGGCAAATTAGTTTGCCAGTAGTAAAACCTAAATTGCAATATATGATGCAGCCATTCCTGGACGATGAGAGTTGATCAAGTTGTGTAAGAAGTTCCTGTTCCAAGTGCTGCGCTCTGGTTTTGTACCTCCTCAAACCTGCAGCTTCCCTTGGTGGAACACAAGTCTGAAACGTGGAGGCACAAATGAGGGACTTCTCTGTGTATGGTTTACATTCACGAAGAAATGTACAAGTGGATCTGGGCTAAATGTAATTATGGTTGTGCACTGCATTTGGGATGCTTTAGACGGAGAGGGAAGTGATGATCAAAACACTTTCCTTAAAAATTGAAAACTGTACTGACTTCTGAAGCCACAGAGTGAGTACCTTCCTGCATGGTTAATTTATGCTGTGGCATCGCAGTTGTGGATGATAAATACAGCTATCATAACCTGCTGGTTATGCTCTTGGGATGTTGATTTTTTTCATATACTTTTCAGCTCTCAGCAGTGTGTGGGTTAAGCTTCCTATGGGTGACTCTGAGCATTTGCTTCATAGCTAAAATTGGAGCACAGTTGAGAGGCAGAAGGACTTTAGGCATCTGTGGGATCCCGCCTGCTTTTAAAATGTATTTCCAAGGTTGCTAACCTGCATAAATCACCTAACCCTTCAGGGGCAGCTGGGTTTGTCTTAGACTGGCTAGGTATGATACAATGTCAGAGTAGGGTAAACTGTCTACAGCAAGAAAGTTGAGAGGAATCTCAGGACAGCCCTTACGAGGCAGATGCAGCCCTACGTCAGCACCACATTAATGTATTTGGGGCCAGCTGTAGGTGTAGGAACAATGCAGGCAGCACCAGGCACGCCAGGGTGTTCCTGCAGCTTGGCATGGGCTCCCCCTTCCCCAGGCTGCTCGGCCCTTCCTTACAGGCCACCACCTCTGCTCCTTCTTGCATCCCCACCACCTCCCTTCATCTCCTCTCCTTGTTTTTCTTTTCCTGCCTAGTTGGCCTAACCCTCCCCCTCCCTGAAATCAGCAGGTTTGCTGCATTTGCTTTCCTTATGCCTCCATCTCTTGCCCTTTGCAACATCTGTTAAGGGCTCGTGGGGCCAGCACTGCCTGCCAGCCAGCTAGCTCACCATGCCCTCCTGCTCAACAGTCAGGTCTGTGATGGATATAAACGTGACCTTACATCATTTCTTATATAAAGATACCAGCCTAGTATTGATGATAATTCATCACAGCCCTCACTAGCTTCAGAACTGGATGGATGAAAGTGGGAGGTTGGGCATGTCTTTGTTTGTTTGTTTGTTTGTGTAAATCTGGTCATAGTTAAACTGGATGAAAGGGTAACAAGTGGTTGAAAGCAATGTTGGGTGGCTGGCTCACAGGAACTTAAATAGCATAAATACCTAGAAATAATTTGCAAGGCGTCTCACGTAATATGAAGATGTATACATCTGCTAACTGCTTGGGAAAATTAATGAATTAATTGAAAGGGAATGTTAACTTGTTAGCTGAGAAAGCTAACATCACAAAATCTGCAGCTTGCTTTTGAGACTTAGTGATTTTTCCAGAATAACCTATTACGAAACAATACTTTGCAAGGCAGCCTCAGAACAGTGACAAGTATTTGGATAAATTACCAGCTTCCTTATGTATTTTAATTGCATTCTGTGGCTACGTCTTACTCCAAGAAATGAGGGTCTTTCTTCTCCCCTGCCCCCTCGACACTTGAGATTAAACAACATGCTTAAAACTGGGTTTTGGATAGGGGAAAAAAACTCGTGTAAAATGTTATGAGCATTTGTGCAAGTATTTGTATAATTTAATACATGCCATGAAATTGCTAAAAGTAAAAGTGCAGGTGGTCATTGTCAAAAAGAGTACTCAAAAATGCTCAAAACAGGAAGGGCACCTTTGAATACATCCTTTATAGGAAGGATGGATATCTAACAGTTTGTTAATGAAGCTGTTGCAACATGTGAGAGGGAGAAGAGAGAGGACTTGAGTAAGTGTTTATAAGACAGCACTGAGTAATAAGAGAGCCTCCTTGCTGTAAAGAAGCCACCCTCAATTAGCATTATTTTGATTTGTTTCTGTTTTGGGAAGTTTTTTTCAAAAAAACACAGTTCCTCAAGTAGAGAGGAAGAAGCTGTTCAAAGCGAGGAGACACATTTCAATCCCATGATCCCCTTGCTCCTAAAGATTTGGATTTGCAGCCATTAGAGGAGGTAGGCATGCAGACTGGGCAGTATGGTAGCTGTGTAAGTGTTCTGCTATGTGCGTCCAGTATGTCACTGCATGGTTTCGAAATCCATAGTACCGCCCTAATTTTGTAGGGAAGGCACAAATACCCAACATAGTGCAGGGAAGAATGTATAATTCTTATGCCCATTCTCAAAGCAGTTTTGGATTTGAAACAGTAATCTGAATTCATGTGAAGATCAAACCAAATGCACGTAGTGAAAATTAGCATTTTCTATAATTACTTTTGTTTTGCCAGGGAACAGAAGATACTGTAAAACAGCATACTGTGATTCAATGGCCTAAACCTACTCTCAGGTATCCTAATTCTGAATTACAGTTTGTCTTCCAGGGGCTGATAGCAGCCTATTACAATGCCTGATGTGAAAAGTAAGAACAGATTATCTCTAACCATACTTAAAAGAGAGATGCATAATGGCAAACTTCAAAGTCAGCCTCACGATCATGGGTGTATGATTAAAGTGGAATGCCACTTTTTTTTTCTTTGGTTATGAAATGTTATCATGAATATTTCTGCAAGTGGAAGTAGGATTAAATATATTTAAGAATTAGCATATTATGGTTCAGTCATCACAGGTCAGCTGCAAATGTGCAACTTTCATCCTTAGAATGAGCTGTAAACCACAGACTGTGTTTTTGAATAAAATATTTATCCTTGTAGTGTTCACCACTGTCACTGATTTAGACTAGTCATTGGAAAACAATGTTCTATCTATTGTGCATTGTTACAGCACAAGTGCTGCCATCTGATTTTGTAAACGCCAATAAAAAAGAATTCAATACTTTTAATTCTTTTTAATTTTTAAGGAAATATGCCAAAATACCTGTCAATTGCTTCCAGTATCTGCAGCCCTTTGCGCAGCTGCGTTTTGATTGAAATGAAGATTGCTCCGAAATTAAACTTCGAACTCTTAAGTGGGTAATTGGAAAAGGAAGTTGTTTCTTCATCAGACAACTTGCAAGGGTGAGAAATCAATTGTAGGAAGGGGAGTTTGAGAGGTTGTTTTGTGGGGTTTTTGTTTCTGTTTTTATTAATAGGACATTTCAAAAAGTGAAGATCTGGGAAAGTGAAAGTTTTATTTAAAAAAAAACAACAACAACAAATCCAGGACATCCTGTCTAAGGCTGGCAAACTAATTTTGTCATAGCAAAATATGACAAGCTACATATTTAAGCGCTGTTTGCATTTTGCATATTTATTAAATGAAATGTACAATATCATTATTAGGGCACCCCTTGAGGGAGGACACCTTTTTGCTTTTCAAAAATATTATGATTTTATACAGCATCTCCATGCATTACTTATTCTATTTCAGTCTCTTATTAGCGCCTTTGGGGATTGAGAGGCTTTTTCCCTAAAACTCGCTAACTGTAAGCTCTTGGTATCAATTCCGTCTATTTTTCATAGCCTTCTTGCATCTTAGTGCTACCAGGGGATTTCCAGGTAGTTTTCGCCTGTGCAAAAGCATTATTTCCCTCTCGGTTTCTCCTAACAAGAATACTGAACAGTTGGGGAGAATATTTTCCTGTCAGCTCCTTTGCTGATCAGTAGGGGAGGGGCTGTGTTTCTTGTAGGGGAGAAGATACAAAAGCTGATGAATCCTCCGTAAAGAGAATCTAATTTAACATCTGAAAGTTGCTTGACCAGATATTATTGGCTTGATGGATGACAGTCCCTCAGGAGCATATACAGATAAGCTGCCTTCATTATTTATGGGCATTCATTAAAGTAGGCAGCAAAAACCATATTGATCTTCTAGATTCACCTCTGTGGAATTAAAGGAGTCTATTGTCCTAATCCAGAAAGATTTTTCTTTTTTTTTTATGAGGATATAATATCAAAATATTGTAAACTTATGTTACAGTATTCTCACCTGGATAAATGACCATTGCAAAGTATGTTTTTTCCTTCAAAATATAAATTTGAATTTTATGGAAGATGAGGAGAAAATGTAGCTATCCATGGATCTAAGTTACTCAAGAGTAAACATGTCACTTGAAATTTTATGCATGCAATCCTTAGTATATCACTTTAGAGTATTAAATTAGAAATTAAACTATGCTGGAGAGAGATAAATTGCTTCATCCAGGTTAAAGCTATCCTCACCAACTTAAGGTGCAACCAAAAGATTGTTTGCTAAGGCATCTGACTTGTGGAGCAGTCTTTCTGTGAAAGTTTAGGGGTGGGAAACCAAGTAAAAAGCATTTTGTCTGCTGTGGTACTGTGTGCCACAGAGAAAGGGGAAATCTTTTTCCTGCAAGAGAAATGAGCCTCATTTAGTTGGAGTGATGTCTACAAGATTTGTAGATGCCAGCTAGCTCTTTGGAAGAACCATTTACTTTAAAACATTGGGGGGCTGGCAGAAGGCTCGAGCAAATTTTGGAGAGTGCCAAGCCACATGTCTCCCATCCTGTTCCCTTCTCTTGAATTTCTTAGCTAGATCCCTTATGCTTTTGTTGAAGCTGGGAATACACAAGTAAGCAAACAATACTCTAAGTAGATTATTTTGTTCTATTTGCATCTAATGCAGATACTGCATAGCAGGGCTGTCGGAGAAAGGAAGAGGGGGAAGTGTAGGCATTAATTTAATTAAGCAAGTTAAATTTGTCCTTTCCAGCTTAAAGTATATTTTTCATACTTTTTTTTTTCATTCCCTTATGTAGGGATTTTTTTGAGTTGGTGCTCATATGCTCCTTGTCATTGTACTATTGAAGTGTCTGTTGTTCTTCATTCATCCCCGTCTGTCTCTTTTCTATCTTTATATGCTTTTTTCAATTACACATCCCGCTGGATAACGTGTTGTTACGAACCAGCTATGCACTCCTCATTCCTTTCAGAGAAGCAATGTTGCAATGCTTCGGACAGGGACACTCATTTATTTTCTTCAGCAGGACAAACACAACTCCTACACATCCAAGTTGCCTCAACAAGACTTTGTAGGAGTAACAGACTCAAAATGGCAGTGCCAGGGCTACGTATGGGAGCCTCTTCAGATGCAAGAAGCCTAGAGGGAGGCCTAGAGGCCAAGTGGCCCAGAGGGAGGCTGAGTGTCTTCACTAGCACCAAGTGCCCTGGGGAGACCTGGGACGAGCTGCATCGATCCCCAGATTTGTTTGGCAGTGGGCTTTGCTGGAGCATGGCTATACTTTCTCAATCAACATAACATAATTAACCACTAATGCTAAAATGGGTACACTCCAAGTCAAGTACAGTACCTGTGATGCTTAATACTGAACATTGTAAAATGCCTTGCCAGCAAAAATGTGCTGATCTTTTTAGTCATTAAAAGACAACACAGCTCTCCTGAATTGTGCTGAATGTGATACAATTTAAATGATAATATCGATGTTTAAGCAGTGAGTTGTGGGAGACTGCACAGGACCCTGGCCAGCTCTGGGTTGAGCTCAGTTCTCTTATTTCTGGGATGGAGAACCCCTTGGGGCAAGGAGTTAAGAATGGAAGTTCACTGCGCCAGCTTGAAACACACGCTTAGCAATCTGCGTTAAAAAGGTGGACAGTATCTTCATAGCGAAAATAATACCTGTATATGTGGGAACCAGATATCATACCACACTGAGAGTTTGGAATTTTAGATGCTGCTTTCACTTGTCAGATGGCTTAGAAACCTCTGTCTCAATTTGGGTATATTGTACAAGAGTATCCTCCAACACAAATCTGTCGGTTCTCCTTATTTTGTAGTTATCAGGAATTCCTGCCCATTTGTACATCTGGCTTTGGAAGAGCGCACAACCAGCTGCATTCTTCCTGCTTGCAGTGCTCTTGCTGAATACTGCTGTTGCATTCACCCTGGGGTGTGTGAACGAGCAAGAACTGCAGCCTTGAGAGCTGTTTGGTCACCTCTCAGCCTTAAAGCCAGCAGACAAATGGAAACATTTTCCAGTAGTTTTCTGACCTTTAGCAGCAGGATCCCAGCTCCCTGCCCTCCCATAAACAGTCCTGGCACAACAGTTTCCCAGGAAGCATTGTGGATGACAGCCTCTGGCACACGAAACCACACTGACCATCTCAGCATAACTGCACAGTACAGCGCAGGTTCACCTGTATATTGAGAAGCAAAATATGCCACAAATAAACTACATCTTGTTTCAGTCAATTGAACAATTTTTTTTTTTTTTTTCAGATAAGCATTAAGTCTTTGACTTTATGTGCATGAAAGCTTGCAGTCATTCATCTTAAATGGTTTTGCTTTCCTCCCATTTTACCCTTGTTTGTAGGTATTAGCTTCTCTAAGGCTAAGACTTTCTCAGCAGAAAGGTGATGCACTGAAGTTCTCTAGCTGAAAGCGTATGTTCTACTTGTCAGTTCCATTATCGTGTTTAAATAGTCAATGGTTTTATGATTAGATTTCAAATGACATTAATCATTCACTGGCTCTAGAATGCAAGCTAATCTGTATTTTTGTTGAAAGCTTGTGTAGCTGCTGAAAACTTGTTTCCCAGACACTTTTTTAACCAGAAATGGCTGGAGCACAGTGCTTGGATCTCACAGAGGGCTAGTTTTGCTTGAGGATAAAGCAGATTGGAAAAAAAAAAAAAAAGAAAAAAAATGGAGTATGTATGCTCATAAATGATTCTCCTTTATTATATAAACATGATGCTGGGCATATTCCTACTGTGTGGCCTTTTTGACATTTTTGTTGATTTGTTTGTTTCTAATGGAGCAATATATCCTGTTTCTACAAATCCACAGTTGAACCAACAGATTTCATGCCAGAGTGTTGTGGAGAATAAATATTATGGCGTATGGAGTTACCCTCTGATCAGAGCAGCTATGCAATATGTGGGTGGGACAGCCCTATCTCCTCTGCAGCGCAGGGAGAGTCTGCAATCCGGTGGGAAATGTGAGCACCCCATGAAATCACAAAACCTCTGGCTGCATCCTGCATTTCCTCTTTCCTTCTCTTGTGTTAACTTGTGACCTTGCCTCCGCAAAGCTGCTTCTTGCAGCCCTGCCCACCCTGCAGTAGGGATTGTTCATGTCCTCCTCAGTGGTGGACATCAAACTGCTGAGGACAGTCGTTCTTTATCAAGACATTGGTAATGCTCTGTCTTATTTAACTGTCTGGTCATATCCTATTTAGCACTGTATTTTTATTTGGAAAAATGAATGCCTGAAGGATATCATATATTGCACACTTGTGTGCTCCAACGGGCACTTTTTCACCCTGACAAGTTTTTTTTTCTGTCTCTTTATTGTTATTCATTTGTAAACTGATGGTCTAATGTTATCTGCAAGTGTTTGGTTTGTATTGCATACAGCAGGTAGAAAAGGAGCCTTATTTCAAGTGAAGTAGATCCTCACAGTTGTATATCTAACTAAGGTTAGAACATTTCTGCTCACAGAAAAATCTTTGCAGATTTGATTTATTATCTTTCCACCACTGTGAAAGCTTTTATCGACGGTGGAGCCTCTGTCAAGTACATTTGAACAATACTATTTTGTCTGAAGCTGTAAAATATGCTTTTGGTAACTTTCTTAGTTTCTAAGGAAAGCTTTTAATTTTTACTCCTGCCAGGCAATAAAACTTAACAGAGGAATGTAAGATAATTGCATGGATGGGTTCATTTGGAGCTAGATAATTTCATGGTTTGTTCACTTGGTTAGAATAGGAGAGAGCAGGATGAGAAAAACAGAAGGTGCTTTAAAATGCAGTTTTCAAATTTCTTGCCTAATAATGGCTGGCACTGGTGTTTGAATAGAGGTGCATAATTTCAACTTGAATAACCTGACTGCAGTGGTTTTGTAGATGCTTGTATTCTGGAAGATATTTGTGTTTGGTGGTTCTTTTCTGACAGTTTCTTGACTTCTTTTTGATTCAGCTTCCCTTGGAAGTTCCTTTTTTTTTCATTTTGGGCAATTTTTCACCCCTACAAATACTGTGGCAAGTAATAACCACATAAAGCTTCTTTCGAATGACCTCCCACTTGAGCTGTTAAGAGCTTGAGTAATCTTGTTTATCACTTCCACAGAACGAAAGATTGAAATGTAATTTTTATGCGAAGATTGTTGTAGGGTTTAGTTTTTAAGACAGCGTGTTGTTGTCACTATAGATGTGAAAACTCAATCCACCAGCCTTTTCAGCTCCGGCAGTGAAAGTTTTACTTTGGTCAGACATTGGGTTGTTTTGATTCATTCTGCAGATGAAAACTTGTGCTGGGAAAGCTTATCATTTCCTGTTTAAAAAAGGATTGGGTTAGCAAAAGGTCTTCCAGATGAAGCTTAGAAGTGTCACGATGTGGTTACTGGCAAGGGTGGAGGGGGATAACTGTCTTAAAGCTACTCCTTGATACTGCTGTGACATCATTTGGGGGATCGTAACAGCTAAGTTGAGTTAGAAAGAGCATCTCAGCCCACTGGGCTCTGGCAGATGAGGGGTAGGTCTGTGCAGGCATTTTCCATGCCAGTGAGCTCTCACACCGTGAGCAGGCTCATCCCAAGCAATGAGCGCTACAGACACTGGAGCATAGCAAGTGGTGGCGGCAGTGCAGGAAATCCAAGGCCACAGAAAACAGAGCACATGCAGCTTTTTCTGCTGCCGTTGCTTTTTGAGCTCTGAAGTAGCCATCTTATGTGGCACTGGGGGGTGCCTTTAGGTAGTCTGGGAATGTTCGCGTGTGTTGCACGTGGGTTGCCCGAATGGCAGACCGGTGCCACTGCTGTGTTTCATTCATGTCATAATTCAGCACAGCATTCTGGAACTTTGCTGAAATCAGCCTGGCTTTCATAGGAAGTTCATTAAGATTATGGAGCAGCAGCAGAGTCCCTGTTAGTAAATCTGAACATCTTTCTGTTATCATTCTGAAACCAGAACAACTTGTAGAGCTGAGACTATTTATAGGTAAATATGGCTCAGGGTATTGTAGAGTTCACTGTTATGAGCATTCTTTCACGGCCCTCCACCTCTCTGGGATTTTCTGCCAATTCAGGTGAATATATAACAGGGCAAATTACAAGCCTCTTTGAGGAAGAGTATTTTGGTGGGAGCTCTTTGTTGATGGCAGCAGGAATTGGTCCTTCTGTTGTGACAGCTTAATTTACTTATTTTTAGTAGTTCTGTGTGGTGATATGTGGTATTACAGAGCAAACCCTTTGCCTGCCTCCTTTCCTCTGCACCCTAGATTATATTAGGAAAATTTTTAAAAGAATATAGGGATTTTAGAGTTTGACTGAATGTCTCTGACAATGTAGTAATAATTTTGTCTGGCCGAAGAGGGAAAGATGCAAGGCTGACAGTGTTCTAAACACTCTGCTCAAACTCATTTGTCAGACTGAGAAAATGTTGAGTGCCTGTATGTCAGGGTGAAGTCAGCATGATAATTCCTTAAGTTAGACAGGTTTTGTTGTGTAGGTTTTTCTTCATTATACAAGACCTGTGCTGCCCACATTTATTCTCCAGCTAAGGGCTGAATTCCTTTACAATGAAGTGAAACTGTTCAGATCCTGTTTTACCTGTTCTTCAACTTCCTATTTCACTTTTCTTTTGCTCAGTCTTTTTTTTTTTTTTTCCCTGCATGTTTTACCCTTTTTCAGAGCATGATAGTCATACAATCAGATAAGTCCCCTTAGCAAAAACCTTGAGCACACGGTTTGCAGTAGTTTTTAGCACAAGTTTACTGTCCTGAACTTCTGGTGGTGGTGATATCTGCTCCAGCAGCCTGTTCTCTATTCAGACTTACAGCAATATACAAAGTGTTGTCATAAAGCACTATAGCTTACCACAGCAGCTGTAATCAGCTGGAAAACAATGATCCAGGATAGCCAGATGAGCATCTCTGACATATCACTTTTTTTTTCCCCTTAATGTTTCTTATGAACCCTCTAGCTGAAGCAGTTTAACTCACAAAGATGCACATCTTCGAATGAATTTTTTGGAGTGTTATGTGCATGTGTCATTTCTATGCATTTCAGATTTTCAGTACCAGGATACTATAATTGTGCGTATTTCTCCAGGTTTGTTGCACTTTATCTTTAATGCAATCCTTTGGGGTTCTTCTTTGCAAACTGTAAATGTGCAGACCTCTTCCGCTGTACAGAAGCACAAGCCATCAAGGAAGGTTTTGTACTCTAGCATGGCAAAACCATGTAACCCATACTGGAATACAGAGTGGGAGGAAGGGAAACGCAGTATTAGGAAGAATGGGAGATTGAATCAAAGCAGAACTCTGCTTCCCCCCACCCCTGGGTTTTGCTGAGTGTACTAGTACAAGTCATTTTCATTTATTATTCATGTTGTTTGAGCCTTTAGTTTTACTTCAAGCCTTGTTGATAAGAAATTTTAACAATGTGCACTTGTAAGTTAGTTAGCTAGTTTGTTATCCTCCCAAATAGCCAGTAGCTAAGAGCTGAAGAAGCCTTGCTGAATTGATCCTTTATGAATAAATTTCCCAGAGCTGACCTCAGAAGTTGCTCTCCCTAATGATTTCATTGTCATCTGCCTGCGGACAGGAATAATAGCAGGCAGTCTTCTTTGGTTGCAGACAAGGCACCTGCAGTACATCTGTCTGAACAGCCAAGTCGTCCATAAGCAACTTCTGAGCTACTCAAAACATGGGTAGATAAGTGGATGGTGATGGGCAAAGAGCAGGATTTCGTGTTGCTTTCTTGCACCCTGGTCCCTGCTGTTTGCAGTGCAGTGGTGAATCAGAAGGGGCTTCTCTCTACCTGATTCTTGGGAGGAAGCTGGGTGCATTCAGGAGCCTTGCACCATTCCTTACCCTGCTCCCCTTGTGCACCCTGCACAGGGAAGGAGTACGCATGTCCTACGAGCAGTGCTCTGGCCACAGATTTTAATTTATTAAAATAAATCTTCATAAAGATGAATCTTCACTGAGCGAGAGCTGTGGGCTGCCCTGCACGTGTGCCAGCGAGCCAGCTCGCCCTTTAGCAAATGCATCTCTGTGCATGACAGCGCCAAACACTTTCCTGTCTGTCTGGGTTTTCCAGATCATTCTTCCAAATAAATAGCTTGCTTGACACAAAGGGGATGAAGTCAGCTTGAAGCCAGACTTGGATTCAAAACATATGTGTCCTTCCATGGCTGGATATGCCAGTTCCTTCTCGTCTGGCTCTCAAAACTTCCTGCAAGGAGAGCAGTGGCTGTGCCATGAGCACTCAGAGCCAGGCTTGGTGCTGTTGCTTCAAGACCTGTAACTTCTCCTCCATCCACCCTGCCCAGATAGCTGCTTTCCTGGCCCACACCCAGCTCTGATCATGCCAGGCTGTTCTCAGTTTATTGTTATAGTAATAGGTAAGGAATGTCACAGGAGCTTGAGTTTCTCCTCCTGGCAAGCTCTCTTTGCTCAGCTCTTGCCTACCAATTACCCTGCACAACCGCACCTGGCTTTTCTTAAGCTCTGACTGTCACCACACAGGCTGTCCTATGCTTACAGACCCGCTGCACACTGAGTCAGCCAAGGAATCCCAGCCAGCAGCAAGGCATCACTGAAGTGTTTGCTGCTGCCTCCATCACTGCAGCACATAAGGACCCTACGAATGGGCTCAGGACCTCATGGGAAACCATAGGTCTCTCCTAGAAACATCTCCAGCATCCTCTAGCATTTCAGAGTTCCCCCTCATGCAAAAAATCAGCTGATGGTGTAACGCTGAGATGATAGGCACATCAGAGACTAGAAAGCCAAGTTCAGCCTGCAACACTGCAGAGCAGTGGTTTGCACTTAGCATCTTTATTGGTGTTACTGCAGTTGTATATTTGCAACATATGACAGCTGGATATTTTTAAAAATGCTTGCCTTCAGACCGAGGTTCTCATTTTCTAATTGCGTATTCTGTGTTTTGGGCTTGAAATATGTGCAAAGAGGTTTTGGAAGGACAAATTGCCTGTTACAGGTGAGTCTGTCTGCTTATTACACCACCTGGAAGGGAGTTCATTTGGATATGTTTTGAAATTCAAAACTGAGGGGTGGGGGAAAGGGAATAATGTTTCTTCCTCCTTGCTCTCTCTTTCCTAACACCTATTTACACCCTGAATTTCCAGCTTTTTTGGTTTTGAGTGCCTTCCTGCTATCCTGCTTCTCTTGAGTTTTTAGTTTGTTTCTGTTTCGCTTTAGAAACAGTTATTCCTGAATACTTTCTTCCTTCTATGCCACCTAACCAAACTAATTATGGGATGATCTGTGCAAGACCTCCCAAATTTCTGCTGCTGTATGCCATTATTCCTGTGCTCTTTCACCACAAAAGACAGCAAGGGGGATAAAAAAGAGAACTAAATAAAATGGAGCCTTGTAGCTGAGAGACTGAAGTCTGAATTTGCAAACTAATGACTAATTTTCCTAAGTACTTGCCTACTCCTAATTACGTCTAGATTAGATTCTTGGATCGCTTGGGGCAGACATATATTCTTTAAGTGTCTTGCATATCTATGTCATAAGAGAATAATTCTGAATTATACGTAGTCAGTGGAATTTATCTGCCAGGATTAAATTTAGCTTCTGTGCTCTGATTTTTGGGAGAGCACAACAGCTTGAAGATCATAATCAACCTGAGGATACTCCAGATTTTCCTGGCAAAATCATCATTTACTTTATCCCTCTTGCCCTCATGGAATAGTTTCAAGATCTCTGGGGCTGCAAGAATATGTATTTAACACAAACTAATGGTGTGCATGCTTCACTGGGGCCTTGTTAGAGTACTGAGGAATGAATGATCGTGGTGCTTTAGAGAAAGTCAGCATCACTCCTTCTGTTGGCAAGTTTTTGCTGAGCCTGCTCCTGCCTTTCTTAATTGTTTCTGCCTCTGCATGGTGAGAGGCAGTCCCTTCTGAGCATTCTCATACCATGAGCGAACACATTTCTCCACCCAAAACTTGTTGTGACACATCTGTTTCAAATTGAGACTGCTGCTTTGCTGCTAAACCCTCCAGCACAGAGTAGTGTTTCAGGCATTTATTCTGCATTCCAGCTCAGAGCTATTTGCAAGGGGAAGAGAAAGCAATGCTGTGTCTTCCATTTAAAAAGAAAAGGGGGGGAAAAAAAAAAAAAGAGAGAAAATTATTACCTTTTGGAATGCAACTTGCCTTTTTGTAGTAACCCACGTGGAGGAGAAGGCTGTAAAGAAGATGGAGCCAGTGCTTGACTTCCCTGATGGAATAACTGTTTCTTTGGTCAGCGTGATATCTTAGTATTTCTCCTCTATGTTCCAAGGTAGCTTGTTTTCTAGCTCATGGTTGCTTCTCAAGTTCTTTTTTGTTTCGGTTTTTGTTGTAGTTTGTTTGTTTTGTTTTGTCTTGTTGCAAGTCCTGTCTTTGGCTGTGGTGGACTGTCTCAGATTTCCTATAGTGTCGCTGGAGTATACAGTTCATGTGTAACTACTGAAGAAGGACCTAATGCATCTTTGTCGCTCACAAGGGCAATCTTATTTTGCAAAATAATTTTCTGAAGTTCATGTTAGGTGATGTGGCCATGGGCACTGCTGTTGGCTCTCCTAATGAAAAATTGATGTTTTCTATGGAGAGACAAATTCTATTTAGGTGTTTCCTTTTTGCTTTCGTTTACTTTTTTTTTTTTTCAGAAACTTACATATCACATAAATGCTATTTGAGATTTAAGATATTTATTTTTCTATTAGAGAAACAAGTAAACATAAAGTACCTGCTAAAGCAGTTCCAGTGAGAATGATATTGTTATAGCATGTTTTGTTCTTAATTCCTGGCTGCACACACTAAAATGCTTCCTGTTGAAATCGGTTACTTAGTTAATGTTCTCTTTAATATTTAGGAGTGCAATTCTTGGTAGCTTCTGACTTAACTAGGGCTAATTATCGTTCTTGCCAAACGTTTTTTTTTGTTTTCAATCATTTCTGTCTTGTCTTTAGGTGATATGTCAGCAAAAATCTAGTAATAGCATTTGAATTAAGCTTGCTGGAGGGGAGTAGGATGAGAAAGCAAAATTTTCATTTAATTTCATAGGGTTTTTTTCCTTAAAGAGATTCATATTGTTGTGTGCAAGGTAATAAAATCACTAGCTTCTAAATTAAAACAATAGCTTGCCTAAATTGTAACTACATAATTTTTAAGTGGCTATATGCATTAAGATTCCCTTTTAATTATGAATCAGCCCAGAATGCTTTCTATAACATGAAGAACACTGATATCATTGTCTTCCATAAACACCTACAGCCAATGCAAATGCCCTGGTTCTTGATTTCTGGTGTGTGCATTTCAGTGATGTTTAATTTGTTGTGTTCTTAGATTCCTGCTGTCTCTCAGACCCCTCTGGCTCATTTGCACGATATGGCAAAATGTACTTGATAGTCGCTTCTGTAAGCAATTGTCAGCCTCTGGGAGGCGGAATGGTGTTCCAGATGTAGAAGGCTTTCATAGTTAGGGGTCTGAGTGACAAATAAAATGGCCAGGTTAGACCTCCTTATTTGTAGCTCTCTTCTAATTCGTTAGTGCCTTTTCATAATATAAGGTCGATTAAGCTCTCCTCACGGGTCCTTTGAGCTCTGTTCTTCACAGTTTGCCTGAATTCTTTCTGCATCAGGCCCACAGTAAACATCTCAAGCAGCGTTCGCCTTACACGTGTGACCACTGTTTTACACAGACGTACTTAAGAGTAAGCTTGTGAACATGAAGGAGGGCAACCCGCACGTTCTCTGTCAGGCATTTTGTTCCTTATGCCTCCAGGACGGGCACGGGATGGGCCTTTCAGCGCGTGACGGCCCACAGAGCATGTAGGCCGCAGGACGGGCCCTGCTGCCTGGCGGGGCTGACAGACAGCGCGTAACTGGGGAGCAGGGCTGCGGGAGGAGCACCTGCTGCGGGAGGGCTGCTGAGCTGGCACCTCAAAGACACCAGTCACTAATGAATGAGCTTGTTAAAGCTGCTCTGCTGCTAATCTTCGAGAAAGGTTTAGAGCTCCTTTTTAAGAGCATTGTAAGGCTAATCTAAGTAAACTCGGCAGAGTTGCATCTAAATGTCCTTGCTGAAAGTGGTGGGTATCTACGCTGTTTCTTTGAGAGAGAATGCTTTGTTGCCCTTTGTCAAAGAAATTTCCATTAAAAAAAAAAAAAAAAAAAAAGAGTAATAAGGAAGTTCTTTAATCCACTGGTGGTTGTTATAGATATGAAAATAATGTAGGTGACTTCAATCCCAGATCCAAGGGAATGCACAGAAAATGGTAAGAAAAGTTATTTCTCCCACATGAGAGCAAGAACTTGAATCATTCCATGCTCTTTTACAAGTTTGGGGATATCTTTTATTTTAATGAGAACCATATAGGCTTTTGTGTGTGCTCAAATGTGCAGAATAAATTGAAACTCACATTCTGTGCGCTGTCACACATTGCGCCTGGAATGTGGTTGTACTTCTGGCCTGGTGAGATCAGGTTGGGGTTTTTTGTTCAAACATAAGGGTAATTCATTCTTCATAGTCAATTGAACTGGAGCATTTTCAAGCCAGCTGCCAATTGTGCTATGTGCGCTACTTGCTTTGTGGTGTATTCTTTTGTCCCTGCAGTAAGAAAGTGTGAACGTTAGTCTGGTGACCTTAGCCTTTTTGGTGGTAAAAATGAGTCCCTTGTTTATCCAGACTAAAGTTTTCACTGAAGTTTTCAGTTTTTTCTTGCTATTCTTTTTCTACTGTCTGAGAGTAATGTCCTTCCTCTATGTATGTGAACTTTGCACAGCCTAGAAAAAGCAAGGAAATGCATTGATAGGGCTTGGTACCAGAGACCAAAATTGTCATGTTTTCTTTCACCAAGGAAAGGTCACCTTGTCATCCAGTGCAGTGGTGGGCTCAGAGCAGCTTTTGGATGGGAATGTGAAAGGAAATGCATCCTTACCTAAGCAAAAGAAATCACTATTAAAAGAAACCTTCCTTGGAGGTTTTGGTTTTGCTCAGCCCCATCTTCCTCTGAGAGTTTTTTGCTCCCTTTTAAATTGTGACAGTGTATAACAGACTGTGCAATAACATCCTCAGCTGAATGGGTAAGTGTGGGATTTCTTTCTCTTTTTAAGAATTTTAAATGATTTGAAATGAATATTTTGGCAGATAGAATCATAGAATATCCTGGGTTGGAAGGGACCCACAAGGATCATCCAACTACATGGCTTAAATCAGTTGAGTACTAGCACCTCAAGCTGTCACCAAGATTTATTCATCTTTATAACCAGGATATGCATAGTCTGGGAATAAGTTTAGGGATTTGTAGTGTTCTGAAATGTTTTAGGGATCTGTTTGTCTTCTATCTCGTTTATTTTCTGCTTGTTTTATGTATTTTCCTCCTGTTCAGAAATGCTTCATTTTCAGCTTAGCTTTGTGTTGGAGAAAATGTTTTGTGGCTGTTGTATTGAACTACCGTACAAGAATGAAATACTGGGAACAAAGTAGATTCTTTCATTGCCAAAACATGTTAGGAGAGAATCTGAGAGAAAGGGCCAGTGTACCCACTGTTACTCAGTTAGCTTTTGTTTCTTACAAAGTGGACCAAAACAGCTATTTTCAAATTAGATAAATTTCAGATCCATTGATATATGAGAGATGTTCCTGAAATATTAAAAAAGCAAAAAGGGATGGTGAAATTGAGGGTTTTGACTGCTTCTCCTTATTCCTTTGTGGAATGCTGAAGTTATCCACTTACATTTTACATCTTCTACCCACTTACATTTCATTGCAAACCCCAGTAATTTGTGCTTGAGCTTGAGGAATGTGAAATAAATGAGTGTCGGCCTGTAACTGAGTCTCACAGGAGAACTGCTGATACTTAGGGAGTTTGAGGTGTTGGTGAAGGTTTCATTTGGAATAGTTTTACTTACTGCCATCTATATATTTTCAAAAACAAGGTGTTTTGTTGATTAGAATTATTGTTTTTCTTGCAGTTAAAGGGGCTACTGTAATGTTCCAGCACTGTGGTTTAGCTGTTGCTCTTATACCACTGGCATACCTGGAGACGGGCAGTGTGAAACACAGGAGGAGTATTTATAGAGCAGTTTGTCAACCTGTCTACCAGAATGGCTTGGAATATACATCTGGAGTTTAGAAACTATTTTATTATGTTCTGCTTGTAGACACCAAATCTAGCAAGTTATCAATCTTTCATATGTTAAGGGAGTAAAATTGGTATGTCCCAAGAATCAGAAGTCTGTGTTGCAGCAGTAACTGTCTAGCCAAAATATTGAGCTTTGTAGGTGACTGTCAAAGATGTTTGTTGGTTTGGGATTTTATTAACCCCATATTCCTTCTTCCATGGTATTACATTATAGACTTTGGGGTGTTTTTAATCTAGAAATTGGACATCCTTGTATTCTTCAAGTATTTTTTTTTTCCTTTAGTGTATTTGGTCACCAGATGAGAATGGAATAGATGCTTTTATTAGTCTAGCATGAAAAGTTCACATCTGTTGCGCTTTAAAGCAGATTGCCAAGAAAGTGTAGAGAATCTGTAATCCTAATAAGACAATGAACTTGACGTAATCGCTGCTTTTAATATTTTTTTTTTTTCACTTTATTGGAAGAAAATCTAGTGGAACATGTCAGGAAAAAAATAAAAGGAAAAAAAAAATGAAACAGGTTAACTTATTCATACTGAAGTTAGGAACCTGGCTAGCTCTTGCTGTCTTGCTCCTGGTCTGTGGTGAAATTCAAGACTGGAGTCAAATATGGAGAAAGCTTTCTTTCTTCCGTATCTTCAGCATTTAGAAGGAACAGCCAACCAAATACCTTCAGGAACAGCTGGATGAGGAAACAGGTGAGAGAGAAAAGTGTGGACAATATGTAAAACATTTGATCACCCTGAAAGGAAGGATGCTCTTAGTCGGTCTGTGGGCATTGATTGCTGTTCACATGTACCTGGTTGCTGGGCTTCCTTCTACAACTGATAAAGAAGAGAGGTGAGCATATAGGCTTCTCTGGGATACAGAAATAAAGAGACATTTGTCCTTTCGTCCATACCATCCTAAACTTGTAGCCTCTTTACTCAATTTGGGTTGTGGTAGGAGGAGATATTATTCAAGTGGACTGGGAATAATTGGATAAGAAATGAAGGAAAGGTTTTTGTGCAAGGACGCTGCTAGCTCTTTGTCTTAGTCAACTATATATATTAATATATAGTGGAAAACCTTCTGCTTTATAGGGAGAGGCTGGGATATACTGCCCAGGGAAGTGCTTGAGCCACTATTCCTGGAGGTATTTAAAAGATGTGTAGACATGGTGCTTAGGGATATGGTTTAGTGGTAGAGCTGGCTAGGTAGAGTGCTAGGTTAACAGTTGGACTTGCTGATCTTAGAGGTTTTTTCCAACCTAAATGATTCTATTCTATGATTTGCCACAGCAAAGTGCTAAGAAGTAACTTATAATAAAGATAGGACTGCAAATATTTGTTTGATTTCTTAATAACAGCTGTTTACTTTTTCATTCTCTACTACCTCACGTGGAGTGAGAGTAGCTCCTCCTGGCTAGTCAGCACTCTCTGAACAAGACTGATTTCACTCTAGTGTTTACATAGTATTTTCCATGTACAAATGTGGGCCACCCACTCTGAAATGACACAGAGACACAAGACACTCAGATGGGACCACAAGCCTCCCGCCTCTGATGTGTCCTTTTTTGCAATTCTCTTTTAAAATGTTTCCTTCTTGGGAACTTTATTGGTAAGTGTCTGCATCAGCAGTGACTTTCATTTCACCTCCTTCAGTCTCTTCTTATAGCAACATCTGGGAAATTCATTTAAGTTACTTCAATGCGAAATTGCTTTCAATTTGTCAGACATGAGATTTTACTTTTAAGTGTTTAACTCCCAAGAAAAGCACATATCATTAGCTGATATTATTTCAAGAATTAAAGTTTGTGTAACTGTAACTAATATTCTAAACCTTAGCCAAATATGGGTATTTTGGTGACCATGCTTTAATAGTGCCTCTGATGCCTTTATGATAAACAGAGATAATTAGTGTATATGTTCATGTTTACAGCAACAGCTCTGTCTCAGTCAAAAAAACACTTGTAATAAAACTCAGGAAGAAGGAACCAGGCAGATCTGTTTCGTTAGCTTTGTATTTTCATCTGAGAGCTTCAACTGGCAGCAGGATGTGACCTTTAATTCCTGAACACTTTGGGTGTAGGCAGTATAAGCACCCCATATAAAGTCATCCCAGGAAACTATCTGTCTTAATGTTATATTATGCAATTTACGCTTCTGCTTCCTCAATTATTCCACCATTTCTTTCTACCCTATTATGCCCAACATCATGGTACATGAGTATCTACTGCATAATCTTTCCTCCACCTGTCCTGCAGGTATGCATGCATAGAGTGGAAATTAATCTGGCATGAAATGCAAACAGTATATAAGAATTAATGTTTCAGCTTACCTCAGCAGTGGAAAATAAACACAATGTAAAGTAGCATTAACATCGTAAATGTACACAGCTGTGTCTGGTACCCCTAACTGCTAGCCAAATAACCAGCCTTGTGCGTTACTCTTCGCCAACCAGCCATGGTCTCTGCAGACCCCTGTAATGCTGTGATCCTTCCTACAGGGTTTGGCCATTGCCATTAGCAGTTGAGAGACAAGAGGGTTGGAAAGTGATGAGACATCACCTTTCCCTTCCTGCATGTCCTTCCATGTCTGTCCCCTCCACCCATGCAAATGGATGCAGAGCAACATGCTGGAGCAGAGCAGCCACGTGTAGAAGGATCTGGGAATGGCAGGAAGGCAGGAGGTGGATGGGATTGTGCTTGATTAAGTGGTCTCACGTCCACGGAGATCAGTGAAAAAGCAGAGGATTCAAATGCTGGAACTTTCCCTTTATTGCTTTTCTTTCTGTTGCGTGTGTGACAGACTGAAATCCCTCATGGACTGCTCTAAGCCCCATGCACAGACCCCTGAAACAGCATGGACTGCTGTCCAAATGGTGTCCTGGTACTTGTTTAATTCGTAATGATACTGGCAAAGGGATATCAGTAGTCTTCACCCTTTCAGTGGGTGCTCTTCCCAGGTTTCTGCTTTCTCAAACAGCTCAGCCTGTGTATTGTCCCTGCTGCTGAAAGACCTCTACTCTCTCCCTTCCAAATGAGCAGTAATAAGCCTCTTTGGTGAGGCAGTGGATTAAAGCCATTTAAACCCTTACCAGCCTATCAAAGCAGTAAGAATTTAGATAAAGATTACCAACTTACATACAGCACTGCTGTGTTTATACATAGAGGAATGCCTGTGAGCAATTGCAGTATGTTAGAAGTGAAGGGAAAGTGCCACACAACAAGGGTGTCAGTGATCGCTGAATCTGTGCAGCGGAACAGGAGCACATTGAGCAAGCCTGGAATCTGGAAAGCACATATCCACCCAGGAGCATGAGTTGTGTCGTCGTGTTTAGGTGGCTTGTTTAATTCAGAGTTAATTATTGAATTCATGCTGAAAACAGTCTGCTCATCTTCTGCTGCTCCAAAGCTCCAGGAGGCTGAATGGTACAAAACAGTCGTTTTTGAGGAGTAATACTGAAGCGCAAGTAATTTTCTTACCTTTTAGCTCCTTCCTGCCAAGCACTTATACTTCAGCCAGGTGCATTGGAAGGTACCACCAGTAAAGGCTAATGAGCTCTTCAAGGAGGGAAGTGGTAAATGGAAGACAGATTTTTAAACTTATGCTGTTATAATCATATCTTCCAATTATACTATGTGCAACAAGGTTTATAAGCATCCACTGACGATACAATTTTCTGAGCTGCAGAAATGTATTGATTTTACTATATTTTTTTTCCCCTCCTTCATGGAACTGGTGGGGAGGATTAACTTTCACTTAGATTCAGACATCATTTATCACCCCCATTCTCCATCCAAACGTGCTGCTGAAATGTGGCAGGTGGTTTTGCCAGTAATTGCATGGTACTTTATTCCATTTAAAATGAAAATATGGAGTACAGCCTTCCTTGCTCTTCACTGGAATACTTCACAGCTGTATCGACCGAGGAAAGGCAGGAGAACTGGCTTTCCTTTAAATTGGAAAGATGTTTTATCCTGCTGTACCTTCCCTTAGGAGCTGGTAACTTAATTTCTGGGTAATAAGCTTCTGACTCCAACATGACAAACAAAAAATAAAATTTAAATGTCTGCAATTTTTAAAATGAAAATAACTGAACAAAACCTATGGAAGCTTTCATATTTTGAGCACTGAAAATGAGCAGTGGCTATTCCTGTGAACCGGAGGCAAGTTTCTTTTAGGGTATAAATATGCTTCATCTCATTCTAAGGCCGGTAACCATCTTTAGTATAAGGTGGCTTTTCTTTGGCCCCAGCTGTGCTAAATGCTGTTATAATTAGCATGACGGTTAACTTAATCAGAGCACTTGGCTCAGGAGAGAGGTGTTACAGAGTGCACTGTAATTAGCATTTTTATTCCTTTGATCCTGAGCATGCTCTTTATTGACAGAAGTATCAAGAGCTGGTTTGTTTTTTCTTTTAACACTTCAGGAGGTGGAAATATAGGTGGCTGATGAGAGTACAAATTTATTAATGAGGGCTTATTTATTTAAATACAGCCCTTCAAAGGATGTAGAAGGGAAAATGCATGTGCACATGTGGAAAAAAATGGTGTCAGGCCTCAGTCCTGAGCACTGTGGTGTATGGGCAGGTCTACAGCCAGAAAACACCTCCTGGTGCAGTTCAGCCCTTTGCAGTTGCATGGGCAGTCTGAGCAGCATCCTAACCCTTTTCAGTACACTGCCCTGGACCATGTGGCTGACATTTGCTTCTGTAGAAAAGTTTCTGCTTCCTTGAGGTGAGGAAGAAGCTTGCTGAGAATGTAATCTGTCTGGCATTGGATACCACTGTTGCAGCGTAGGACTGGTATAGCTGCTGGTGTTAGCGATAGCTCTGGGTGCTGAAACGCTGGCAGCCGCCCTGCCCCAGGTGCCCAATGGAAACAGGTGGCAAGAGTATGCAGCAGAGCAGGTGACTAGCTCGGTTCATGAAAAAACATAACATTTATGCTGTCAGATGAAATGCTGAAGGCTTCCAAACTTAACATCTGGCATCTCATTTCAGGGGAGGAGAGATAGGAGGAGATGAGACGCTCAAAAGGCTCTGCTTGTTCTGCGCTGCTGAGTGGAGCAGTTACCCTCACCAGCAGCAAAGCCAGGCATCTACTTTTGGTAGCTGAAGCTGCTGCCTGTCTTTCTGGGATAGCCTTCATTAGGCTCGGTAAACACACCGACCTGTCTGCCTGCTCTGCAGCTGGATGCCTGTAGCACTTTGTATCTCCAGCGTGTCCATGCTGAATTGGGTATAATTTGTCTTGCTAGATTTTGCATTCATTCAGCAATCTGGAAACACAGTCTTACAGGCAATCTTTTAGAAATTATTTTTTAACTTTGGGATGGCATTAGCTCAGGTGCCAGTGGGCACATCCTCTATGTTCAGGTTTTATATGGCCTCGGTAATTTTTACTGTTGGTTTTAAAGGTGCATCATTGTTTATTACAGATAATGGAAAAAATGGGGGACAAAAATAGTTGCGGTTCCCCTGATACAAGCACTTCGCAGGTTTTCACGGTTCTTCATGTGCATCTGTCTCTTTCCAGCCTTTCACAAAGACACGCTATCACATGCCTATATCCTTGCAGTTCATTCATCTGCTTTGCCAGCAGAAAATTCATGCGCTGAGAGAGGCTATAGAGAATACAGCCATTATTAAGGGACTTCCTGTGTTATCCTTGACTTTGCTAGATTACTTTTATCTACTCAAGATGGATAAGTAATTTTTAAAACATTTATGTAACTAGGTTTTAGGTCAATAGCAGGTTAAACGGTTTATTTAAGTAATCTTTCCTGATGGAAAGTATGTGGAAAGACCCTTTCTCTGTATTTTTTCAAGATTATTTTCATATCAGCATTAAAGCAGCAAGCAGCCTCCTTGACAGTAGACTTGGAAGATACCCATTATTTGAGAGACATGATAAAAACAGTATAATCTTTTCCAATACCCATACAAAGCCAGCAATTGTCTGTTTCTGCCATTCCAGTTATTTATATAATTATGCTTAATGCCACACAGATTTGAGAAGAAAAAGAAATTGTTGCTGCTGCTTCTGATTAATATTTTTTCCATCCTGAGATCATAAAAATACCATATGCCTCTTATGGTGATAGAGAGAAGAAAGGACTGTGGATTTGCAAACAATTTCCCCCCCCCTAGTTCTGTTTCTCTGTGAAAGAATGCCTTTTTTTTTTTTTTTTTTTTTTTTTTTTTTTTTTTTTTCAAGTTTGTCTCCTGTCTAAATGAAGGCATGATTCCTGAAGTTCACAGACTGCTAGGAAATGCTGCTATCGCATAACATCACGTCTAAGATGTTAATACCTTAATTAAACTAAAGCATGTGGTATTTTTGCAAAGGTACAGGATTTAGCTAGTTTAAACCTGGGCATATGCAGGCTGTCCTGCTTTGCCCAGTTCTTTTGTGTTGCACTCCTGATGAAACTGTTTACCTGTCCAGTGACCAAATACAAGTATTAAAATACTTACCATACTGTCCTGCTTAGCATGACTGGGGGAGCAAGGGAAAAGGAGCTCTAGGTGGTGAGCCCCTGCTCTCCATCTGATCCCGCATACTGGAGTGATCCAAGCTTGTTTGGAAATACACTTGGAAAGCAAGCCAGTGCTTCCAGGCTCCTGGCTTAGGGCAGCTGTTTGAAAATTTACAGATGTCTTCCTGTCTTGAAATTTTCTGTGTTCACACAGCTTTAGGTATTTGGATTACTTCTTCACGATGTCTGAGGAGAAGGAAACTGGCTATGTATTACGTTTACAGCACAAGGCTCAAGTTAGGAGTTCAGATTGGGTTCAGCAAAGCTGCTGTTTTAATTTAGAGCAAATACAGGAAAAATTGAATTGTGGAAGCCCACTCAAGAACTAAATACATGCTTATGGGTTTTATAATGTTATGATCATCTAGGTAGTTCAGCTTTAGTGTTATACACTTCCATAAATTCACTACTTTGCTCAGCCTCTAAGTTCTGCTTGAGCTAGGTAGTAGCATTTTAAAAAGCCATCCACTCTCACTTTTTAAAATACTTTAGGTGATGGCAAATTTGCTGCATTCAAATTTAAAAGGTTCTAGTGACTTAATTGCATGCGTTTCTAACAGTTCCCCTCATTTTTAACCTGAATTTGGTCTCAAAGTTCCATTTTCAGCTGTGTATTTTGTTGTGCCCTTTATCAAATATCTCTTGTAAGTATTCATGGCCTGTAATCACGCCATTCTGAACTTTCTCTTTCTAAAACTGAATAGACTGAATTACTTCTGGCTCTTGCTTTAGAGCATATTTTCCTGACTGAATTCTTCTTGCAGCTCTTTCCAATTTGTCAATATCTTTTGTGAAATATGGATGCCAAACCTGGATGTGGATGCTTGTAATCATTTCAGTGTTGCTGAATGAAGTGACAAAAGCAGTCCCAGGCTTCTCAACCTTGTAAGAAAAGCTGAATTTTTGCCACTGCAGGAATGAGGGTAAAATATGTTCACAAAGAAGGTCTGGGCTTGCTACCCTAGCAGTGGAAGAGGGAAGGAAGAGAGACTGCGGTCGGGGCAGGGAGGAGCTGGTTCCTGCATCCCCTCCCATTGCCACTTCTGCCAGCAGTCGCAGGAGGAAGCTCAGCTCCAGCACAGGCAAAGCAGGCAGCAGGTCCATGACTACCACTTAAAGGCATTGTTTTTCTTGCAGTCCTGTTGCCCTGCGTAACCTTGACTTCCCCTGTTCCTGGTAATCTTCCTCTGAAGTACTACAACATTTTTTCGCTTTGTGTCTTTCATAGCTCGTGTATTGAAAAATCTCATTAATTTTCTCAGCCACTGCATCCCTGCCAGAGTTTTAGTTGCAGTTCCCCATGGCCCTGAAGTTGTTCAAGTAGTTGCTTTCCAGATTAGTTCACTGTCTTACAAGTTTAACCTGTACTTGAAGAAGCATGACCTTGCATTCTGTAACTCTTACAGGTAATGTTGTTCAAAGAGCCCCATACAGCATATTTTTCAGTTCATACTGTACTGATTTGCCCTCAGTCTGCCTGCTGTACCATTAGTCACATCACCTTCACCTTGACTGCCAGAATGCTATTTTCTTCCATGTCACTTAAGACTATGGATTAGACAAGGATCAAGATCTCTCTATACACAAATCAACCAGAAGTTTAATTTGGTCCTCGAAGCCCCATCTTTCTGAAATCTCTTCTGTTTAATTGCAGCCATGCTATGTTGTGGGACGCATGCCTCCTCTTTGAGTGGATGAATTAAAAAGAGAAGTCATCTTCCATGTTAAAGTTCTTGTGCTGTGTGTGAGGTTCCTACTGCTGCAATGCAGTTGAAGATACTGCAGAGGGATATTTAAATTCAAGCCAAAAAAAAAGGCTAATTAAAGTGAGGAAAAAATTATGAATTCATTTCTATTTTTAGGATTCATGAAACTTGCCTTAGCAGAACCTTTGGGCTTAAATTAGTAGACATTCCATCTTTAATTAGAACATTTTGCTGCATATGATTGTTTAAAATAAAGGGAGAGTTAATTGGACGTTTATTTAAAAAGTAAAATGTTCAGGGAAGCCATTGTGCAGTTCTGGATATGATACTGACTGTGCAGATAAAGGAGCCGGGGAAGGGAGACAGATGAGCAACAGCTGCTCTTACAAATCTTTAGTTAGCTGTGCTTTCTGGGTGCTGTCCTTAAGCAACCGGGGCAAGACAAAGATGTATCACAAAACATACGAAAAAT
Source organism: Alectura lathami (assembly GCA_013399715.1). Taxonomy (NCBI): domain Eukaryota; kingdom Metazoa; phylum Chordata; class Aves; order Galliformes; family Megapodiidae; genus Alectura; species Alectura lathami. The sequence goes on from VXAV01005331.1 coordinate 412,417, forward strand.
GAATTCACAATAATATTTTTCCACCCTGCATATCTGTAAGTTTATATCTGTGTCAGGAGTTGCGGAATATCTCAGGAGTTTTGCTTTGCTTTCACCCCCTCCTGTAGATGTGCTTCAAGGTTGTTGCCTTTGTGCTTTTTGCTGCTACCCACATTATGTGTACACTGAAATAAATAGGGATTTGCTGCCTGGGGAGTATTGTCAGCAGTGGTGGTTTTTCACGTGTTTTTTTTTTTTTTTTAATGGCAGCCAGCAAAAATAATGAGGCATAATGCAGAAAGGGAAAATGGTTGCAGGCTTTGCAGATGGCTGCGTCCTGCAGGAACGTAGCTCCCAGGGGCAGTGCTGGGAGGTCAGGTCTGCTGATGGGCCTGGGTGATTTGTCTGCAGGGAGCTGGTCCTTTTTCCGGGTCTTAAAGGAGTTATATCTGCACATTGCTGGTGTTTACTGTGCTAGAAGCTATTTAAAAGAAGAGGAAGGGAGCATTTGAGTTTGCAAGACTAGTTGTGTGTTTTCAAGTCACTGATGCTCAGCAACCTCTGCTCTTGCTGCTGCTTAGTCATACTGCCCTGAAAACGGTGAAAACAGTTTAAAAAAAAAAAAAAAATCAAGCATCAGCAGAGTGGGCTTCTGTTTTCTGGGTGTGACCATATGCTTTGGAGAACTGGACTGCAATTTTTCAGAAAGCAAGTGACCAGCCACAGTGCAGTGTTTATTTCCCCTCCTGTCATCCTCCATAGCAATGAGAGTTGCCCTGTTGCTGCATGGCTTCCCTCCTGAGTGCTGGAGCCGTCAGAGAAGCAGCATTGACTCCCGTACATGCTGGCAATTTTAACTGCGGTATCAGCCCCAGGTTCACCATACAGTGAATGAAATATGACTCTGAGTGGGAGAGTGATCTGCAGACTAGCAGGAGTATGGGGAAAATGTCCCTTAGGTAAGCTTTCCTGTTGCATGCACAGAACCATGCAAATCCAGCTCTTCCAAACACTACATAGCCACTGAAGTCACGTTCAACCCTGTTGTTTTTAGGACACATCTCCACTGATCTCAGTGAGGTTTTTTTCTGGAGTGACTTGCTGCAGACTGAGTTGTTCTTTCAATTGGAGTTTTGGGGGTAATCTCCCCACATCTTTTCTATAGTGACTAGCTGTAGCTGTAGCGAGTCATCAAAGCATGCTTCTGATTGCTGCAGGAATACAAAGTGATGCCTTTTTTCCCAAGCACAAGCATATGTTTGAATCTGATGGTTACAAAAATTGCCTATCAAGGTTGGTGATTATAGACATCTCTGAAAGAAATGAAGTATTTTACTGATGTTAAACGCTGAAAATTAGCATTAAAGTAGTGAAAACCTGGATCAAGGCATTGCAGAATTTTGAGAAGAATGCTCATTTGATCTAGCCGGAGCATCCTACTTTCAGGTTTTAGTAACTTCCACATTTTCTCAAAAATGGACAGGTTCTACTTTTGATACAAGAATGTGCCCCAGTAGCTTACATCCCTCTCCTCAGAGAATGCTCTGCTTCTATTACATTTCCAGTCTATCTAAAACATAATTCAAACAGGTCGAATTGATTTGTGAAGCATCAACACAAAAGCAGCAATATCATATCAGAAGCCACGTTGTTGCATTGAAATCTGAGCAGGGAAGAACCTGGTGGTGCAATACAGAGCGCAAAGAGGAATGGATGTTTTGAGCGTAGTGCTCTAATTTTTTTTAAATAAAAATTCCAAGTCATTTATTTTCGTAGAGATGTAGTACAGTGCTATAGCACAAGCTGCCCTGATTTGAGGGAGGCTCATTTTCAGGAAGGAGACTTTCTTTTCTAGAAATCCATAGCTGTCTTAGTTAATTCTATATTATAGGCATATTTTGAAGGGGCTGAAAAAAAAGGTCAATTCCTTCTCATCCTCTTCCTTTTATTTTTATTGTGAACTACTTGATCATCATAGAAGGATGCTCCCTACAACCTTTCCTAACAACTCTGCAAGGAAGAAGGAATGTTATTAGCCCTGTCCCATTCACACAATCAAAGAAGCATTGTTTTTTAATAATTCCATGTTAAAGAATGAACTCTTGGAAACTTATTTAATTTTTAAACATGAGTAATTTTAATAACTTTAAAATGCAAATCAATATGATAGTGCTGAAACTTAGGTATAAGTTGCTCTACAGATAATCAAAAAAAGAACTTCACATATTTCTGAACTACATGTTGTGGTTCTACTTGCAAACCTGAAGTACATTGTCTTTGTGACGTGCTGTTATTAAAAAAAAAAAAAATTAAACAGTACGTTGGCTAAATGATAACAAATGAGCCATTGTTTACCATGGTAAGGACTATGGGGACATAGCCATTAGACAAGGATAATTTAGTTTCAGCATTATCAGTTAGAAATACTGCAGTTGAGTGGAATATTTTATTACGCAAAAACATCTGTAACCAATATATCCCTTGGGAAGCTTACGTGACCTGTGATCTGTTCGTAAAAAAATGTTTCGGTTTTATGAGACTGTTCAAAAGAAACTATGCACAGCAGGCCACGTCTGAATGAGCAGGCAAAGGCCTCTCTCCTGTCTGCATGCCTCTTGGAAATTTCTGGGAGCTGCAGGAATGTTTCTGCTTTCCAGGCTGTACTTTTTGAAACCCTAGCCCTGTGGCACAGATTAAGGTCTGGGAAACATGTACAGCCTTGCATGGTACCTTTATCAGTGCCGTGGTAAGTGCAATTAACCTTGCTATGAGGCATCCTGCAGCTAATGTGGTCATGGTGGGGTTGAAGTAGTGTGATGCAGACATCTGGTAGCATACGTATGTTCTATGAGATCAAAGTGTGTCGGTGATGCAGGAACAAATAGCATCAGTGCTATATTTCTCTGGCATTGTTGTGTACCTTTTCACAGCAGATTTTTTGTTGTTGTTGTTTCCTCCTCTCCTTCGATGAAACCAGAATATGTCATCCCAACTTATATTTGCAGTTCAGTCACCACAGCTCAGGCTTTCATCATGCTTTGTCAGGAAAACAAAGTATGCAGCTGCTGAGGCCATCAGTCAGGTCCTGGGCACTTCAGGAGCTGGGAAGATGGGCAGATAGACTGCCTGAACCTGACAGCCCATTAGGTACCTGACCTTCTGCTTAAATGGCTATTGCGTTCTGTCAAATGGGGATTAATGCTTCCATTTGTTGCCTTAGGTCAAAGGTGAAAGAAGCAGACATGTGGGCCAGTTAGAGAGCTTTGCAGTGTGTTGCATAGCAAGGCTGTATTAGGAGCAGCAATGTAGTATTTCTGGAGAAAGGAGCTACTGAGCAAAGCTGCAGCTTCTTTACAGAGAGGGATAAACAGATTCACCAAGGATCTCATTGCACTATAATGCTCCATAATTACAGGCAGAAATACTTGTTTCTAGTTACTTTGGTTTCTGTCTACACCCAGCAATCAGAATTGGCCAGGATGTGATCTTAGGCTATGCAGGCATGTTCCAGAACGTGATATGTCCAGCACTTTTTCAGCATGAGCTACAAAATAGATAGGTTTTGTGTTAGGAGGACTGTGGCACTGCCTTCCCGGCATCACTTCCAGTTCACGCTTCCTACAAGAATCTCCAGCTACTGAGGCCTGAATACAGTGGAGCAGCGAGCATCTCTCAGTCAAAAAAAAAAAAAAAAAATCCCGTAAAGTCAAGTAAGCTAGTGCTGCTTGTTAGAAGTCTGCCTTGTTTTGTGAATATTTGTACCACAGTGTTGCCCATAAGTACTTTATCCTAGTAAAGGCAGAGAAGGCCTTTCCAAGCATATGAAGCACATCTGCAGGCTCTTTTGTCCATGGTGGTAACACTATGCCCAGGATTGGACACTGAAACTGAGTAATTTTTTCCCAAGAAGTCCATCTGATATTCTGTATTGAAGATACTACAAGTGTGTGCTGATGGGCTGGTGGCAGTGCATGTTGGTGGGAGGTACAGAGCTGGAAAGTGCAAAAGGCAGTTTTGACCCAGCATGCAGGGATGCTGTAAGGAAGGAAGGTATTTCCAGCATGGAAAATCCTGACTCTCCAGTACCCTACAAATGTATTTCCCACCCTGCAAGGTGAATTCCTGTGAAATGACATTACTCCCTTTCTGTAAGGTGAGATACGAGCGTGAAGATGCAAGGAGTGAAACCATGTGCATCTCAGTATTTTACCTCTTCTTTCAGAATCACAGAATGGTTGAGGTTGGAAGGAATCTCTGGAGGTTCTCTGCAGCACCCCCCCTGCCTGAGCAGGGCTGCATGGAGCAGGTGGCCCCTGAACACTTCCAAATGGCTTTAACTCACACTGGCTGTGGGCTGGAGCCCTTCTTCTCTAGGGGTGTTCGTGCTATGCCCTGTGGTGGGGAGCAGATAGCACAGGTTGGCAGCAGGAAACTGCTTATGTAAGGCATGTACCTGCTTTCAGAAGCTGAGAGGCAGGGCTATTAGACATGAAACAGTACTAGGCAACTGGTAGTCTTTAGGGACCCCAGCTGGAATATTCATGTTTTCAGGGTGATAAGTATTTTAGAGTCATGTTAATCACATCACAGATGGGACAAAAGGGAGGAGATGTCCAAACCCGTGTCACTCTGGAATGGGCTGCTGGGCTTAATGCTGTGATATGCAGACCCACAGCTGCCCTTGGAAGCAAAAATGAGTTTCATGGCTACACATTGTGTGTGTACAAAGCAGACCCAGGAAAGGAGAGCTCTGTGTGACACAGTTGGCTAAGCCTTGTTTGTATCCTTTATCATGAATTCGCACCATTTATCATCCCTGGCCGGAAAAGGTTTCAGTCCTAAGACCAATGCACAGACCATGTCTAGAAATGGGGCCGCTTGTTTTGTCTAGCTTTTTGAGTCTGCCGATGTCAGGAGGTAGAAAGTTCAGTCTAACGTTACTGGCTGCACATCCTGTTGTAGGCAGACGGGACATAGAGAAGGCTGTTGGGAAAAGCACGGAGGGAGAGGGCAGAGGAAGAGGCAAAGGAAGGAGGAGGTGTTCTGTGTGTTGAGAAGAGGCAGGTCAGCCCCCCATTTGGAGGGGAAATGTGGTGCACAGTCAGTGTTTTCACAGTATAAAAATAGCTACCTTGTTGCCTCAAGCAAGGAAACTCTTCGATAAAACATGTGAATGTTCTGCTGCTATTGCTACTTTTTTAATCTATGATACCCTTTTGACAATGGGAAAAAAATATACAAATCTGACTTGACTTTTGAACGGGGTAAAGATTTAGCTGAATGATTAAGTAGAATGAAAGCAGAGCAGTATCAGATCAGTGACATGACATCTCTTGCTGGTGTTTTACCTAAAGCGATTCCCACTCATTCCAACCCAAGGAACTGAGTTAAGAAATGTTGTGAATTAACACAGCACAGTTTTTAATCGTGCAGCAGTTCATGATTTACTCTGTTCTGCTATTGACATAATCTTATTTCGCTGAAAGGCGGTTGAACGGGAGGTGAGTAGTTCTGGTAATCCCCGGGAACTCTGCGTGTTGTTTACCAACCCACTGTTTTAGAGAAGGAATATGCTTAGCCAAGGGACCTGTGGAATGTCAGACTCAAAAAATGCTCTTGATGTCGGAGAGGAAGAAGTGTGTGTGTGTGTAAAAGCACACGCCTTCATAGGAAGCACATAGATGCACTGGGCCAAGCAGTGATGTTTTGCTTCCAGGAACGGGAGGCTGGCAAGGCCAGCTGCTTTCATGTATCTTGCTCATAGGTCTGAAGACAGTGGTTTCTGAGGACCGAACTTCTTGTATCTGACCTCTTACCTCCAGCAAGCGAGTATAAGAGACAGCTCTGTTTGTTTGTTTGTTTGTTTTTTTCCCCCCTTTCCTCTGTTGTTATTTCATCCAAATCGACAAAATAGTAGATCTTAATTTATTCTGAACCTAATATTGTTGGATATTTTTCCCCCTGCAAACTTTCCACTTAGTTTAGTGATGATAAATGTGTAAGGATCTACTTGAGCTCTGCAATCCACTTGTATTAATGACTTTTCTTTTTGTGCTACTTGGCACGTGAGGTGAAACAAATGAAAAGCTGTATTAATTATTCATCAGCCAATGATTTTCTTTCACTGTAACACGGTTTAGGGTTTGTTGACCTCTTTGCATAAACTAATTGATTTTAATCATAATATTCCAAGTGCCTTTAATTCACAATTTAAATTGTTTGGGGAAGTTCTTTAGCCTTGTTCTGGGCAGCTGGTTCTTGAAAACAAAATCTAGAATTATTTAACTTCAGAAATGTGGAGTTATTTTTCTGCAGCTGATATCAAAAGGAATTAGTAAGTTAAAAGTGTGGGGTTTTCTTTGGATTAAAGGTTAAGTCCAAATCTGATGGTGTTCTAATCTGAAATTAAACATGAAAAAATTAAAAACATGAAGTAGGGGCAGGGAGTTCCCTAAGCCTTTCACACATCACTGTGGTTCAGGAAGAAGGAGGGAGAAGTCAGTGCCAAAGCAATCAAATCTTTTATCTCAAGAACTATTTTCAGCAAGCTACAATAGTCTTGTTTTCCATCCTCCCACACTTTGGTTAGGAGTTTAGGGAAGATGCTGGATATGGTTGTAATAGACATTTCAATACCAGGTGGCTACTGACCTTTCAAGCAGACTACTGGTTTGAGTCACAGCAGAAGAAATTAAGGTATGTCTGTTCAAATAGGAAGCTGATTTACCATGAATTTTCAGAAATCTCTCTACTTCCTAAGCTTCAGTTAGTGTTGAAAACTCTAATCGCTGTGTGTGGATGGAAATACTGCTTGTCAAATAGTTTTACAGTGGATGAGAAAGTTCTTAACATCACAAATAAGCACAGTGGAGCTGTTGAGCTCATGGTGGCTGAGAGGAAATGCCATAACCTGCTCTGTAACCCAGGGAGTTGGGTCTGAGAGGGGCACAGTGTGAGAGCAAGTACTTTTCAAGACCAGAGCAACATCCACCTTTGAAGACATCCAGGCACTGGCATGGACAAGTCACTGGCAGCAGATTTGGTGAGCACAACATGCTGCTGCTGTGGAGCCAGTCTTCAGCCTCTTCCTGCTGACTCCTCCTCTGCTGAGCACTCTGGTGTCTATCACTGTAACTGATCAGAGAAAGCCCCAGTAGAGAGATGATCACAGAGCCATAGAATATCCCAAATTAGAAGGGATCCTCAAGGATCATTGAGTCCAACTCCTGCCTCCACACAGGACCATTCAAAATTCAAACCATATTTCAGAGAGGTTGTCCAAATGCTTCCTGAACTCCAGCAGCTTGGGGCTGTGACCATCACCCTTATACTGTGGCACCCTGCACCCAGTGCTCGAGGTGAGGCTGCACCAGGCAGAGCAGAGCGGGACAATCCCTTCCCTTGCCCAGATGACAGTGCTGGGGCCTAATGCATCCCACTGCACAGCTGCCAGGGCACACTGCTGACTCATGGGCAACTTGCCATCAGCCAGAACCCCCAGACACCTTTCCATAGGGTGGCATGGCAAACCATGGATGCTACTAAGAAGTTCCTCCTCATGTGTGTCTTGGTGGCAGTGGCAAGAAGGGAACCACCTGGTGAGATCTTCCAATCAGCCCCACAGGGGGGGTCAGGGAAATTCTCAGCACTCTGTGGAGCCAGTTTCAACAGCTTTAATTACATCTGTGGTTTGGATCACTTTGGTTGGCCATTAAAATTCATTTCACAAAGAGTTGTATTGAAAGGAGCGAGGAATATTTGTGGCCACTGTGGATTTCCTCCAGGCCTACAGGAAGAGTAAATTAGTTACTGAAAACTTGACAGTTTGTCCTGTGTGCTTAACTCTTTCCACTCTGGAAACTGCTTTTTCATAGGTAAGTGACTTTAAAAGGAAATAATATGCCTGAGGCTTTTTTTGCTCCCCCTTCCCTTTACGGTAGGGCTGTAATTGCAAAAACAGCAAGGATTGATTTGTTTGAACAGGAAGTGTGGGAACTTTCTTATAAATATTGTCTTTCCCTTCGTGTGGAACCAAACGTGGTTTCCTCAGTTTGTGGAAAAAAGTGCTTGGACTGAACAAGCAACACTTTTTCCCGTAGTTCGTGCCCTTTCTTGTAAACATGAAAGAAAAAAACGGTGAGTTGGGCAGCCACATCAGCTGGCCACGTGCCTTGCCATTCCCTATGTGCTGGCAGCTGACCTGCACTGGCACTCTCTGAGCTCGTTTGTTCTTCAGAGTCGTTGGCTGTGCTCAGGAGCCCTGGGCAAGTTAAGGTCCTGGGTGGGGGGGGGGGGGG
>VXAV01005331.1:420701-459400 GCA_013399715.1 Alectura lathami
GAAATCAGTGTTTGCAGAGTCTGTGCTTGTAGAGCCCGCTGTGGCTTGCTCCACAAGATAGGGCAGTATCAGTCTGAGCCCAGCTCATATCTCAGTTTGGAATGGTTTCTTTTAGAAAAAAACTTCACTGTGAGAGAGAGATCTTTATTTAAAACAATAAGCCTGCTCCCTTCCCCCAGCCCAGAAATACCTTTGAGTTATTTGCAGAGGAGCAGGCTGCAGCTCTGCAGGCTGGATGTCCTGGAGAGGCCAGGCAGCTGCCCTGGCACAACGCCTTGGGTACAGGAGCTGAGAAGACTTCCTCAAAGCCAGGTAGGTTAAGTTCACAGAGCAGGGAGCAAATTGTAACCAGGAAAGCAAAGATCTTCTGGACTCTTTATTTTCATGTTTATTTTTTTTAGGATCAGAACGGTAATAGAGTGTGTGTGTTTCTTGCAGATGCAGGAGGCCAGCTGGCCTGGCTTGCTGACTTAAATAGGTGCAGATGATGGGAATCAAGGCAGGGGGTCTGGTTCCCAGCTCTGAAGGACTCCAGATCAGGAAGAGAGCTCACAGAGGAAGCAGGGGGGCTCTGAAGTAGCTGGCTGATTCTCTGAGAGGCTCTGAAAACGGAGAAGTGTCCTTATGCTTGATTTGAAGGAGGGCAGTGTTCTTGTAATGCAGATAATTAGCCAGTGTTGCTTTGTTTCTCCATTTTGATGGACAAATGAGACATCCCTGATATTTAAACCTGGATTGCTCTCATGCTTGCTGATCTGGCCAGTGAGAGGCTACTGTTGTGTTAATGAGAAGGTTCTGATTTTTACACATTATTCACTGGGAAAGGTGAAACTTCCATTAAGCTTCAAACCAAGTTTTGGGTTGATTTCTTTCTTGTGCATTTAGAAACAAACAAAACATAGAAAATTTGCAATGCAACATGCTATCCGAGGAGAAATCAAGTCAACAAGACGCCTGAAACTTCATCAGCCCTTTCACTGGTGCTCTGGCAAGGCCTGCCTGGCTCACCATGCCAGCAAAAACCTGCAGTGGTCAGGATATGCTCTCCATCCTTTTAGGCCGTTTTTAACCTTCCTACACTTCATGTGTTTTCCTCTCCCTCTTCGTGTTCCCGTTGTCACAGTGGCCTATTTTTCCAGTAAGGCAGGCTGTGTTTTATAATTTAGGGAGTAAACCTTCAAATTCTTGTGCAAGTTCTTCCACTGACTACGTGATTAAGGAACTGGGATGGAGCATATCCATTGTGTGGGGAACAGTACAAGTCTGCTAGTGAAGCCAATTTTAATTAACTTGGTGGTTTGGATCCCTTCGGTTGACTATTAAAATGTGTATTTCTAATGCGAGTTGTGCACTAGTGGCACTGTATAAGTGATAAAGAATTTCAAGAGCTTTATATAAAAGACTTTATAGAGGTAATATATTACTTCCAGTCGAGAGAAATGGAGGGCACTTTAAAATTAGTTTTTACTATCACTGTGTGTTTAAAAAAACTTTTTTCCCTTTTGTTTAACCTCCTCTGCAAGCCTGGGCTTGTTGAGGCTCCCAGGATCCAATTTCATGTAGTATCCTATTTCAAATCCAGGCCAGAGCAGATCGATAGAAAATCAGTGCTCTGAGAAAAAAAACTGCCTGTGGAATGCCTTCAGCTCCATGAAGATGAAGGGGGGATGTAATACCACAGACACTGATTTTCTTTCCTGAGGTGGGAGGCTCTGAAGCAGTGTCCATGAATGTCTCACAGTTTACCTTGACTGAACAGTAATGATCATTGGGCAATTTGGGTGATTTTTCTTTTTGTGTTCTGCAGTTTGCAGCTAACAGCTGTGTTTTGTGAAGGGGAGGCTGGGGGGAAATTTGTTACTGGGGTCGTTTTAAGCCAGAGCAGCAGCTGTAGAGTATTTTATGGCAAAAGCAGAGCTACCTGTAAGTCTGCACATAGCTTGAATACCACGAGATTCCTGATAATTCTTGTCAGTGAAATACTTACTGGTACTTTGAGATGATTAGTCTATTTCAGTACTTCAAAAACTGTAGGTGAATGCAAGCTAGTCCATTAACTGATCTGTGTTTGTACTGTTCTTTACAGTCAGCACAAAAATAGATGGCAGTCTGCTTCATTTTTCAATACACCTCTCTCTGCCTTTTCTTTTCTCTGGCCAAAGAAGGAAAAAAAAAAAAAATTATTGGAGAGTTGAGAACAGAGGAAAACAGCAATATCATTCTAGGACTTTGAAGGAATAGGAAGGTGAAGGGAAAACTACATTTGTAAGCTTTGGGAAATGTTGATTGCAGAAATATATGCCCATGCCAGTATTATGTCGAATTCCTGGAAAAATAACAGCAAACTTTGCTCTGCTGGGAAGTAGTGGTCACCTGCTCTAGGTGACACTAGCAACCTGGGGAGCATCTTGTGTTGATGGGAGAGCATCGGTGCAAAAGGCAAGGCTGTGCATACAGGACCTGTGCTGGGGGCCTTGTCAGGAGAGCCAGCCTTGGCCCCAAGGGGGGCCATCAGAGCAATTCGATGTCCTCACATGTTGAAGCACTGCCATCCAAAGCCCGCCAAGAAAGTAACAGTAAGCACAGGGAGGGTTTGAACTTGTTTCACATCTGCCCCTTGGACAATAAAGGCTTGTCTGTCTGGGACCTTGAGCATGGTGTCCTCATGAAGAGAAGATACACAGAAACGTTTCAGCTGAGCGAGGCTAGCTAAATACACTGGGTCACAGTGGAGGTGCAAGTGGTTCCTGTCTTTAGCATGAGAGTATGTGGGTTGCATCTGTAAGCTTTTCTTATGTGAAACTATGTGAACTTTCTAAAACAAACCTGCACACACACATATACAAGGCTATCTGGACAGGAATTCTGGCCTTATGGAAACTTTCACTTCAGTGAAACTGCAGTGACCATAGGATATCAGGTATCAGTTTAGGACAACAGGGTTCTTTGCAACTGAAAAAAAAGTATGAGGGAGCTACACTGGCAATCCCAAATATGTACTGATACTATTTTTTTTGTATTAAAGTTCCCTACCAGGCATCTTGTTTATGTCCCATAGCTAAGGATCTTTCTAAAATAGCTTTTTCTTTAGAGGCTTAAAAGTTATTCCTACAATTTGTGGTATCCTTATTCTTGTAAAGTTACCAAGCCAAATATGCTCTTGGGGAATGAGGAAATGAGGTTTAAGAATTTCTTAAATAGCTTTTGACAAAATGAGGTTTCTTCTCTGTTGCTCTGCACTGGATGAAATCCTTATCCAAAAGACCAGGACGCTTGATGAGTATCAGGTTCTCATGGATCACCATTAGGTGCTGACTCCATGCTGCTCAGAGAGGACCTTGTTACCTTTTGTGAGTGATAAGGCAGGGTACAACTTTGCCCTGTATCAGCTGTAAGGTTAGATAAATAACAGTCTGAAGAGGCTGGAAAAAGTGCACCTCACCACTCCTTCTCTGATACTTGCTTCAAGTCTTGTCCCTAATAGGTGAGATAGCAGTTCACAGAATAACCTTCTTGCTATTTGATCTTTGCAGTGAAATACTGTTCAAAGGGCAGGTGGGGTTTCCAGACTGGTCAGAGGGGACAACAGAGAAAGTGGCTAGTGTATTTAATTCTGTAGTCAGAAAGTCTCTTTGGAAAAGTCTGTAGAGAGATGAGGTATTTAGTCTCCTTAGACTGAAGTGAAGGATATTCAGAAAGGCTAATGAAGCACAAATTCTTGGTTTTCAGGGTTGAGTTATGCTGATATTTGTTCTTGTATCTGTAAATCGGTAAATCAGATTTTGATCTCAGACTTTTAACTTAAACTTTAAGAGCATAAAACTCCAGCATGTATGCTTTTTTCTTTCCCATTTTTCTTTTTATTGCCCTGCAAACTGCAGGAAGAGAAAAATGAAAGGGCTGAGTGGAAGTGGTGGTTCTTTTGAGGTGCATCCAGCAACATTAAACACTTCCATCACCGTTTTAACATTCTGTGAATTTTTGCACAGACGATATCAATGTCTTTTCATAGCACATAAATTTGTGGACAAAAGGATGTGGGCTGAGTGAAAAGCAGAGCAAAAGAGTTTAAGTAGTATTATCTGTAAGTGCACTGAAGGCAGAGCTATGTGGAGCAGCTTCAACAAAATGATGATACTAAACCTTAGGTAGCCAAGTAGAGGAGCCAGAAAGGAGTCAGTGAGAGAACTTTGGAGTTTGCATCCTGGAAGCAGAGCCAGCATCTCTGAGGTCAAAGAGGTGTAGAGGGCAAGGAGGGAGTGACCAAGAACGACTTAAAGTAGGGAGCTGAAGCTAAGGGAAGATGCAGAATTAGCTGAATATTGCAGTGTAGTAGTGTGATAGAATTAATTAGAGGTGTAAATACACTATAATGTTTGGGGCCTTAAGCTGACATTTAATAACAGCCTGAAGTTTTTAATAGTAAATTCTATATCCAGTTTCCATATGGACATGATCTCAGTGTTGTAACATGGCATTCCTAGAACTGAAATATGAAGATCCATTTTCAAAATTTAAGCTCAAAACAGAAACACTGGAAGTGTGGTCCTATAAGCTCAGAACTATCAAGTGCACCAGGCTTGTTAGCTAAACAGCCAAATAAACGTCTCGTGGGTGCATAAATGCCTGTATGAAAAGCATTTGCTCAATATGTTACATATAACTGAAGCTCAAGGGAGTAAGGCCTATGTCTGGGAACCGGATAGCACAACTTTCTGTCCCTGACCCAGTGTGCCCTTTCTAACAAACAACAAAACCCAAACCAACAAAATCCTCCCTCAAAGAAGTGTGGTTTATAACCTTTTGGTTTTTTTCAGCTCTAGAAGTGGGGGGGAAAAAAAAAAAAAAGAAGTAGCACTTCATACTTTTTTACTTAAACAGTACTGGCTACTTTGTCGGACGAGTGCTGCATTTGTCCTTCCCAGCGTTCAGAAGCTGCCATCCCTCCAGAAGACACAGCACTGGAGTTGCACTCCAAATGTAAACACAAACGATTAACCCAAGCTAACCATGTTTTTGAAATGACATTACCTAAGACATTCACCCTAGATACAGAGGCACAGCTACATGATGAGGGAGAGGGTGCTTGCACCGTAGGGAGCTTGTATGCAACTGTGCTAGGTTATTTGCCTGTCCTGACAGTCTTAGCTGCATTACATGTCTGTGGTCTTTCTCCCTGTGTCCTAAAGGAGTCTTTTGATTTGAAAGGCAGAAATTGTGTCATGTGAAAAGGTGGGAGCAGTGAAGTGCATTCAGATTGGAGTTGAGCAGGATAAGAGCTGAATGTGATCTAATGACAACCATCTCTCTACTGTCCTGGGGGTTATGAAGGGGAGAAGTCCCTTCCAAAGAGCGGTTCAAAGACTGATTCCTCCTCCAGAAGACGATCCATGGCAAGACCCTCTCTCTTGAGCCAGTGCTAAAAGAAGGAACAAGAAGGTGGACAAGATGACCTCCAGACATCCCTTCCATCCTTTACTATTCTGTGACGATCAACCTTGTTAGACTGAAGCTAGCTTGTGTGGACATCCCTTCACCACACTCTAGCTCTGTTTGTGCTCCTGGTTGCTGTCAGCTTTAAAGAAAACCTCACTATATCTTCTAGATACTTTTGACTTTCTGTCAGCCTGCAAGAGCTCCCAGTTCTCAGGATCTCCAAAGGCGATGTGTATTTTAGTTCCTGTAGATCAAGCACTCACTTCTGACTGGCCAGCTGGCGAAGCCATCCCATGGAAGACGAATTCTTTGCAGTGCACTCAGTGTAAGATACTGTAAAAGAGCTGTTGTACTACAAGCTGGAGTTGAAAGGAAAAAACAAAACTAAACAAAAGCAGGAAGCTTTGTGGCAGATGGTAGCACTGACGTCCGTCTAAACCTAGCCAAAGCAGTATGCCATCTACAAGCAGAGCAACCTGGAAAATCTGATGACTCAGTTTGAATAAGAAGGGAGACAGTGAGTAAGATTTCTGGCTCATGTCCCAAACCTATTATGAAAAATGATCTCTGTGTTATAGTGTAGAAAACTGAGTACAGTTGGGTGGCATTCTCTGGCACAGCTAGTTACCAACCATAGACTAAAATGTTCAGCGTACACACGTGAGAACTGACGCATGCATAGTCTGATTGCTCTCTGCCAGTTCCTCAGTTGTGGTCTAGCCCGTTTTCCCAATAAATAAAGTTTGCTGCTGTTAGCAGGATGTATACTTTTGTTACTAGGGCTATGACTGGCTGGATACAACTGTCAGAGCTCACAACATTTGATTCCTTTTCCAGGCTCAGCCAAATTCTAATTTCCAGGCACTTCAGTTGTTGCAACTGCAGAGTTGAGATGTGAGCCAACTGTTCAAGAAATGCCTACATCACTGTAACACTTGCAAAAATCTTCTAAAGGAGAGAGATAACAGATGTACAAAGAGAACTTCCCAGCAGGATGAAATCTTGTTTCCTTGTTGACTACCTTCACCTCCTTCCTTCTTGACTGTTGTTGAAAATATCATGATCTTTCACACCCCTTGCTCTTCCTTTTATTTCTGTATTTCCTTTTCTTTTCTGTGCTTAAGTTGTACCAGGTCTGTTTTTTCCTTTATTAGTAAAGCATGGAAAGCAATCTGCACTTTCCCTTTGTCCTAAAGTCCGAGGCTCTTGTCTGTCTCATGAGTTGGCCAAGTTGACTTAAGCCTCCTCTCCCATGCTGTTTCTCAGTTCCAGTCCAAGCCTCCTCTCTCCATTTAGGTCCTAGCATCCAGCTGACATCTAAATATGTCACCCTGCTCCTCTCCCATGCCTGTCTATTCCCTTCTTTTTAAGAAAGAGACGTCATGACCTGAAATCTCCTCTTCCCCCCTGTTTTTTTCCTGCTCTTTACCTCATGCTTCTGGTGGCAGATCCTGTCACGTTCTCTCTGCATCTGACCCCTTTCCTTGTTCCACCTTGCTCTGTTTTGCATACCCTCCCCCAGCCCTCTCTTCCTATTATGGCCAGTCAGCCTCATGGGGTGGAAAACACTCCTTCAAGTCACTTCTCATGAAGCACAGAAATATTGAAGCTAACAGCAAGCACTATGGCTTCACATCTCACAGTTTTGCTGAGTATCCTTGTGAGCGTGCAGGTTCCTCAGACAGCTTTTCTTTGGGACCTCAGCTGCTGCTGAGCAATTTGTATTGTCAAGAGGAGATGAATGTACGGAGTCCTAAAGAATGTGTTACCACAGCAACTAGATATGGGGAATGCAAACAAGAAATTAAGTCCCATCGAATATTAACGAAATAAGCACGCTTCAGTACTGGGCAGCCTCAGGGCACGTGAAGAGGAAAATAAAAGTCCTGCTGAGGTTTATTTCTTACCTCCCCGGGGAGCCAGTGTCAGGCAAGTCTCAAAGTCAGCTTCAGCTGGCGTGGAGATGTGGTGGCTTTGGAGTCGAGGCAGTGGATTTTGCTGCGTGTTCAGGTCTCTGCTGTGTGCTCGGACTGCCGTTTGATCTTTTAGTGCCTGTGCTGGCATTTGCTGTGAACTGCTCGAGTGGGCGTCACATGTTTTATAAAAACGAACTGATAAATATCTGCCAGTAAAAATCCAGTTGGGGCATTCAGAACTCACTACATGGACCGATGTGGGTATTTTTTGAGGATGATTGTCATCTTCACATTCAAGTTGAACAGTCTAGATTAACACTTTTATAATCACTTTTTGGCATATACAGTAATGTTAAGTGGTATCAGATGGTGTTTTATCCTTCCCTAGAGGGACAGACACTGTTTCTCTTCCATTCTTAAATGTTTGATCGTGGGAGGTGGTGAGTGCTGCCATTGATAAGACCATGTTCAAGCTCTCGCTAGAAGAATGCCAAATCATACAATACCCCATCTGTAATGCCAGGCATTCTTTCTGGTAATCTATCAGCTGAGCTCTCAGTTCTGTAGTAATTAGTTGTACATCTGTGAGTAACTGTCCATCTGATTTATTATCTGAGCAGCTACCGGAATACAAAACATTACCTCACTTAGCCTCGGGATTGAAAGTTATGGTGTGCTAAAATTGTGTTTAAAATGTAATAAAATTGACTATATATAAACAAATTATAAGTTTATGGAACACTATAGATGATCTTAAATCAATATTTTAAAGTTCATAAATTTGAGGTGATTGAGCATGGCTTAATGCATATGGACATAGTTTTAATTGCTGCCTTTTTTTTTTTTATTTAGTAAGAAGATTAAACGCTGTCCTGGAAAATAACTTGACTGTAGCAAAGAAGACATAATTGAAAGGTGAATGTAAGTACTCAAGCCGTTCTATGATTCTATGATCATTCTATTATCAGTATTTCACAGCATGTAAGTGGCAGCTATTTATGTTTGCAATCCATTGATATTGATACTTTTGTATATCATGCTAAATTGACAAATTGATTCATCTAAGCTACCATTTTAACATAATACATCCCATATTATGAGAACACTGGATCTGAACGTTATGCATGTGTGTATGAGGTATAAAATGTCTGTGTTTTTAAATATGGGTCTGTAGGCAAGGTGTACCTAAACGCTATTAACTGGGCCATGTCCAAAGTTATTTGCATGCTTATGAACTGCTTGCAGGAAAAATGTCAACATGAAGTCATCACTAAGTGCCCTTACAAGGAAAAAAAACCCACAACTTCAAGTGTACATACCCTTGGGGATTCTTAAGTTCTGTAACACAAACGTATTTTCCATTTCCAAAAGAATGTAGTCTAACTTGGAATAATGCAAACACTATAGAGTATTTTTCTGTGTACTTGCCCCAAAGATGTGAGCTGATAGCAGAAGATCGCACTGTGGATTGGCAATTCAATTTAGAATGAAATACAGCGGCTGCAAGTTCCAGGCTAAGTGCATCATTGCTCACTTGAGGTCACTTTTTCAAACCTGGAGTCAATAGTTCTCTAACAATAAGAGCTTTGGTTCATTTTCTAGACCCTTTTGAAACTGTTACCTTACTCTTGAATACCCCATTATTTTTCTTAATGTAATTGCTTTCCCTGGCTCTATTTTGTAATAACATAAGCTCTATAGCTGTGTGTGTGCATATGTACATATGTATTTGTGTGTGAAGCAAAGACCTATCTCTGCAAGTCATACCCCGGGAGGCTTTGAGTGGCTCTGGTGTGCAGAGCAGTGATAGTCATAAACCTTTAGCTGCCACAGATATGTTCCAGTATTTTTCGTATTACATTTTTCCCACGATCTCACCTTCCATTTCCCAGAGCTTGCCTGATGAGTTTGGAAGCAGTCAGCCAAGTCTTTCCAAATGCTGAATAAAGTACAGAATTCATGACTTAAATGTCAAGCAGGATGGTGATCCTCTCTTAAATGTCTAACGTTCTGGAACAGTTTTGATTTTAGGCTTCGGGTTTTTGTAAACTTGTCTTCTAAAATTACTAACTGACCAATAGTACCAAAACACTGAGCAGCTACAGGGCCATAGCAAAATGCTGTCTGTTTTATAGAGTTGTCTCCTGATTCTGAGTTGTCTGAAAAGAAGGTCCCAGGATTTCACAGCATTGTACCTAAGCTAAGGATTTACAGACTAGATTGTGCATTGACTCTCTACATCACTGGTCTCTGGCCCAGCTTGAAACGTGCATAGGCTTATGAGATACAAAATTAAATCTCTAAAACCTTCTAGTGGATATTGAAAAAAATCAAAACAAATGAAAATAATTCAGCTTCAGGATCTCTAGAGTGGCCTTGTTCTAGCCAGTGGCACTTCTTGATCAATTCCATGTGTGTGATGAGTTTGTAAAAGTTTTCCTAGAGTTACTTCCACATTATTTTTACCAACTTAATTTTTAACTGTTTCTCTTGGGTAACTTGGGCAAGTGTTATCGATTCCCTCAGAATTATGAAATGGGCAGAATAGTTGGGCTTTCTTTGAGGGTTTCTTTAAATGTTTGATTAGCAGAAGACAGACACTTGTGTATAAATTAAATTCTAAACATAGCTGATCAGTAAAAATATCATTTCATGTATGTGTGTTTATGGAAACAAGTAAAACGTGAATTATAGCTGTATTTCAGGAATTTCATGGTCAGACAGTAATCAAAGTATCAATAGTCTGCTGCTACTGAAACTAGCAGAGGAGTAAACACATCCATGTGGTGGGTTGGATATTAGCACTTTATCCTTGATAAGAAAAAAAAAATAGATACGATCTCCAATAGACCTTATGTTTCTGATATTTTAATTTTGTGGGTGTGTAGACTCAATTCCTAAATGAAGACTTTCTATTTGATCTGGCCCTTGCAATGATCAGACATGAAAATTAGAGATTAATCCTTCTAAACTCAAATAATTTTCAAATGTCAATTGGCTATTGAAAATGAAATCTTAGCCTTGGATTTGAAGTACATTATAATGGTTTAGCAGGATAGCTGGCAGGGTTTTTTACCGATAAAGCCAGAAAGTGGAATAGACATTCAGAAACCTTCTCTTCCCCATTCTTTTCCAACAAATGTCCAGACTGAGCTTTCACAGAGCTGAAAGCCAAAGCTGAGATACTGGCAGAATCTGGGAAATGTTGTTTTGCTGTGCTTCCTTACCTGGTGAAGAGGAGAGAGAAGATGAGGGGAGTGATTTCTTTTTTTTTTTAAGTAGTAGGGAAAGGCTGGGAAAAATGTATAATGGACTGCAGGGGATGATAAGCTGATAATTGTATCACATTATGCTGATGATGCATCATAATAACCTTGAGACAGTGAGTGAAAGTAAAAGGAAGCAGATGTGCATGTTAGGGAATTGGGGGCAGGCACCGTAAGCAGAGCACAGGCAGGAGAATTCACAGGAGGCGGGGGAGAAGAGCACCCAGCCCTAAGTGAATACCAAAATTAGGCTCTTGCTGCATATCTTGTAATCTGAGATTCCCAGAATAAGTCTTTAACATAGTATTGAGAGTTTTGTTCACTGTTCTCAATGCTAGTTAGTATGCGAAGTGTGCACCAGTGCTGTAAATAACCTGGGTCGAACGCGCCTCTGAAGGGTGAGGACCGCGACATGTCGTGTGCTCTCACTGAGCTCTGCTTGCTGGCAGGCAGGTTCTTTTTGGGAAGTCTGTGGAGATGCTTTTTAGACTTATTTGTTTATAAAATAGTCACTTAAAAAAGAGTGACCATCCCCAAAATGTCCACCTTAGTTTCAGGATTCAGCTGCGTATTGTAAAACAGACTGTTGTTTATAAGAACTTGGCTCCTATGAAAACTAAATATTCTAGGCAGCCTTTGGATAGCATAGTAAATAAGGCATAGAGCTGCACTGAATAATGGGGAGAAAAATAAATATTGAAGAGTTGCTATTTCATTAAGTAATGTCTGTGCAGTGTGTGAAATGAGGCAAGGGAACTATGCAAAGAGTCTCTCACCATAGGGACTATCATAAAGGGTTCACATGAGGAACTTTAATTCGAGTATTTTCCTGCTTTTAGAATTTAACTTGGCAATGTTACCATAGTATTATTGCATTGTTACTAGTATGTTCCTAAGTTCTTTTAAGTAGCAAACTTTGAGTGACTTCAGTCAGGCTGAGCACCCATTGAGCACGGAAGACCCGTCTTTAGATCCATGGGACTGGGTACAAGCACTGGGGCACATTTGTTCAGTATCTTCTGTGCCTCATGGGCACTGGGTGAGAATGAGATGTGCTTGCTGCAAAAACAGTCTCGCAGAGGTTTTGTTGTTGTCACCCCAAAAGCCGAGTCCCTAAACAGAGTTTAGGGGATGTATGCAGGAGTTGCATCTGTCTTCATGCTTGTGCCTTCTGACATCTATTGCAGTACCTGTTGCCTGCATTTTTTTCATTCTCTTTGTCTCTGTTGTCCTTCTGTTGCCTGACTGAAGTAAAGAAACTACTGGGGCTGCAGGAGAGAGGATTTCCCTGTGCTGCCACAACTCATAGCCCTGTGACACCAGGTCAAGCTGGAACCATCAGCAGCAGGAAAGCCCTGTATAATGATCTCTCTGGGGTGTGCAGAGCAGCATATTTGGTCATTTATGCTTCTATTTTCCCATATGACATCAAGTACAGTCTTTTATTTCCCCCTAATATGGGTTTATATTCACCGGGCTATGTAAAGGCCAAACGTCACGCCTACGCTCCTAGATCTTTGCAACAAGGGTGCCCACAGTAGAAGTCCTGCCCTCATTAGGAGCACGGAGAGACTTGGGAGAGAGACAGCTCCCTGTGCTCACTCTGTCTCTGGCAGCAGCCTACACACGTGTCCCGTGTAACAAAAGCATCACACGACTTTGGGTATGTCTCATGTCACTGACTACAGAGGAAACTGGAATACCCTTTTGCTCGTATGTTGGCACTTTCCCCCCATGGAGAAATGAGGCTATGCTTTACCAGTAATTGCAGCAGTTGAATATCTGCAGTGCGTTGTGAACCTCTCATATGTGTCTTTGTGACCTGTCTTGTAAGAAATACCAGTAGGTGAGTTACAAAGGAGGTGTGTGTTATGGGCGATTCCCCTTCATCCTGTGTTCAGTAGCATTTGAGCTAAGCCTACAGGCCTGACTACAAGACAGGAGAGCAGATTCTTGCAACAAAATGCAGACAACTGTTCACATCGGTCTGTTTTTCTCGTGTTTTTCCAAAATAATCTCCCAGGGAATATGTGGAAAAACAAACAGTAGATCCTTTACTATTTTAGGAGAGGGGTGGAAACAAATTCAAATCCAAAATACTAGCTTTTTAAGTGCAAAATGTTCCTTCGTTAATTAATACTTGGCAAAGCACTTTAAAGATCAAAGTGTCAATATTAGCTAATTTTCATGACACACCTGTAAGGTAAGCAGAAGTTATATCCATTTATAGCCCAGGAAGTTGAAATAATGTCTGACATCAGCATTTTCACACTTGCTGCCTGCTTAATTTACCCAAATAACGAGTCGAATTCTCAGAGGTTCTGCATATTTGTGTTGTTATCTGAAATTGGAGCTCCAAAGTATTCACACTTCTTAATCTGAGTGCAAGTATTTTGGTACAAACACATGGATCTGACAGCTAAATATGAGGCACATGCCTGTTCCAAACTTGAGCACCCCTAGAAAGTCCAGAGCTGGATGTTGCACGTTGTTGGGTCCCAGGCTGGCCTCAGGCTCCTCTCAGGCTGCAGAGCTTAAGGCAAAATGTTGCTTGGTTCTCAGCAGAGCTGCAAAGTGCTTGGGGTATAGCTGTGTTTGGGAGGGTCAGTCTAGAGGTTTTTTTACAGGAGGAGTGCCTGAAGTCGAAATAAAAATTGCATGTGATGGCAGTTAATTTTTTTACGTCCTGCTGTTGCTTCCATTAGAAATGCAGGTTACCTTGTTATTTCTGTCATGGTGCTTTCTCCTTTTGTTACAGCATCAGCAGAGTGGTGTAATTAGGCTGGAGGACAAATTTTTGCCATGCTGTTCAACAGGGACCGAAAAGGAAAGGGGATTGGGAACAACTGCTGTGTCCCCTTCAGTATGCAGCACAACTTGTTTCCAAGTGTTGTTTTAGTTGGGCTGGTGCTGGCTTTCAAGTGCCTTGCTTTGTCCTTCCAAACAGTTTTTGTAACCTGTTTGTTCCGTTCAGTGTGTCAATACCGTCCCTGAATACCACACAAAACTCAGTGAACAGGGTTGTTCGGTCCCGTCTGTTCTCACTCTTGCAGGAGCAGGTGGGAGCGAACAAAACAGCAGCCAAAGGCTTTCGATGGAGGGTTTGGCACTTCAGGGAGGGAGAAGCCGGGGCTACAAAAAGGGGGCTGATTGCACAGCCTGGAGCAGGATTGCACGGCTGAATTAGTGGCTGGAATTGTCCCGCTTTTGCATTCAGACAGCTTGTTTGCTGCCTTGGCCCTGCTCAAAGTAAGTGCTGCTGCTAATAACAAAGCTCAAACCAGAGGAGGAGCAAGGGATTAAAAACAGAAAATGATGACTCACCCTCCCGGCCCCCCTCCCCAGTTTCAGTCCCCACTAAACCACTTTACCTCACCAAAGCCTTGGTGGCTTTTCATTTATAAATAACCTTGTGTTTGAAATGTTAAAATGTGTAGGCAGGGATTAAAGGGATATGTGATGCTCCAGCATTAAAACAGCGCAGACCTCTTCAAGGGAATTGCGAAGGAAAATTAAAACGTAGTTGTTTTTGGCAAGGACTGCTGCATCCTGTGGAGATCAAGAGAAAGCACAAAGCATTTTACCCAATCCTAGTGAAACAGGACGAGCTGGGTTTGCTAGAATAGGGCTTCACATCAGTGCTTCATGCTACTAAGGCTGGGGGCTTGCAGGCAAGAGGTTCACTCAGAAATTTCTATTGAAGGCACCTAAACTGTACTTCTTCTTTTCCTCCTATAAATGTTGATGAGTACAAGAGCTTTGCTACCATCCTCATTATAGCAAGTTTGCTTCTTCTTATAATCCACTGACTGACAGGTGCATTACCTCCTACAGCACTGAACTCCAGCAAAGTGTAGCATGTGGAATTTTGTAGAAATAAGCAGGTTACAGAGCACCATACAGGAGCAGGAATATTGGCACCAGGTTTCTTGTTGTGTTCAACTGCTGAAATCAACAATAGTCCCCATTTGGAGAAAGGAACACGCCATGGTTTAGGTGGAGGGAACTGTTGCAGATCAGTTGTTAGCATCGATTCTAGCATTGATTCTAGAGTCTGAATGTCATTTACAGTGTCATTCTCAAATGCTACATTAGCTTTGTCTCCATAAACCTTTGATTTTTGGACCAAAGTGAGCCCTTTCATGTAGTTAGGGAAATCAGCTTCTTCACCCCTTCACCCCCCCCTCCCCCCTTTCTTTTTAAGATAAGGTGGGTGCTAGCTGATGACATTGCTGCCACTGGCTGCTTGCAGGTACAGAGCAAGCCCCCCAGCGCTGTGCGATAGCTAATAAATGAACTGCTGTAGGACTCCCCAGTCACTTCAGGCCTGAATTATTTCTGACTTCACTGAGCCTGCAGAACCCGAGAGCGGGATTTTGGGGGGGGAATCTCCATGCTGCCCCCCTCATGCCGGCTGCCCTTTTCTTCCCTTTTCTCCCTGGTCTTTTCTTCCCTGTGGGTTGTAGCAGTGGCCTCTGCCACTCTCAGCTCCATTCATGGGGACTTCAGCCCATGACTTTCCGAGCAGGGCTGCAAAACTTTATTTGGAGCCCTTGTAGTGCCAATTCCTTGGGTTAGGTGCAGGAACGCCCCATCTGCAAGGGGGCTATGAGACTCCCTGTACCTAGCAGTCTGAGTGCAGTGTGCAGGACTTCTGCACTGAATCCCACCCTTCATGCTGTTGCTTTACAATGACGATATTGTTTAAACAGTTGTCACATGTGAGCTGATATATTGCTTTGCTAAATGTAGTTGGTTTGCATTAACACGTTGGTTTGTATGGAATACACCACCTCCGCTGCTCCTAACCTTTCCTGTTGTTTTTTCTGCTAGCAAACTTCAAAAAATGCCCTGTGCTTGCAGGGTGCTGCCTTCTTAATGCTGTTTGCATGAATCTGTTTATAAGCCTGGCTTGTGTTCTTGTTTTGTTTTTCTCCCTGCTTTAGTGCATTTAAATGTATTAGTTGAGAAAAACCTCTTTAATAATCTTAAGTTCAATTAATGTTTAATTAAAGGATTTAACAAGGATAAAATTAAGAATTAAATACTTGTCCACTTAATAATCTTTAGAGCTAAGTTCAAGGCAAGCCTCTGCCTTATTTGAATCAGTTAATGAAATACATGCAAAAAATACATTTAAAAATAGCTGTTCCTGTGGACATCTAGACAATATTCTGGTGTCCTGTTGCTGTAGTACTCGGTCTGATTGAGCACAGTGTCACAAAGTATGTCAGGAAGTAAGAATTTCTAGTGTTAGGCATAAAATGTCTTATTGTCAGTCGGTAAGTCAGTGATTTAGTAAACAGAAGTCTTCCAAAGATACACAAAATACAGCCTTGTTTATCCTTGTCAGTTTTACTTAAAATGACGTCAGTTTAATTTGTGACTAGTTAATGAATTGTATTAAATTACGGTTTCTGGGAATTTCTGAGTTTGCAAAACATTGCAACTCCAGTGTTTATACACAGCTGGTATTTTCTCTAAGATATGTCTGGGAATTTGCAGACAACTGAAGGGACCTGCCACAGTTTTCTTCAAAGCTAGGCCTACCTTTTCACACAATTGTTTGAACCTGGGGCAAGGAGGATGGTGCTGTTTGCATTGAGGATGCAGGGAGATGTGCACAGCTTTGAGAACTCTGACTGGTTATTTTTCATATATAAGCACAGAACCGTGTTTATTTCTTATTTAAAAAAAAAAAAAAAATCCCCCTCCTGTGGAAGTGATGGCTTCATGAACCATGGTGGGGATTTATGCTCAGGCCTGCTCTTCTCATTCTCCTTTCTTGAGCTGTTTTCTTCTGAGATCCTCTGACCGCATATCAGGAGTCCTGGGGACATGGCAGAGGAGAACAGAAAGCTGGCTCATGGCTTTGACTTCCTCTGCCTCAGTTCCACACCCCAAAATCTCCACCAGAGGCTACTGGACATTTGGGTCTTTAGGGTACTCATAAGAGGAAAAAAAAAAAGTGTCACGATACCATTTATGTTATAATGAGTAAAAATATACATTAGAGCTGATGTCAGGGATGGTGGAGTAGATTTCTGAGGTCTTTCAGCCCTTCTTACTTCCAGTGTCTTTAGAAAGCAGGAGATAAATAACCCAAACAGGGGAAACCTACCTAGGCCAGTTTGTTTGTGCCCTGCAGTGGCATTGGTTGTCAGTGCTTCACCAGAAGTATCCGGAAATGGAGTGACTGCAGAGGGGTCTGCTTGGTCTCAAAGCCAAGAAGATCCCATTTCAAAATGCTGGGAAGGCAAGGGGTGTGTGGTCAGTAGCCCAGGGGTAAGCTGGTTTTCATACCCTTGGTTGAACTCAAATCAGGCCATCCATCCATATATGAAATCTTCAGTTGATTGACTTGAAAGATATATTGGGTAGCATTTGTTTATAGTGGCCGAAGCTGCAGGATATGGATTTTATCTGATGTGTAAATATTTGTGGGGCTACCCTGGGTTTGCTTTGCAGGATGTGTATGTTTCCTTCTTGAGCTGCGCCACATGGGAACCTTCTACCTGTTTGCATGATTGCAGATGTTGCCTAAAGGAGCTCTATGCAAAGAAGTTAACTCTCCTAGGGGAGGTATATGTGAGCAAAGCTTCTACAGCTGGGGGGCAAGCTATGCTGAGAGAAATGGGTCTTTGAAAGTATGTCTTTGAAGTATATATAGGACCCGGAGGAAAAGAACGAGTAAATGATGTAGGCTGGGAATGGAAACCAATAACTAAAGAAAGGAAAATGTTCCCAATGCAACAATTTTGACTGACGAGCAAAATTGAATATACTGACATATTATTGTAAGCAAATGTGGCACCCTGAAAATAGTCATCCTATACAAAAGCACAAAAGAAGAATGTGCAGAGATAACATCCTCTCCCAGGAAGCCTGTCAGTTTGCTCTGACAAGGTGAGAGACAGTATTTCTTTCTCCAATTCTAGGACACCTACTGAAGGTACGTTCCTTGAATTGTCGGGACATGTTTACACTGGGTACCAATCCACACTGATGCTGCACAAGTTTATTTGGTTCTTCCATCTCCCCTACCTGCTTGTTTCTGCCACTTCCATGGATGGCATAAGTATGGAAGCAACTAAACCTCAGGTCTGAGGAAAAAGCTGGAAACTAACCTGACCAGGAAGTGAAAAATGGGTAGCTCCTGCTGGAGCAGCTCCATGAGTGTGCTCACACCTTCTGTTGCCTGCCAGTATCAACCTAAAGCAGAGACTTTCCTTTCAGAGCCATGGCTGCTGCATTTAGAGGCATTAGAACTTCTCTCTGGTGATGAACGAGGTATCAGCTGTTCTGCCCAGATGTTAGGCAACGTGTGACATTTACCCAAGATCTTTCTTTGAACTGAATGGCAGGACAGCCTGTGGAGAGAGGGGCAAGCTGCTTGCTGTCAGATCCACTAGATAAAACTGCAGCTCTGACCTTGTGGGACAGTAGAGGAAAAAGCAGGTGTCCCAAGTGGATATTAGGCATGCTGTGATCTTCCTCTTGTGTCTCTTAAGCAGTGACAGGAGCCTGGCCTGTGACTGCAGTTGCTGAATAACTGGGGAGAGGAAAGCAAAGAGAAGGTTGTACAAGTCTGATGTTTCGTGACACACGAATGAGGCAAGCATCTCTACAGCGATGCTTTTTGTCATGTTCTGCCAACTCTTTTTCTGAAGTTGAACTACATTTACTGTCTTTGGCATTTCTAATACATCTAACATTCTTGTGCAGGGTAAATACCTGACAGCCCTGGTGTGGTTAATTCATTCCCCTGCTTTAAAGAGTTGAGGTATCCTTGTAAAATACTGTCGTACACAAGTAGTAGGTGGCACAGTGCATGCTGCTACAGTAAGGAAAGTAGAGCCTTTTGAGTACATTCCCTCAGCAGATGCACATTACAGCTTACCACTATGTTTTCTAGAACTGTTTGGAATTGCACTGGGGTCTCTGTTTTGTTTTTTTTTCCATTCACCAGCCTTGGAAAATGCATAAGCATCTAAAAAAACAGAAATTAGTACAAATTGATGTCATAACAACAAATTTTATTAAAATTATTGTCTGTCAGTGTGTGAGTGATGTTGATAAATTAGATTACCAAATGATTTTGTTCACGACAAGTTTGCTTTCATTATGGGTGAAATATGCAAAATAATATCTAAATAAAGACTAAGTTAAGCTGTTAAATGCTGCTTCCGGGAGCAATCAGACATTTTCTGGCTTGTGCTTTGATTTGAAGGCTGTCTGTCAGCTTTCATCTTTATTCGTGGTAAATAAAACCTCTTCCCTGAAGGGATCAAGGTATGAGAGAATAAGAACCATAATATTATGCCTACCGCAATCAGCGATTTTGTAGGGATCTCATTAAAGTTCAAGTTCTTTACCTGCAAGGGAGCAGAAATACCAGTATATGCAGCAAATAAGTCAGACACTGTTAAAGGGGATCAAGAGTGCTTATGTCCAAAAGCTATTATAGCACTCCTAGTCAGGAACCAACAGCTTGCAAAGTCTTGGGAAAAGTAAAAGCATGTGGGGAAAAAAGAAGGGGCCCAGGTGTTCCAGGAGCTGTTTAAGGAAAAGGCAGCCAGCTATAGTCAGTAGAGAGAAATCAGCTCAGCAGAGCCTTGCCAGCTCACCAGTGGCATTTACGATGTTTGTGGCCATCAGCAGTAAGTAGTGGATTTTCTTGGAGTCATGGCTCTTGGTTCGCCTTATTGCCTGGAGGCTGTGCTGATCACTGGTAAGGAATGGGGTGTGTAATTCACAATATTGCACAGGACACAAGTGCCCATATGATGTGTCCCTGCTCCAGGGAACCGCCCACAGGGGCAGAACTGCTGCTGAGCATGTGAGCCTGCACAGGAGGGGGGCAGAGGCAGATGGCTATCAAGAACCAGAGTACATCTGTAACCACACTTTCTGCTTTATCACGCGGATGTCACACAAAGGGGAAAGACTAAAGTACAGGGAAACTGCTAAGGCCAATGCCAGCACCTTTCAGGAGAGAAGATGCCTAAGATGATAAATACTGAGTATTATAGTTCTCTCCCTCATACTTTCCTCCAGCCAGCAGTGATTAGTCCTGTGCTAATTTGAAAACCAGGCAGGTGACAGTCTGAGGAAGCACAGAGAATTCATTTAATGACTGCATGGCAAAATAAGACTGATGGAGGGCCAGAGTTAAGAAAGGCACATGTGTTGAGTAAAATATTGTGCACTGTGCAAATGGCTGTTGAAGGATATCCATATCAATGTGTGTCCTATCCACATATAAATGGGTATTTGTTCTGCACAACTCTTTCTATATCCATTGCCAATGGAACTGTGAGAATGTGAATATATATACTACAGAAACCAAGCTTTCCAGAACACCTTCTGTGGGGATGAGAGTCAGTGCAGCAAACTAGCAGGGCATCAGGCACAAGCTCAAAGGCAGTGGGTAAAGTGCTGCCTGCAGTCATAAGTGACAGACTACACTCCAGATTTTGGTGAATGGGGACAGAGCAAGGCTGCTAAGTGCTTAGAACTGTAGGAACTCATAAAGGTTTGGTGAAAGTGGAAGAGGAACTGACTGAAAAGTTCTGTGCTCATTCAGGAGGAGGCAATCTTTCCTCATGTGATTACATACATACGTGAAGATCTAACAGGTGATGACATGGAGAGGCTGGTGTCCATTGTAACAATAATAAGAGGTCCAGGTAGGAACAAAAAGAATACTGTGTATTTGATGAAAAGAAACCACTGTACACAAGTGGCTGAATGTCATCCTATGTGGGATTAACTGATCTCAGAGCTCTTTAGTGCACAGAAGTGCCTGGCAGTGTCTGATAATAAGCTCTGGCCAAAACACGCTGCCTAATAGCAAAACATTGATTGACTTTCATTTAGTATTATTTCTGCACTGAGGTATATCTGACATGGCCCAGATTTTGAGTTTTAGCGTCTCTTCTTGCTTGATTTATTTCTGTTTGTATGGCCACTATAGCACAGTGCCTGGCCAGATCACGCTTTTGTATGCTGGGAGTGAAAGGACCATACAATAGGTTTCTCAATTATATATTAAGAGCATACATCACTTGACAGAGTGTTGCTTTCATGTTCAGACAAATTTAATTCTCTTTTGTTGAGCATGCATTAAGAGAGTATAACTGGTATAAGGGCCAACAGATGACATAAAGTATTTGGTGAGAATTTAAATTGCTCAGATACTTAGGAACTGTTGTATTAACTGTTTTTATGGAATAATGAAAAGTAATGTTATGACCAAAATCTGACATTTACTTTTGATGTAGTAAATGTTGCTGCTCTACAGTGTTACATTATTAAAGACATCTATGTCTCTTCGGCTGCTTAGTTATCCCTTGTGTTTGTCCATGCTGCACAAGGAAGGATTTTTCAGTACAGAAGCTGAGGATTTAACCTGTGCCAAAGAGTGATCCACAAGTTGAGACATGGTCAGAAATTCTTGGTTTTATTCACTTGACCATCCTGGTATAGAGTTTGGGCTATGAAGACTGTCCTTTCCTACAGACCTCTCAGTTCTAAATATATCTATTTTCTGAAGGCTTTCGTATGGAAGTGTATACACAGTTTCCCTGTTGCCTTTACTTGGGTGTCATTTCTTTGTCCTACTCTGGTTCCCTGTGAATTTTGAGCGGAGCTCTCCTGGGGATCAGCCTGCTGAAGATCGCCATGGCAACCCCCAGAAAAATGCACACTGCAGGCAGGCTCGAGGTGTTGTGGCTGTTATCCCTGTGAGAGCTCTGATGGTCCCTGGACTTCTGGACTGAGCTGCAAGAGGGACAGAGTCGGCGAATGAGAGCACTGTGTACCTTGCCCATTAAAAATGTTTCCCATGTAATTTGAGGAACTCTGGGTATTGTTCACGGAGGTACCGATTAGCATCCAGTGTTTTCATAGCCTGCTGCTGAGATTTCCCTTTGCAGACTGTAAACCCTTGTTTATATTCCACATAATTCTATTAGTTTCCTATGTCTTAGCTCTCCCGGTTTTCACTCAAGACTACTGTGGTAGCCATTGCAGAAGCAAAGACTGGTAAAAGTTTAAAGATAGTTGGTGATAAAATACGCCATAAAGATTATGATGCAGAGTTCAAAAGAGGTGAGTGCTTGTATCCCTGCTGTTCCCAAATCTTTTTTTTCAGGATAAAAATGAAAACATTCAAGGCACAGTTATTTCATAGACGAGTATTTCATGACTGTGGTTGTGAGAGCATAGGTTCTTTTCAGCAGCAGGAAATAACTGAAACTGGATAAAAGTGTTTTGTTATCTGAGACAAGAATTAGGGGCTATATTCTGGCATGGGCTGTGTGACACAGGAATTCTGTTTTACAGGACTGAATTAAGAAGTACAGCATATCCCAGAACATGGAGGGTTTTTTTTCTTTTTGATTGTTTTTGGTTTTAGTGCTATCTCAACTGACCAGTTTTAAAGCTAGTAATGCTCAGTGACTAACTTACTGTGTAATCAGCAGCTTTGAATAAGGTGCCTCCACTTCCAGTTACTGCGTGGGGAGTGCCGAGCCCATCAGGGCACGATTCGCGAACAACCGGGATGCAGCACAGGAATGCCTAAAGTAGTTACCAAGGAATGCCTAGGAGAAAACTGTATTTGAAATTTTCCTTTTTAGGAGTTTTCCCAAACACATTTTTGGATGCATACAGGCACTTACATCAAACTTAGTTTCACAACCTGCTCCCTTGCACAATCGGATCTGCAGTGTTGTTCTTTAGAATAAAAATGGAGCAAGGCTTGTTCTCTCTTCTTTTGAAATGTTTTGGACAAGGTACATGATGCTGATGATAGTGCCCTTTCCTTTACATCTGTTCTGAAGAAGTATGGCATCTGGATTCATTGCGTTCCTCAGCCTGAGAAAGAAGGCGAAGGGGGAAAAATGAGATCTGGTTCCCACTCTGAAAAGGAGTTAAATGCTCTGCATTCAGGACTGAGTAAAATGCACAGGCTGATCCTACACCAGGGAGCCTGAATTACCCACACAACTCAATGCCCTAAGAGTCAGGTACCTCTCTGTTCCTATAAGTATAGAAACAAGTACAGCATTGGGTGTTTTTCAAATGGGATGATCAAGGAGCCCCCTTGGGGCAAAGACATCTGGTAGCAAAGCATTAGGGAGATGGGCACAGATGGGTGCACTCCACAAAAAGCCCAAACTCAATTCCTACGAAATTGTTCTAGCTACTGAGCTGCTGTACAAACACTGCAGCATTATTAGTATGTTCTCCATCCTCCACTCCCTCCAGCCACAGGTTTGCATTTCTTTTTGAATGGAGGCGGCTCTGGCATGTAAGTGCAGTGATCCCCACTGCTGTGCTTAAGTACTCTAAATCCTGAATTGAGCTTCTAGTGGAGATGAATATAATAGTGTTTAGTCTGAGGTTCCTAGACAGGCTTCAGCATGAGAAAAAGAGCAGAGCTGCTGAGCCATGACAAGGGGAAGGTAGTTCAGCTTCTGCAAAATCGAGAATTTGACTGAAAAAAATAATAATAAAAAAAAAAATAGAAAGGTAATGGTATGCATAGGCAGAAGTTATGAGAACAGTACTCTGGTATGGCAGATAAAACTTAGGAATGTTACTTTCATTTTTTGTAGTTAAAAGACTAACGAATAGTTTATGTCAACATGCGACCATTAACATGGAATAAATTAGCCAATTTCCTTCTAAGGGCAATTAATTAAACTCACACATGCCTTTTTCAAAGAAGCAGTAAAATTATATGCTATGCCACATACTTTAACCCATTTATAGGCAGTAAAACTGTAGCAGATTAAGGATTGTTGAAACGTTCCTGCAAATGCTGTCCAAAGAATATAGCACTCTGACTGGCTGAAGGCAAGCAAAGTACATGGGTTATTTTAACTTCCTGTTTGCCTACTTAAAGTTCATAATGGGACTGAAAAGCATATTCTTGCATTTTGGAAGACTCCTGTTCCCAAGATTTCATCGAGACAAGGCTTTTTAAAACTTAATGTTAGAAAAAATCATTGTTATTGGTGGTGGTTCTAGCAACCACTGAACTCCAGATGCAATTGACAGGAACATTGTAAGTCAAAAAATGTTTTACCTGAGCCCTAATTTTTTTTTAACTGTGAATTTAAGAGAAAAATGTGAAGGTTATGTGGGTCACCGCTCTGCGAGAATGCATAACGTAAACAGGATAAAATGACTGGGAGTTCATGAAATCTCAGCACAAGCAAAGTTTTAAGAAGTGCTGACTTCCTGCTGCAACTTCCAGCATCAGCATCAATTGAGTCTAGTGTATTTATCTTCCTTTGTCGTTATCACTAAAATTAGTTTGTTTACATTTTTGAGCAAGTTAATGGCATACTTAGTGCTTATTTGTGCCAGGCAGAAACAACCCAGCAGAGAATCAACCTGCTCCTTTCACCTCTAAAACACAGTTACTAGAATAATGGTGAGACAACTGGTGCTCTTTGGAAAAGTTTCTTCTAGATGAGAAAGTAAGAGGTTTAGCTCAGAGGCTGGGCTTCTGATTCCTCTCCTATGCTGAGAGGCGTAACTCTCTGGAGGTAAGCTACAGTAGATCCTGTCAGTTCCTGAGGACTCTGCAGGGAAATAAAGGCAAAAATATCTGAAGAGGCTTTCCTAGAAAAAGAAACTTTCGGTGTTGACCAGGATTAATACCCAGAATTGTTTGTTACAAGTCTGTTGGTTCCTAAAACTGTAATGTCTTTCTTATCCTTGAGGTTCGTGTACTAACTCATTTGAATGCATCTTGGCTTTGATGTGGAAAAGCAATTTCTGCCGTGGCTAAAACGTTATGTGGAAAAACACATTTTATTACTTATAAGAATTCTTCAATTCAGCCCTGTTTCCCCATGTCAGTGTCGTCGTTTCCAATGATGCTTTCACCTGGAAAATCCAGACCTTGAAGAGAATAATGCAGCAGGTAACACTTTTAATCAGTATAGGAGATATGAAACAGCAGGGAATAAATTTCCAACTGTGCAGACAGGGAAAAAAAAAAGGAAAAATTGTGAAAGCTGTTTTTTCATTTCTTTCCCCTTAGATTGGTCTTATTAGATTGGGCTTTTATGGTGCCACAGTTGCATACTTGCCAATAATTGTTTCCTAATTCTGCTCTGTTTCTACTGAAGCAATATAAAATGTCAAGCTCCATGCAGCCAGTCAATTTTCAGGATCCCGTGTGGACAACAGAAACCAGTGTGCTGTTAGTAATCTCTTAAAAGGATAATTTTCTTCCTGTATCGATGTTTAATTGGATGGAATCTCAAATCTTAATAGTACCTATGTCATCTGAATAGCCTTCTCCTTGAGGTATGGAAGTGGAAGGGGAAAGACGGCTCATTTGATGAGGAATCTTCTGTCTAATTAGTCTAAACCATGAGTGGAAAAAACGGCAAAAACAAATTTACTGAAATTATTTGGAGAGCCAGAATTAGATGACTTCTCTCAGAAGCTCTTCAAGTATACCACAGCAACATTAAGCAGTGTGTAAACTGTACTTGTGATTGGGGGAGGCTGTTGCTGACGGGCTGTTCAGTGGGACTGAGGGCTGCGGCCATCACGTGTCACTCACCAGCACGCCGGCTTCAGCCTGCAGTCGCGGGGAGTGAGCTGCATCCTTTGGCCTTCTGCCATAGCTGCCATAGCCAGTTTTGCATTGCGCCAGGGTAATATTGCTTTGTTGTGGCAAGCTGCATGAGGGCCAGCTGCACGCAGGAACTGCAGGAATCTGTCATTTATGATCTTTTTTTTATTCTTTGTTTCGTCATAGAATGGTTTGGTGGGAAAGGACGTTAAAGCCCATCCGGTTCCAACCTGGCCGCAGGCAGGGTTGCCACCCACTAGGTCAGGCAGCCCAGGGCCCCATCCAGCTTGGCCTTGAACGCATCCAGGAATGGGGCATCCACAGCTTCTCTGGGCAGCCTGTGCCAGTGCCTCACCACCCTCTGAGTAAAGAATTTCCTCCTAACAGCTAACCTAAATCTCCCCTCTTTCAGTTTAAAATCATTCCCCTTTGTCCTATCACTATCTGCCGATGGAAAAAGTTGCTCTCCCTCCTGTTTATAAGCTCTCATTAAATACTGGAAGGCTGTAATGAGGTTTCCCCAGAGCCATTTCTTCTCCAGGCTGAACAAGCCTAGTTCCCTCAGCCTGTCTTCATAGGAGAGATGCTCCAGCCCTCTGAGCATCTTCATGGCCCTCCTCTGGACCCGCTCCAACAGCTTAACATCTTTCTTGTTTTAGAGGCCTCAGGCCTAGATGCAGTACTTATGTCTTATTTTTTATATATATGTGTGTACATATATATATACTTACCTTGAGCTAAACTAGAAATACTCTTGCACATTTATACTCAGCTTAAAAAAAAAAAAAAAAAAAAAAAAAAAAAGAGAGAAAAAAGATTGAGAGGACGGGACATACTGCCAGGACTGAGAAGGAGGGGTACAGCATCTGCGCTGTGCTCAGGGAGATTAGGAACAAGATGCATCATTCAAAAAGCTGGTATCTTGCCCTAATAAAGAAAAATTAGAAGAGATCTTTAACTCTGGCAGATTGAATTTAAAAGAGTGAATGCACTTCGGGAGGCTTAAAAAGGCATTTCAAGAGTGACTTACTAGAGTAAGCAAAACTAGCGCTCAGAGCTCCTTCAGACATGCCAGGAAAAAAAAAAACACTCAGTGTAGGACCATTGGAGGGCCAGAATTTGGAAGGGCACTTGGAGAGGATGGGGCTATCACAAATATTTTATTCACTTTTGCTGCATCCTGTTCCCTCTGGAAGACATTGGGAGCTTTTTGCATTGAAGTCCTTGGATAGGTGGGATGGAGAAGCGGTGGCACAGGCTTAGCTGGGAGCCTGCTGCAGTTGGAAGTGCCCTAGATCTCATGTTTATACAAGAAAAAGATGAGAGTGTAAATACACAAAAAGGAAATGTCTTTGAGTCCCCATATCCACACAGAAGACCTAAGACCTTTTTCCTCCCTCTGCTATCACTGGACTCTGGCATCAAAGCTTTACTGCTTTGCCGTGTAGAAATGTAGTGCTTCTAGTAATTGTCATGTAGCCATTAGGGAGTGACTTATTTCTAAGTTATCTCTCCCTGTTATTCACCATCCTTCTTCTTCCTACTTTGTCTTTCATTAAAAAAAAAAAAAAAAAAAGCCACTGGCAAAGAAGTCAGGAATAGTGAAAAATGATATAAATTCTTCTGTAAGAAGCAGGGTTTGGTAATTCCCTGGGATGAAAGCAAAAATGATGGTGTGTGACGATAACAGCACAGTCCCAATTCCTCATTCATCTATTCTTGATTCAAATAAATAGGGTCCAATTAAGACAGAGGTGATTACGGCTAAAAGGGAGTAGGTTAGAAATCCATTAATTTCCAAACATCCTTCTGAAACAGACAGTCTTACCCAAGACCTCGTGACTGTCATGCACTGCGGTGGGAAGGAAGGACCACACACGGATGTCCCAGCGCTGCATGCGATGTGGCGCAAAGCTCTTGAAAGCTTCCGGTCATTAAACTTTCCTAAACAACATACAGCTTTTTTCAAAGAATGGTGCTCCGGCTTCACTGAGCTGGCCGTGATCCAGCCCTAATAATTACCTTCTACATATCTAAATTTTTCTTTTTATTTAATTGGACAAGGTCATATGTAAAAAGATGTTATTGGGTAGGATTGGTGGTGCTGGGACAACAGATGCTGTCACACTGTTCATTCAGGGCTGGGTGAAGTGATTCCTATGTGCAGATCTTAGTGAGTTTGTGCAAATCACTCCAAAGCTCGTGAAGGACTTCATAAATCAAGTAGCACTTCCAGAAAGTTCAGGCAAAGCGTTATTAATAGAAGTGCTGAACCCTGTCAGGCCAACCAAACCACTCTGGGATTGTATATGAATATTATTATAATATCCAGGGTGTATAGAGTAGAGAGGCCTGGATTGTACTAGGAATTATGAAGTTTCCCACGTGCATCGACCACCATAGCACACTGCTGCCTAGAAGCCGTGCTGGCGGAGGCAAGGACCACTGATTCTTCTGAGCAAAGGTGGTTGCTCCTTCCAAGTAGATATTATTCCTCCTGTCATTGCTTCAAAGTTTATTCAAACCTTAATAAAAGGTTTCATCTGTGCCATCAGTCTGATGCCTAGTGCAATCCTAGAGCCCGTATTTGTTCTCGCTGTGCGGGTGCGACCCTGAATATGGCACACGCTGTTGTGTTTAGAGCATGGCATTTTGGGTGCCTGGCAGAGTGAAATCTAAAGCCAGCTGACAGCATGTGGCAAACTGCTCTGTCAGCAGTTGTTAAAGTTCTTCTCAGGATTTGACCTAGACTGGAAGGATATAAAAAAGACATTACAAGTTAAGGAACTTCTTCAAATAAGCAAACAATGTCCCTGCTGAGCAGAGCTATTTTTCAGGGGGAGGTGTTTGTTTAATCACCTAATTGACCTGTTGCATTTTTTCCAGATGCACTCAGATAAAGCAATGGCCTTTGAAATCAGTGGCTTAGTTGCCTTCGATTTTTTTTGTCGTTTAATTTTTTTTTGCATGGAGATTTAGATCTGGCCCACTCCTGTAGCTCTTCCTGTGGCAGAGAGCACACTTTACATGTTGGTGAGGCTGAGCAAGCTGACCTTGCTTTGCTCTTTGAATTATAACCTCCTCATTTGGAACACTTGCCCTGCTTTAATATTAAACCGCTGCCTCTCTTGCTGAAGGCGCTGTGCAGTAGGAGTAGATGCAGTTTAAATCTATTGCCAGAGAGCGAGGGACTTCATTCATGTCTGGAGTACTTGAATCCCACCAGTGTTGCTGTCTTTAGCATCAGGGATCAATTATTTCAATGAAGTAACAAATGCACCAAACACAGGCAATTATTCTCCCGATTCCCTTTCATAGGCAGTTTCCCTGTGCCTGTGTCCTCTGGGTGGTTTTATCAAGGGGCTTTGTCCCTGGGGCTAACCAGTTTCTCAGGACAGTTTATAAAAGTAATTTCTTCTCACCATGGTCTCATTTAATTCTTTTCTATAAATCTTGGTGCACTATGAATGCTTTTACTTTTTGAAGGCTTGTCTGAATTCACACATTGGATTAATGTTATTGAATGATTAGGTCAATTTAGCTGAATACTCTTATTTGACATAAGCAATGTCTAAATAAATATTTATACTCAGTCTAAACTAATCTAAATTTTAAGTATTGGCTTAAAAACCTTAATGTGCCTTTTTTCAAAATCTTGTTTAAAAAACAGATGAGACAGATAAGTATAGGTAAAGTTAAAACCTAAACAAGTGTGATTATGTAACTGTGCTTTTTTTTTTACAGCCTTCTGGATATCACACCATAGGAAAAGTGGTGAAGATCTATGAAAGCTGAGTCTAAAAATGTGTTGTCTTTGTTCTCTAAAGGCATTTTCTGCTCTCATTAAAATCAATGGGAAGCTTCTGGGGATTTTTTAATAGGATGAGACTGTATGAGAATGTCTTGGCATTTTGATGACAGAGAGTGCTTTCAATCATCAAATTAGCAGGGTGCATAGGATAGCTGGGCATATACAGGGCAACACAGACTAGTTTGAATGAATTTCCCTTCTGCACAGCGATAGTTCTTTCTAAATGCACGTAAGAAGTACTCTTGCTTACCATTTTTCAATGACCTTTTATGGTTAGACCTGAGGCCTTTATTGAAAACATTTACTACCTTTGTTCTGCTTGCATTCAAATCCTTCCCACCATGTTACTGTGAAGCCAATGTGGGGACAGAGCAAGATGCAGAGTCCTTCTGCATGAGGTAGCACAGCTGAGGCCACAGTGCTGGGCATCTGGCTTTCCCTAAGTCCCTGTGACCGGAGACAGAAGCACTGAGGCTTCAGCTTCCTCAGCCTCCTGGAGCCTACTTTTTCCAGCCCCTTGTCAAGCGTGGTTCCATCTTCTGGCAGCAGCTCTTTTCTGTGCCTTCTTTCTTAGAATCAATATTCACGTGCCAATCTTGTTAGCTGTATCGAGTGTCAGTGTGCTCAGCCTGGATGAACTCCAGCTCTTTATGGATGGTAATACAGTGCTAGTCCAGAGACTCAGCCTCGGTGAATTGCAATTAAGTGAATTCTCAGAGCAAGCAAACGTATTTCAGGGATACTCAAAGAACGATCTTCATCATCTCAGACATCGCCGCATTTCAGTACTTCAGTAACTAATTTCTGAACTTCTCTATAATATCAGTTACAATTTATGCCTACTCTTCTCCCATGAGACAATTGTAAGTTTGAGCTTCCTGTTGGTTTTGTGTGTTATTGTTTGAGTCTTACAGAAAGCTATCAAGAGAAAACTCTGCTCACATACACACGTGCAACTCCTGCTGTTTTCTGTGGGAGGTAGTGCATATTTATTTCATGGTGGATTGTATTAACAAAATCATTTGCAAAGCATCATAGGATGCACAATTCATTCATGTCTCGGAGCGAAGTTTCCTCTGATGCGACTCCACAGGCTCAGTACACATGCAGCAATAAACCTATTGGAAATTTGTCCGTTGTTGAGAACTGGGTCGTACTGTGACTCTAGCCCCCAGTCGTGGAAGTTTCTGGCTTCTGGGACTGGTTTCCAGCTTTATTCAGGAAGGGAAGACTCATGCACAGGGGAGTTGCCATAGCTTCAAAGCCTTCTGTGCCCAGCAGGTTCTAACCTCACACGTTTAAAAAGCCTCCATGTTTATCATGCTGCCATGAGTTTGATGGTAAGCATAGTTAAAGCTTGAGGATACGATATTTCTGATGGTAGTCATAAATGCACAAAATATTAGCATCTGAATGTCTTTAGAAATTCACATTGAAAAGACCAGGCCAAGGGGTAGGATTTTTTAGACTGTGCTAGCACTCTGTCATGGCTACAAATTGCTGGTACATCCAGGGCATGCAGCATGAACAGGCAAATCTCTCTGTGCTCTGATGTGACTGATAGTGCTTCTGCAAGCGTCATACATTTCCACTAATTGGATGCTATTACTACCTGATGCGTGGGTCATTGCTTCTAATTAATTACGGGCCAAGAAGGTGCTTAGTACTTTACAAGATGCGGACAAAGACAGATGTCTGCTTGGGAAATTAAAATGTACCAGACTGAGGGGTTTATATAAAACCAGATCAACTATAAAAATCTGATATCTGGACAGATCATAATAAACCTGATAAAATTAGAGAAATTAGATCAGCTTAAAGCTAATAAAATGTGATAGAAATGTTCAAAGTCATCTGCAAAATTGCTTTCAGACAGGAGGATTAGCATGAAGCTTATTTTTACAAGGATTAGGAAGAATATTTTACAGAGTAAACTGGCTCATAAAATTGTTCTTTTTTACTTGAGTCTATGGAATGACTTATCTCATGAAATGCACAGCATGAACAAAAACATGTTCTTCAGCTATTGCAGTAATAGTTTGTTCTTTCCTTAGGCACCATACGTAATACCAGAAGTGTTCCTGAAACAGCTGTGAGCTGTGTGCTCTGGTTACTTGGAAATAAGGCTGTCTTAATAAAGGCTTCAGAAGTACTTATTCCATAGAACAGAATGGTTCAGTTGGAAGGGACCTACAAATATCACCAGGTCCCACTGCCTGAGAACTTTAGGGCTAACCAAAAGTTAAAGCATATTATTAAGGGCATGGTCCGAATTCCTCTTGAACACTGACAGCCGCGAGGCATCACCCACCTCACTAGGAAGCCTGTTCCAGTCTTTGATCACCCTCAGTAAAGAGGTAAGAAATTTTTCCTCATGTGTGGCCTGAACCTCCCAGGGTGCAGCTTTGTGCCATTCCCACACGTCCTGTAATTGGTTCCCAGCGAGAAGAGCCTAGCGCCTCCCTCTGCGCTCCTCCTTCTGAGGAAGTTTAATCTACATTAAACGTCATAATTCTGTCTGTCCTTCAGCTGCATTGCTGGGAAATGCAGGTTCTCTCTTCAGTGACTTTGTGCTTTGAGGCATATTTGCTATTATCCATATGCATCAGCGCTGTAAACTTTGTGTCTTAATGTAGCCCTATAAATTTTTGGTTTATTTGCTTTCAAACAGTTTCAAGCGGAAAAGTGTTTATGCATGGTGATCATGTTGGAAGAATTTCCTAGGTGTATATTCTCCACTAGAAAGTGTGCAGGCTGTGTCTGAAATTAGAGTTTATCTACTGTACAAAATTTCTAAATACATTGAGTAGCCACTGTAAATTCAAATTTGAAATATATAAATATACAGAACTAC
Source organism: Alectura lathami (assembly GCA_013399715.1). Taxonomy (NCBI): domain Eukaryota; kingdom Metazoa; phylum Chordata; class Aves; order Galliformes; family Megapodiidae; genus Alectura; species Alectura lathami. The sequence continues at coordinate 452,590 of VXAV01005331.1, forward strand.
CCTGTGTACAAAGCAAACATTGTAAAATAGGCTTGGATTAGGCCTTTTAAATACATCAGTGAGTGCCGTAAAATAAACGTTTAGCCTGAGAGCTCAGAAGATGCGTGATGAAAGCTGCCCAGCAGAAGTCTTTGGAGATTGCCTGAGCAATTAAGCATGTGGGATGAAACTGGTCATGTAAGTAGGAGGATTTACACTTCTCCCTGTTTGCCTCATATAATGTAGCTGGCCCTTATTGGCTCTACTAAATCAAGTGTCTGAATACGCTTACAGTGAGAAGAAAACCACTCCTGCCAGCTGTTGAGCATCTGCTCACCATGGGCTGTCAGGCCACGAACAGGCAGAAGAAACTCACCTTGTTACAGCTGGAACTGAAATATGCTCTGCACCAGCAGAGCACCAGGAGTGGACGGCCTCAGTGGTCTTGTCCCCGAGGACATACGAATCTTCTCATGTCAAGCGTGTGGGAAGCCAATAACTTGGGTTGAGGCCTCTTTTCTGTCTGGTAGCATTGAGCATTTAAGGGGGCAGACGTTTGTGTCAGTTCAGATGTAAAATGAAGCTCAGGCCAGGAAGTGGGATCTCCATAGACAGGACAGCACTTGAGGCCAATGCTCTGCATAGCTCGTCCTGCGATTCCTCCGGTCAGAAAGCATTAGGAGTTTGCATGGCATCGCTTGTGGGTTTGCATCCTTCATCATGTGTTTTTTCATAGGGAGTATTCATTTCAGCAGTAGATTAAAGACTCACGGTGCTGCCAGAAGCATGAAAAATGCCACTCCTTCATTTGACTGTGGTTAGCCCAGCTCATCCATCAGGGATATAGAGAGTTCAGAGTTACCAACATTTAGGAAGAATTAGGTCTGGAAACAAAAACCAGATGTTTTATTTACAGCACAAACAGTGCTCTTTTTACCCTCTTTTTTTTTTTTTTTTCTTTAAAAATATCTTTCTGGGTCTTGCAGTTGTTCAAGGTTAAAATAAAATTTGGGAGTGCTTTGATTTTAAAATCAGCAAGGGAGATAAATAAATCCCCCCAAACCATGGGTTGTTAGCGGTAGGAGTGGAAGGGCTGGTTTGCTTGTCTGTTGCTGTTTACATTCATGCAGCCAAAATTGCATCCTATGTTCTTTAGGAACAAGACTTGTGGTTCTCGAATGCCTTTGAGGAGAGAGGAGAAAATTGTATATCTGGGACTAGTAATTTGGGGGATAAATTCTGAGACTTGGGCCTAGATTTTTTTTCAGGACAGACAGGAAAATGCCATACATACACATGCACTTGCTGCACAGAAGCTTTTCCAGGTGAAAATTGCATGCTGCAGAGGGGATTCTGGTGCACAACTCGTGCATCACCTGCATGCTGCTCAGCCCCCAACACGGGGACTTACTGACCCTAGCATGGGGTGCTTGCAGTAGGGATAAATTTCTCTAATGTGGACAGCCTAAAGTGCACCCAGCTCAATGATGCTTGTTTCCATTTGCTGGAATTACTACAGCAGGGTGAAAATGCTCCAGTGAGGAGCCTTAGATGAAGCAGGTAGGCAGCAGCCATAGATTGTCACCCATCTGCTTTTACATCAGCTGGTCCCCTTCTGTGGGGACACAGCCTGGTCCCTTCTAAACTGGTTAGTGGGTTCAGCTGGAGTGGCTGCTGAGCCGCCCAAACAGTGTGGAATGGCTGGTAATATATTTTCATCACGCATTGTATCATGCTACTTTTTTTGAAATAAAGTGCTCGTGGAGATGAAATCGTGTTGGACAATTCTAAAGCTAGGAAAACACACTTTATGACTGTGTTATGCATCCATAAAAAGAGGGTTTTATAATGGTATTGCTGACAGGCCATTAAATAGACAGGCACAAGTAGGTGCTGCTGTCAGGTCCGTGCAAGTTACTGGCTAACTGGCTGTATAAATTTGGAGTGAAATGTAATGAATAGAAATATGAAAAGTGCACGCAGCGTCTGTCTGGGCAGATAGGACTCTCACAAGCTAGCACTGTTCTGCTAGACCCAGGAACACTCTAGTCTCTCATTTTGAGCCTTTTGTGTTTGAAAAACAGTCAAACAAACAAAAAAGGTAAATATGAGTCAAAATGCTGAAATTCTGTTTTGTCTTTTCTTGCCTGCGGCAGCCAGCAGCCAACATGAATAAATAAGTGCAATCAAACCCAACGTGGATACATACAGCCTGTTCTATATTTGTAAGCATCGGGTGCTTAACCCTTTATACCACATGTGGTATTTATTAAAATAAAAAAAAAATAAAATTGAGCTAAAGCTCAATCAATTTCCTGCAAGCCCTCTGTCTTGTGGATTCTCCTTCAGTCATCTCCCCACTAGGTTAAAAGCCTCACCAAATATTTACCTTGTCTCTTTTCTTGCTATTCTTCAATTCTGAGTGGTTTTTTACCTGTCTCCACCCCAAGCTGGAGTGATCACTCAGTGTGTAAAATCAGTAAGTGCCATGAAGTGTTTCTTGCTGCATTTTTCTTTGCTCTGTTTGAAAAAGCACAAGGAGGGATGCAGAAAATGTAGTCAAGAAACAAGAGATGTTCCCAGGTAATGCTGGAAAGAGACAGACAGTCGATGAGGCAGTAAGGATGTCTGAGCTCCCATTGAGGTCTGAAAATCACCTGAGGTTCTTGTTCTTTTTTCCCCCTTCTTTTTCTTCTACCTCCTGCTTTGCCATCAGAGACTTTCCACGCAAGTATTCAAGCTGTAGGAGCGGCAGCCATAGGGGAGGAAAACTTGGAGGCTGTGCCTTCGGAAGAAAAGAGAAAGGTGGGGGTAGGAGGAGCTGTAAAAAACGTGAAAAGATGTGTAGGGGAAGAGGAATAAAAGAGCTTTTTAACAACTGTCATGAACATTAACTTGAAGGGCAAAGAAAAAAACCTTCAATCTCAGAGCAATCAAAATGAGCAATGCTACTATGGACGTACAAATGGTCCAAATGGAAGTTTAAAGAATTTAAAGAAAGACAAATGAGAGAAAACTCTGCAATTTATCTGCAGCAGCAGAAGCCAGGAAAATTCTCCATTCCTTAGCTATGTGTTTCTTGGCTCCTAGCATTCAATAAACTTTCCACTTCAAGAATTTTCTCCATCCTCCTCTCCTTGTCTGTCTGTATGATTTGCATTATCAGCAGCCTAAGCACTATATCTGTTGTCGTGCTCTATTCAGTGTGGCCCGCAGATTGCAGTTTTCACAGAGCTTCTGTCCCACCTGTCAGAATGTCCTGGATAAATCACTGACATGGCCAGAAAACTGTGTTAAAATGAAGAAAGTGGAAACCTGTTAAACCCAAACGGAAAACAAAACCACAAGAAGCAGAAGGATGCGAAAGTGCAGTGAGACGGGGGCATGCAGCAAACAGTGTCCAGCGAGTGGTGGAATTAGGGGGAAAGGATTTGGCTGCATGGGGCTTAATAGCTGACGCAGCATATCGCCATCTTTGCATTTCATAGATTTATGAGTTTATAAATTTCAGAGTGCCTTATCATTGAAGCTTATGCATGATCATTCTATTAAGTCCCATAACATAATGTAATAGGAAGACAAAAAAAGCAGCTCTGCCTTGTGCCAGAATGCCACTTAGCTCAGCAGGTCTGTCTCTGCTCTGCACAGCTGTGTTGCAGCGAGGCTCCCCCTGCCTGTTCACAGATCTGCTCGCACCACACCAAGGTCAGCAAGGGGGAGACTCGCAGGTTTGAGTCACTGCCAGGGCAGGACAGTGCTGCGATGGCTGCGCTGCGCTGGGAACCCCCGTGGGGTTCACTGCTCCTGCTCTGAGGGGTGCAGGGCGAGGTGCATTGCCTGCGTGTGACCTCTGGGCCTCAGTTTTGTGCAAGCGGTAGGGAAAATAAAACCTAACGCATGCTGGAAACGTCATCCTTCCGATTTGTTTTTTGTGTGTGCACATGATTAATGGTTAATTATGAGGGAGAACTGGTTCTGGCAAGGAAGGAGCAGAATAGTTTGTGTTTGTTTCCACATGGTCATGCTCAGATTCCCCCACGCTGGAAAAAAACCCGCCTCCTTTCTTGTTTCTTCCAGGGGAAGTCCAAAACCAGTCCTTGAAGATGACCTTAGCACTGAAAACAAGCAATTCCTTGTTGTAGCAGGGAGCTGGTGACACAGAGTCCTTTTACTATCAGCATAAATGCATTTTTTTCCTTGAGCCATAATATCCTTAGTGGGAAAGCCAGTGAATTGAAGCTATCCTAACTCTGTGGTGTTTCCTTCCCGGGCTCCAGCCTCTCTATCATTCTCTGCTGGCTCCTTGGATAAAAATAAACAAGAAGTTTTTCCAAGTTGCAGAAGGGGTATAGAATAACAGGGCTGGCAATGGTGCGTGGTGCAGCCCCCAGCTTGTGTCCTGTTACTGTGACCGCCTTGCTAAGCAATTGCTCCAGGATGCCAGTAGCTCTCCAGGCTCAGCTGCTGTGGGGATTTACACCTGGACTTGGCTGTTTCCAGCAGCAGGGAATATATAGGTGCCTGTACGCACCTTTGGTAGTCTCTGGGGGGGCACTGTAGTCCTGTGCTGACTGCAGGTTTATGCAGATGTGGTTTGGTCCATAAGGCAGTTCTGGGCATCGCCAGCCTTAGTGTGCAGTTAGGACTGAAAAAATATAAGGTAGAAACTTAAACTCTTGTTAGTGGTAGACCTTCTGGTTTGAAACTAAGCACGCAAAGAAAAACAACCAAGAAGCAGGTCAAAGAGGGGATTCTGTGGGTTCAGATTCCTGCCGAGTCAGCTGCTTGCTATTAACCACGTCACCCAGGCTCTTTTCTTGCAGATCAACTGCATCTTTGTAAAACTGAGAAAGCGAGACCTCATTAAAATGGGCACTTCATTTCTACCGAGAAAACACAAAAAAGATGGAGGGGTGAATGTAGAAGCTCAAACTGAAAGGGAGGTGTGGCCCATGAAGCGGCTTGTCGCCTGTTCTTGCATGCTTCTGGCTGTATCTGTGAGGCTGGAATTGTGTATATGCAACCATCTGATTTGAGATAGTATGAACACTTTTCATTGTAATAAAAGTTACAGTAATAAAAATCAGGATTTGAAGAGAATTTCTGGCATAAGCTACCTGTGTCTTGGAGCATTTCATACTCAGTAACGCTAGAGAAGAAGGTCTTTCCGCAGCTGCTTTTCTTATTGAGTATATTTTAAGCTACTTGGCACTGTGAACTCCTGAAGATTCTTTCACTTAGATAATTTTTTTTTTTTTTAATTCTCAAGAGCAGTCAAAAAAAAAAAAAACAACAAAGACCTTGGACTTTGGCAGAATCTGTGGTAGAAAAGATTTTCTAAATCCAAATGCTGACAGGTATGGCTGTAATAAACCAGGGAATTCATTAGAGTTCAGCTTTGTGAAGCACAGCTCTGCTTCTAAGAGTTCAAATAAATCTGCAAATTGCATCAGTTTGGTTTGTTGGTTTTTTTTTTTTTCCTGATTACCTGCTGATGTTGCAGAGACAGCATGTTATTGGAAATTCTAGAGTCGGATGGCAAAATATGTAAGTATGCATTTTCTCAGTCTCATTAGCTGTTCTTAATGCTCTTTTGAGTGACTCCTAGTTGAAAAATTAAGACTCACGTTTCTCCTGCTCCTTCTTGCTCTGAATTTGGGTCTGGATCAGAATATTAAATACTTTGGAGTTCAGGTATGTGTGGATGAAAGGCTTCCATTCAGACTACCAATAGCGTTATGAATTTAGTTTGAAGCTAATGACATAATTATTAATGCAAGCTCTGAATTTGCTAGCTGTTTGTCTTGTTTAAACTTTTGACTCAACCCTTGGTGCCAAGTTTGTGCCAAGTCTGTAGGAGTCCTTGGTGGGGTGGTGCCAGGATCCTTGTGGATACTGGACCTGCTGTGGAAAACAGTTATGCTCCACAGCTGTTCATTAATGCTTCAGCTGCAGTACCTTGGGAAAACTTTTCCATATTAGGACAAGAAAATATTCTGCAAGCAAGGGGCTGTCTGGGTTGCCCACCCAATTTGTGTATGGCAGCACTAGTTACTGTGGTTTCCGGTGGTGTTAGAGCTGGATGAGATGCCATGTTTAACACCCTTGTTCTCCCCTTGGAAACTGAGGCACAAGGCAGGTGGCAGGTTTGGTGGTCTTTGGTGATATGACTGGAGGTACAGACTCTCAAACTCATCTTCTGACTTTGTGGGAAGCTTGATGGAGGTGACCTTTTAGATAAATGTCAAGAAAAGTCCTTACAATTCAGTGTGGGCAGGCTTGCATATGTCACACTGCTCCATCCTGTCAAAACTGTTCCTTCACCCTTGAGGTCCCAGCTGCCCAGGCTGGCGGATGCCTCACGATATCCCCTCAGGTCCATGGCCTCGCTCAGGGAATGAGTTATCTGAGCTCTTCTTGCAGGAGCCACTGCTGATACACCTGGTCTTCTGAAACATAAGAGTCTTCAGAGTGACAAAAAGGAGCTTCTTTCTCATGCCCCTTTCCCAGGGGCATCATCCTGTGCATGCTGTCCTGTCCTTTCAGTCGCCTCTGGCTTATTCTGGTGCTGCAAGGCACAAGTGATAAATTTGCTCCTCTGTGGGTCCCAGAGTTCATCTCATTCCTGCCGAGTCAGATGAAGCCATGGTGCAGGAAACACTGGTTTTCTGTAACCTGAGTTTATGGTTCCATGTCTTCCATTTGTTTCACCCAGGGATCACAGCAAAACTCCTGCAGAATGCACGGTGGCTGTGGGTGTAACATCTATCATTTGCAACTGGCCTCATAAAATAACCTGTATTGATACAACTATTATACATATTACAAATAA
>VXAV01005331.1:459484-476641 GCA_013399715.1 Alectura lathami
ATAGAAAAAAAAAAAAAAAAAAAAAAGAAAAAGAGAATTTGCCTTGTCTAGCAGAACTTCTGTCTTTCACATAAGGAATAAAATCTGCATTAAGTATTTGTCCATTTTTTGCCACTTTTCCAGGTTCATCAAGTGGGATGATTTGTCCCATACAAGGATGTATTTGCAAATTGTGTTTTGAGAAGCAGTGAAAGAGAAGGAAAATAGCGGTACAGGCTATCACAGCTTTTAATAAAATAGATGTTGGGTTTTCTGCAAAGGGGTATCCCGCAGGTTGCTAACTCATGGGTCCCATCTGCTGGCAGCAAACAATTGGAAACAGAGGACGGTCCTCCATCACAGTGAGCGCTCTTCCTGTCGTTCTACAAAAACAATCTTGGACCTGTGCCATAGCCTACAAAATAAATTGTTCCTTCTCCAAAGCCTTTCCAGCATGTTGCCTTCCTCTTAGGAAATGCACAGGAATTCAGTAGTGTTTTTCCAGGTGATTTCTCTTCTGAACCAGAGAACTACATCTTTGACTGGATTTAGGAGATAGTAATAAAAGTTGTAGCTGTGGGGAAGGATGCTCGCATTTACCTACAGTTCTCATAAAATCAAAAACCTAAATGAAAATCTGTTCATCATCCCCTCTCCACACATTCTCCAGTTTCTGTTCCTAAGTGTTTTTAGCTTAAGAATGAAAGCTGAATTATTTTGGCTTGTGGAAAACCCATCTGAAGCTAAACACAAAGTTAATTAAATGAGAGAGAAGAGAAATTTGTTTTAATTCCTGTTTTCCTAAAATCTCTAAGCCATTTGAGTACATCCTTTGGATTTTTATCTTTTTTATGTAGCAGTTTTGGGGGCTTTTTTCTTTCTGAATGGGGGAGAGTTTGCAATAGAAACCATAGCTCTGTGCATCACTTACTCTAAAAGCCCATCGGATCAGATTTGCACATATCTATTGGCAGACGCATTTGTCTCTAGACCCAGCATTACAAGTAAGAATACTTAATGTAGACTAAATGAGGTACCAGAGTTAATTCAGTATAGTACATTAGCAAGGAACAATTCTAAAAAAAAAAAAAAAAAAAAAACACACACAAGAAAGATGGTTCTTCTGCCTCTGCTTGCTGTCACCNAAAAAGAAACAATATTAAAAAAAAAAAAAAAAAAAAAACCACCACAGAAGCGATGCCAGTGAGATTATTCCTTTATTAGACTTTCTTGTCTGTTGATTTGAGAAATACCACTTGTTTTAGTTGTCAGCTATTGAGATTTTGGGCAAACCTTGGCATCGTTTTGCTTCAATTGAAATGAATGTAAGAAATGAAGTAACATGAAGCTAAAGTTATACTGAAGGCAGAAAAAAGGTTACTGGGAATGGCTGAAGAGCTGAAGGTTCATGTGTACAGGTACAGAAAAGGAGGAAAACAGTTGCTGTATCTGTGTCTACACATTGGTAGTGTTAATTCTTACTGGTGATGAGAGTCGTGGGAATTCAATTTGAAACTCACTTTGCTCTTGTGCATTATGAACGCTCTTTACTTTCTGCATGCCTTTTGAAGAATTGACTGTTACTTAAGGTTATTGGTCTTGCTTGAGTAAAAAGACATAAAGTTACATGTGCTTAAATTAAAATTGATCTGGCTAGAAATGGGGCAGTGCTGGTAGCTGTGTCGTTCCTACACAGTGTCACTTTATAGCACTTTTCCTGTCTGAAGCGTTCTCCCGGGTGCCCTGTGTTTCCTGCACACAACTTCTAGAGTTTCATATTCCTCGTAAGCAGCACGACTCTGCTTGTTTTCAGCGGGGTTCTTTTAAAATGCTCGGATGCTGACATCACGTTCTCCTTCTCACCAAATAATGCTGTCACCTGTTGAGTCCCTGTGTGGCCATGCAGGGGCTGTATGTTACCCACACATTCTTTTTAATTAACATGGAGCCTTTAATATTACATTTTTTCTGCTTTGGGACTGTGTTCATTATTAGAACCATTTTCATAGAAATCACTTTCTGTAGAGTGTATGAATCAGAAATGGAGGGTGTATTTTGAGATAGGGGGAGGGTGGGAAAGGCAATGATGAGAAAGGGAAGAATCAAAAAGGAAACAGTTTTGCAGTTCAAGTAATCTTGATGGGAGAGTGGTAAAGATTATTTCAGTGATATTATAGGGAGTGGGGAGCAAGAAGAGGGATGGAGGCAGGACCTGGAGAGTGAAAGCAGCGATGTGATCCACTGTTATCTTGGGCTTCCTTTATCTTAAACCTGCCAAGAGCTTAGAAGAGAGCTCTTGGTCAGGGGGTATGTATGAGGTCTCATGGCAGGGGGGTTGGAGCTAGATGATCTTTAAGGTGCCTTCCAACCCAAGCCATTCTATGATTATTATCAGGGCATGACTTTGGGTAAACCACACAAGCCCATGTGTAATTAAAGCTATGTAAATAATCCATTGGAAAAGTATTTGCTGCACTAAGTGTCTCCCACTCCCGCTTGCCTTTCTTATTCATTTTGTCTCATGTTTCCTTGACTTGTTCATTTACAACAGAAGCTTTTCACAACAGGGAACTCTTCTTGCTGCATTTCCACAGCACCTAGCTCAGTGGGGCAGCTGTGTTAATAGAGGCCTTGGAGGTCCTGCCCAGCAGCCAGCTGTGCCAGCGTTCCTCCTGCTGCCCTTCCCCTTAGACAAAGTCACGGTTGGGTGAGAACGAGCTGCGGTTGCAGTGCATCTCGTTCCAGTTGCTTTGGTTTTTTCTTCCATAAATTTGGTGTTTTAGAAGTGGGTGGGGATTTAGATCTGGATCTTTTCCATGGCTTATTTAATTTTTGTTTACTGTTCCCTTCAGTGAAGGTGGGGAAACCAAAACCAATACAAAGAACTGCTGCCTTGCGTGTGATAATGTCATTGTGTTTGATGTGAGACCAAGGTGACAAGGAGTGAATGCCAAATAAAAAGAGACAGATTTAATGGAGAATGCATGTAGTTCTGAATAATTGAAGTCAAACTTTTAATTTGAGTGCCTTATAGGATTTGTTTGGCCAGTTTTGCAAAAGATAATTTCCTCTAATATTTTTAGTGGGATTTAAATGTCATTGACCTATGTGGGTATCCTAATGAAGATCAAACTGTCATTAATTTCTTGATGACACTCACTGTAGTCACAAATGAAATTGGGATGTTTTTCTGCTAGTTATTGTCTGGAATCTGATTAGTAAGAGACTGTCCCTGTCATTCACATATTAAATCTGAAGTAAACAAGGCAGAAAATAGTAGGAGGAAGTGCTACCTGTTTTTCGTACAGAGAGATGAATTAGTCCTGTAAGCATCTTTTAAGCATCTTTTTCATTTCTTTTTCTCTTTTTTTTTTTTTTTCTTTTTTTTTCTCTTTTTCTTTTCCTTACATACTGACTCTGGCAGGAACCAGCACAAGTCTTTGTTCTCCCCTTGGGACAAAGGCATGTGCATTGCCAGTGCAGCCTCTGTGCCATTAGCTGGGTGCCCCGAGTGGACAAAACGTGGCAGAAGGGAGAGGTCCGCACAAATGGCTGCTGTGAAGCAATCAGTTTCTAATAACTGCATTACAATTCAGTACCTGTAGTACAATTAGCACTAAAGAGATGCATTCTGCTCTTTCGTTACACTATTTTAATCCACTGAAATAGGTGGACGTGGGGGTGAACCAAGCCCAGAATTTAGGTACGACGAATTACTATCCATTTATTTGAGGCATGTTTTCTAAGCAGAGCTACTTATGGCTTTTTGATTGCGATCAGAGATGGCAATAATTACCTTGTGGGAAAAGCATACGTATATGAATCTGATTTTTTCTACATTTGATCATTGCACAATAGATAGTGGCATGATAAGATTGTTGTGAAGCAACGTTGCAGCAGTGTATCAAGCTGTTTTTATTATTATTATTATTATTATTATTTCATAGCAAATAAATGTCAGGAACCATATATGAAACTAGGTGACATGCATTATGACATATCATTTAGCCGTGGAGATGTAAGCTGGGATCAAAGCTTGTTTGGAAAATTGAGGTCCTTTGGAGCAGTAAGAAATAGAAGTTTCTTACAAATAATATCAGAATTAATTCTGAGTCGCTTCGAGCAGGTCTAAGGTTGTTGCAAAGAAGTCCAAAACTTCATTACCTTGCAAGGCACGTGCTGAAGTCTGTGTATCTCAAGAACGAGGTATAATTCATAGTCCTTTCCTGGTCACTGTCACATGAGGTCAGCCTATCATTAGAAGTTGGACTTGTGCTGTTGGTAATGAGCTGGCTCTTCTTTGACCTCGCTTTGCAGCTAACTGTTCAGTCTGGTCCATGATAAAGGCTCTAGCATGATAAAGTTGAAGTTGGCCTGGTTTTTTTTGTTTGTTTGTTTGTTTGTTTTGGTCTTTATAATTATCCTGAGTTACATTTTGTAGGATTTGGGTTTTCAGAAGTCAGAATCACTGTGCTTTTAGAAAAGCTGTTCTCGCCATTACACATTTTCTGCATAGAAGAGCAAAACATGGTCAGTGCCAGAAGGCAGTATGGGTGTTGATGCGGAGTGGACTGGGGACCTATCTGGTAGCTTGCTCTTACAACCAAAGTCCTTCCCTCTCTGCTCCAACTTCTGCAGCGCAGTTGATATTACCTTTAGTTATGTGGTATAAGTGATGATTCAGGCAATTCTCTTTCACATCCCACTACAGGCTGTTGCTGCTGCCAAAACAGCAGTTATAGCTGGCACAGGAGCGTGGCTCCTTCATTTCTGTTTTCATTTATTTATTTATTTTTCAGTTCCTTGTTTTGGCATTTTCTGCTGTTTTCCTCCTCCTAACAGACTTTCCCCTGCTAGGTTACATTGTTAATATTCCTCTTGTCTTTTGTAGGGTTTTATTTTTTCAGTGCTGCTCACAATTTCAGACATTGTCAGATTTAACTTGAGATTCCCTATATGTTTACAGTCCTCATCAGACTGTGGAGTCCCATGACTTAGTTTGAGAATAAAAATACTGTGGATCATCCTTGTTTTTGAGTATTTCCTTCAAATGTGATTTATCTTTTTCCCCAAACATTTGTTTCCAAACCTGTTTTGTGCTCACAGAATGACGCATTTGCAGAAAAAACATTCAGTTCTTGGGAAGCCAGTTTGGATTTGCCTCCTCATTTAGCTCCTGAGGTTAAAATTAGGCCAGGCTACAAGTCTCAGAAAATCCTTGCTTAATTCTAAACAGCCAAGCAAACAAGAGATCTGCTTTGGATGTAGAAATTATGTGTATGTGTTGCAGGGGGGGACATAAAGACACCTTAAGCATGTAAAACTCTAAGTGATTAAGTGATGTTCTTCAGGCAGATTTAAAGCATTAAGTTGCAGTGCTAAAGTGAATTGAAGTGTTGGACTGTAATGCATACCAGCAATCAAAGGCAATGTTGCATAGGAAGAGCTGTTCCAACTTCCAGCGTTACACCCGTGAAGGATTAGTTCAACGCCTTCTCCAAGAGCATCAACAGCCAGATCCAGTCTTACTTGTAGTCAGTGGATTTTTTTCCTTTCTCAGCAAAGTCCTGCAACACCAAATGCTCAGACACTTGTATGTAAAGTCTCCCCCTCTGCCTGAAATGCCAGGGTACTCCCAACTTGTTTTTGAAATCTCAGTAATTAACAAATCACACAGAATGAAACTGGAGAAGCACTACTGCTTCTTAGCATGTTGTTTCAAATTGCCTATTGACCTCATTGTGCTTTAGCACAGGATTACCTAATTGGTTATATGATAAACATTTGGACAAATGACCTTGTTTCATCCTTCCCCAACATAGTAAATTGCTAGGCAATTAGCAAGATTTGAGGCTTTCTATAATCTTTAGCATGTCTACAGATGCATAAGGGTGAGTGTATTTGTGTCTGAAATCATTAAAATAAGGCATGTTGCTAAACTTCATGTAAACTTTATTTTTGGGTTTTCATGGTTTTCTTTTCTTTTCCCTTTTTAGGTATCACATAGAAATGGCTTTATGGATCTGGACACTGAGCATTTTGAGCTGCTTTTGCATCACCTTCTCCAGAAATGAGGAACTGAAATTTTTTCAGAGTGCCACAGAGCTAAATCATCTAACAGTGGATAATGACACTGGGATAATCTATTTGGGAGTGGTAAATGCTCTGTATCAGCTTGCAGAAAACCTGACTAAGCTGAATGATGTACAAACAGGTCCAAAAAAGGACAACAAAAAATGCACACCTCCCATTGATGAAAATCAATGTAAAGAAGCAGTACTGACTGACAATTACAACAAATTATTGTTGCTGAACAAGGCAAATAAAACAATTGTGGTGTGTGGAAGCCTTTTTAAGGGAATTTGTGCCATCAGAGATCTAGAAGATATTAACATTGTTAAGTATTACGTGGACAGTAGTGGAGAGAAGTCTTTTGTAGCAAGTAACGATGAGAATGTATCAACGGTGGGACTGATCACTTCCTTGAATAATGACCAAGTGCTGTTTGTTGGGAAAGGGAATGGACCAAACGACAATGGGATAATAATTAGCACTCGGCAGCTCAACACCAGTGATGGGAAAGACATTTTTGAAATGTACACGGACTCATCAGCTGTTAAGTCAGCATATCACTCTTCAAGCACACAACAGTTCGTGACAGTCTTTGAGGATAAAAATTACGTTTATTTCATTTTTAACCAGCAAGAGAAACAGCCCGTCAATAACCGCACACTAATTGCACGTCTGTGCAAAGATGATGCCCATTATTATTCCTACTTTGAAATGGACTTGGGCTGCAAAGATGAGGATGGTGCCTATGATCACTGTCATTCTGCTTACGTCACCACCCCAGGAAAAGAGCTGGCCAAGAGCATGGCTCAGCAAAGACAAACTACGGATTCTGCCTCAGATGACAAAGTTCTTGTTGCACTCTTCAGCAAAGTAAACAAAGATAATGGCTCTCTAAAATCTGCCATGTGTGTGTTTTCCTTGAGGGACATCAATGAAAAAATGGAGAAAAACCGAAATGATTGCTACACAAATAAGAATACCAGCATGTTTTACAAACTCTTTGCAGTAGAAAACCCGTGTGGATCACATGGACTGGTAATGTCAGCATCAGTGTTACAATCTGTGATAGGAATAGTAGATAATATAAGACTGTATATTTTTTACATGGCTTTGAGATAAAATACAGTGAGATCAGATGGCTGAATACTCAACGTCTGGATTCACTGCAGAAGTTGAATGTGGTTAGGATTGTTGTGGAACAGGTCAAACAAGAAGTGGCAGATAGTTATTATTTGTAGTCTTGTAAAAAAAAAAAAAAGACTTGATGTCTTCTAAAAGATAAATATTATTTGGTCTCATGAATGCATTTCTTTTAAAGAGTTCTTTCTGATATGGAAATTACTGAGTCATATGCAGTGATTTGTTTTGCCCGTGATCAGCTTCCAGACAATCGCTACAGACAATTCTAGTTGCAGTCAACATATTTACAATGTTTTTAAGTGGTATTATTTATCTCGTGGATGATATCTGAAGTTCAATGTTCTTTCTCACTGGGATTTGAATTTTCAGATAATTGGAAATGTGCATGTTTCTTGTATTCAGGTGGTTTTCATATATTTTGCTGACTTAAAATACATCCACAGCATGATGGCCACCATGGATTTTTGTTACCTTGGATACTGGAAGGCACTGACACCCCTCAAGATACTTATTTTCAGTTTATGGCTGTGGCTTTAAGAGGCAGTTTTCAACTTCTCTCTTGGCTTTTTGCTTTTGCCCATGCCACTCAACCTATTCCCAAGTCCCACTTGTGCATGCCATTTGTTAGTGCAGCCAAACCTGAACTGGGTTGAGGGATTGAATCACCCTAAAAATAACTCAGGAGACTTTTAGAAGGATGTCTCAATTCCCCAACCCAAGTAAGTTGCTCACTTGCATAAACAGTTGCTTGAAAAAGTGGTCTGCTGCAGCCCAGGGGTAGGAATGAACAGCTGAAGGGATGGGGCATGGGAATTCTGGGTCAGTACAGGTATTGACCCAGAATCCTTCACCTCATGAAATCTCAGCTGTGCAGTAGATCTCTAACACTGATAAGAAGCCAAAACAATGCTTTTTGCTTCCAAACTCCAGTATTTCAAAATAAAAGAAATAAAAAAGAAACAAAAAATATTTCCTCTCTATGTCTCCTGGAAAGTGAAAGCACTGGAGTGGTTTGCAGTTAGCAGGCTGCTTTCTGATTGCCACTCGTTGGCTTGGGTGGTGTGGCCCAGCAATCCATTTCTCTCTTTCTGCTCCCCTATGTCTGAGGGGTATCATATTGTGGTAATAGGCTTGCACTTCATTCTTAGCTAGGAATTAGTGATCTGAATGTCTAACATCCCTCTGTATTGCTATTCCTTATTAGAATGCAAGCAAAAATTTCCCCTGCGGCTCTGAACACTTACCGTACCTTCTGGGAAGTAAAAATGGTGTTATAGAGAAGCCAGTGTTACAAAAAGAAGGGATGAATCTCACGGCTGTTACTGTGACCGCGGAGAATGGGCACACCGTGGCATTTCTGGGAACATCGGATGGAAAAATTCTTAAGGTAACAAATTCGACTTTAAAGGTGGAGCATGTTGAAGGTTGCAAATTGTACTGATAGCATGCTGACACTCTAAAAGTGAATGTGATTTAGAAGATCACGTATCAGGTGCAAATTCTCTTGGCACTTGGTATTTTTTCTTTCATAGAAAAAAAAAAACACAGGTTATTTCTTATGTATTTCAGCTTTCCAATACGCAGTGGAGTTAGCATTGCCTGAATGACACTTTTCCCAAAGGTTTAGATATCTGCTGAGAGCCCTATATAAATAGCCTTAGGTAATCTAACAGCTGCTCTGGCCTTATCTCTATCCAACCCCCAACTAGTTCAAGAGCAACTTTTTATTTTGTAATCATTCTGGCCATTCAGTGAATAGAATATAGACAACAATATAAAGCTAAAGCTGGGGCTCTGGTAAATGCTATCTGTGGGGGCATGTGGCTCAAGTTTTGGTGTGTCTGTACTGTCAGACTATTGAGACTGTTACACCATACGTGTTATTTTGCTGAAGGGAAGTGATGGTCGTATGTCACTATGTTGTTTGAAATTTGTAGCTGATACAATTGCTTTACTGTAAGGGAGGTCAACAAATTTGAACACCTTCAAGTGCAGAGGCTCCAAGCTGAGAATTTGAACAGAATTTTTACAACACTCAAATAAGTCAGTACTTACCAAAAAAAAAAAAAAAATCAATGTAAATATTAGCTATTGTGAGCAGTGAGCAATTTCTTTTCCATTACTTTTCTGCTGTGCTTGCTGCTTTTGATGCTAAATACTTCAAATTGAAATGTTTTCTCCAATATGAATTTGTGAACTTGAGTAAACATAGCATTTTCTTTCATGATCATCGAAAAAACAGCGACCTTTACCACGTTTCTTTCTTCTGTCTAACAGGTGTTCCTGTCATCCTTTTCATCTGCTGTAACTGAGTACAGCTCTCTTACTATTGAACAAAATAAACCCATAAAGAATGACCTGGTCCTTGACAAAACCCAAGAAAATCTGTATGTGATGACCACAAACAAGGTAAGACAACCTCTCTTTTTAAGAGTCAGGTACAGTTTAACTTTCTCTGTGACTTTACCTGGGGTTTGAACATTTCTCTGTCATTCCTGGAAACCACCCTACTCAGTGGGGCTGCCCCTGCACTGTGTTTGTGTGTGCACATCTACAGGCAGAAGGAAAGCAGAATATTACAAATAAATGCAAATTCATAGGAGTTGGGGTTTGGAGGTGGATGAAAACAGAAGATAAAGAAATGTTCCTCCTTTTACCAGCTTCAGCCCCTGTCTGCTATTTGCTCCCTCCATTAGAGGTGAGCAGGGGGACTGTAGATGCCTGCAAAGCTAAGCAAAGAAGGTTTCCATAATTCTTTCAGCGTTGCCAATTCTTCTGGCATCAGGGTAGGTCTCCCCAAAACTAAAGACATCCTCAAGCCCAGGCTGATGGGCTTAACCACTTGACTGTCACTTGGAAAATGGTTATATCCTTAATGCTCACAGATTGGGAATGGGAAGTGAGTTCACCTCTGAAGCTCTCTAACAGGGTCTGGGCGAAGGATGAAGTTGTGATGTTTGGGCAGCCACATGTCAGGGAGGGTGCTCGAGCTGCAAGAGCATTTCAAGATTTGAGTGCTGGTGGCTGACATGGTCTTTACATACCTGTAAATCTGCCAAGAGTTTTGATGGGTCTTACTTTCAAAAACTAAGACGCAGTGGTGCAGGAGGAAAGGTCAGACTGATGACGAACTTTTTACATGGCCTGACAGTGATAGGACAAAGGGGAATGGTTTTAAACTAAAAGAGGGGAGATTTAGGTTAGCAGTTAGGAGGAAATTTTTTGCGTAGAGGGTGATGAGGCACTGGCACAGGCTGCCCAGGGAAGCTGTGGATGCACCATCCCTAGAGGTGTTTGAGGCCAGGCTGAATGGGGCCCTGGGCAGCCTGATCTAGTGAGTGGCAACCAGCCCGCATCAGGGGTTTGGAACTGGGTGGATTTTGCAGTCCCTTCCCACCCAAGGTATTCTGTGGTTCTGTGAAAGGAACAGGCAGTCCCTTCTTGGTTCCCCTTCTCTAACCTGATAACAGTGGAGATTTGTGAAGGGAAAACAAAAGCAAAAGGCGAAGGAGGTGGTGAGAGAGATGCCAGATGTCTCCTTCATGTCTGACTGTAAATTCCTCATGGCATTTCCCTTTGTGGTCACTGGAGGCTCACAGGCATGGTCCAGCAACTCTCCAGGGTGGGATGGGTGACAGACTGCCACCATCTGTAGCACTCCTGGGGACACCGGGTGGGACATGGGAAATGCCCTGATAGCAGTAACATGGGGAGAATGGTGATAGCTGTGAAAAGAGAGTAATGGGGAAAATGGTGGGGGAAGCATGTTCTCATCCTGTTTTGTAGAAGATTAGTATAAATTTCTGCTTTGAAAATGTTATGTTCTAGCTGATGTATTTCAGGCTGGAAGCTACATTGGAAAACATGCCAGATAAGTGACTGATAAAGCATTTAGCAATGTGGCAGTGTGTGAGAGATGTTGCCACCATTTTCTGGTGTGGTTGGTACTTTTAATTTGGCTTCTGATCAGATTTGTAACCAAACTCCAAACTTCAAAACTGTCTACATGAGGCTGGGCAGCCTGGCTCCCCATGTGCCACTAGCACAGTGCTTCAGAGCCCTGAAGTCCACCAGGCTATGCCACAAGCAGCACAAGGATGGGGGCAACCTTGAAGCAAGACACATTTTCTGGTGATAATCTGCTTGAAATGGAAAATTAGAAAGGCCAGTAATAACTCCATCTCTGCAAAACCTTTACATTTAAAGCACAGCAAATTTCTGCCAAAGGAGGTTTTTCAGTTTAATCTTTTCCAAGCAGCTCTCATAGACACATCAGTTTCTAAATAATAGGAATAATAATTTTCTTTTACAAAACCTGTTCAGCTTAAATATGAATAACTAAACTTGGGAGCTCTGTCATGGCATTACATTACTGTCATCTCTGGGAGTTAATTACAAAGAGCAGTCCCACCCACTTTTAGAGTCAGATAGAAGAGAACGGAGGCCGTAAGAGCTGGAAGAAATGAAGTGACAGAAGCGAGAAGAATAAATGCTGAAACACGCACTGCTGTTTTCAGAACGGCTGTGAGTTGTGGGAAGAGATGTACCAGAACCCTGTCCTGGGAGTTAAAATGGTTTAGAGTTATTTAAAATAAGGTAAACAATGAAAGGCATGGTCACTGCGCTGATCTGCATGCTTAATGCTGACCTGCCTGGCAGATGCAGCGCTTGCCTCAGAAGTGACGTGACAGGTGATAACCTGAAGCGGCCTTTAAAAGAAATCAGGTAGAGAAATAATATGGGGAACAGTGATGTAGAGGTTAAGATCACAGTGAAAAGCCAGCTTTTGCTTTCCTGTTTCACTTCTCCCCCTCTCCTCCTGCCTCAAGCAGTGGGTGGCTTGGAGCAGATGTTTTCAGAAGTCTGTCCCCTCCTCCTCATCCTCCTTCTGGAGCTGGGCAGGGGTCAGGAGGGCCCCTGAGAGCTGGAAAGGACCACACCACCCCTGCCATAGTCACTGTAGCTCATTAAAAGCAAACACGAGTGGTAGGATCCCAGATTCCTTCTGATACATCCCCTGTCAGGAGTAAAGCTGAAACCTGTGGCAGTCACCATTCTCACCAGTTTCTGTGCTTGTTTTAGCTTTTATCGTTCTCTCTCATTAAGGGTTTCAATTAGGAAATCTCTAAAATCAGTTTCTCTGCATGTTGAATCTGACTGCAAACCAAGCTGCTATTTTTTTTAAATCTTTTCAGTTTACGTAAAACTTGTAGAGATGGCCAATGTCTGGGGCTTGTTTCTGCCTGCCAGAATTGTGAAACAGACACTTTCTCATAAAAAAAGCCATTTGCTGGATATTAGATTACTCATGAGAGGGATACTGATGAGTGAAGGAGTGTGCCGGTAACTCAACTCCAGTTAGGCAGCAACCTGTGGAAGAAAAAGGGGGCAGAAAATACTGAAAAGATAAGCCTAAGTAGTAGTAAATGCATGAAAACTGCCAAATGTTGACATTTCCTTAACTGAGTCAGATTGAACCCTCTTAGTGTGAAAGGAGCCCAAATTCTGAACTGCAAAATAGCTTTGTAACTGCCCATAGGTTTAAATGAGAAGAGAAGGTAGGAAAATAGAAAGCTTACGTCTTCAGGTAAGCTTTTTGTACTCTTTATAGGTCCTTCACAGCGCTGGGGAGAAGTGTGTCCCTTCCCCTCTTGCATAACTCAACAGCATAATTAAAAGGGCTGATTATGTGCCAGCTCGTTCTTCTGAGCTTTGAAGAAAGACCAAATTGTTTATTCTCACCCCCAAAGGAAATCAAAACCAGAAGCCACGTATTTACTGGGAGTCTGAGACCTGACGATGCTGCTTCCTGTCACAACCATCTTCTGTTGTAAACTTACTGCATGGCTGCAGGGTTATGCATGGAGAAATGCAGTAACCCCAAGTGCGAGGGCTCTCTGAGGCTTTCAAACTTCCTGCAGTGCCTTCTGGCTGAAAATGCCACTTACGGTTACATTTCCAAATGGTTTCATCCTCGTGCGAACGACAGGGAGGGGAGGATGTTCTATGTAAAAATGATCTAGCAGTACCACGTCAGCCTGCAGAAAGTATCTGTCCTGCAGTAGCTGTTGCTTGAGTTGGAAGAGCTGCTCCTGCAGTTTCAGTTCTGCAGCAGCTGCTCTAATGCATGTTTCCACAAGTAACTTCACCTAACTGCAGGAACCAAATAGCTCTGTTTTCTAAGACTTTCTCATGATTCTTGGTTATGGCAATGACCTGTGCTAGCCTGGAGAGTGATTAGAGAACACTGGACTGAAAAAGTGAAGGAAAAGCCCGTAAATTTGAACTTTGTGAAGTCATGACTGGGGAGATAACCAGGATCCGTTTTTGCATAGATTTAGTTAAAAATAAAATTGCACTCTGAACATAGTAACGTAGGGTCTTCTGGTGGTGTGGGCAACAGCATCGTGCAGTCCCATCCATGAGCTTTTCAGGCTCCTGGTGCCTTCTTCAGACACGTTACGGTTTGTCTTGCTTTTGGCTCCCCAGCTGTATCGCCTTCCTGTCCAGGACTGCCACAAGCACTCGGACTGTGAGAAGTGCACTCAGGCACGGGACCCGTACTGCGGCTGGTGTGTGAGAGAGGGCAGGTGAGTCCTGCAGGTGTCCTCCAGGTGTGGGCAGCGGAGATGCTTGAAATATGGCACGTGCCTCGTGTTACTGCTTTGCATAGCAATTCCGGCTCTTTGTACTCAGCCTCACAGTACTGATGGGGATTGAATTTTATCAAGCAGACATCGGTATCAATCTTCCATGCACTCAAATAAGTCCCTGTTGACTTCTGCAGATTTCATTAGTTTAGGAAAATATATACGCTTCTGCTGCTACTGAAAATCATTATACATCTTGCAACTGCAAGTTTTATGACTCTCTGAACCATGCAGTCTAATGTTCTCCCAGAAATTAAGAGTGCTCCCTATTTAAAATCCTGAAAATATAGCATTTATTTTAAGTAGGGACGCAAAACATAATGAAAGAGCATAAAAGAACAAATTGGTAATGTCTGAAAATATAGTATATAGATCAAATGCTGTTGTTATATAAATGTCAGCTACACTGAGACATGTAGCTACACTGAGCTCTCATCTAATTGCAGGAGAGCAGAAATTGGCATTTGGCTGTCTCGTCCGTAGAGGTTATCTGTATTAATATTCAAACACATGTAAACTAGAGCAATTCTGGATGTCTCTTCTTTACAGTGTGCATTGGTTGGAGTGCTGAAAGGCAAGAGCAGTCTTACAGCTCTCTTTTTGCCTACTAAGTTAATTAACCCCTTGGCATGAGCAGTTGGGAATTCACAATTCTAAGTACTTGCTGTTGGAACAAAGGGGCTATTTAATTATAGCAAGCAGATGAATTTCAGGCTTCTAGCTTCCTGCCTGAAAATGTGAACTATCACATTAAGTTACCTAGCAGCCTGGTGTGAAGCATAATGTGAAGCAGTGCAGAGAAACTTGTATGTTGTGTACACATTTATGCAATATTCTGTAACTCCTCAAGGCTGGACTTCAGCTTTGGAGGATGAAACCTGGGGATTTGGAATACGCTACTCGAACTCCTCCTGGGCCACTGGGAGTTGAAGGCCATGTCATATATCATACAAAAGGCAATTTCCCCTAGATTTCCCTTCAGGTTTCTGATACAACCACTGACCTCAATAGCTTGAAGTATTAATGATCTCTGAGAACAAGCAAACCAAGCAAACATAAATTTTTGCATTTGGTATTATTTCTTCCAACAGAAAAAAAAAAAAAAAAAAAAAAAAAAANACATAATTTCTGATGTTTTTCTCACCTGCAGCAAGTGGTGTTTCATTTTCACATGCAGCACTTAATTGTGTGTTTAGGGACATGTTCTGTGAATGTAGACTTTGTATGTAAATGATATCCTTAGGGTAGTGCTGGCAGAACTGTGCAGCAACTGTACTGTACTAACACCTCTGATCAGTTAATAGACTTCTGTTACAGCAGCCAGAGATGCTACAGAGTTCTCTCATAAGTATTGCACAGGATTAAAGGAATATGCATGAGACTGTCCCCCAGCATGTGCTCTGACAAGCTTTTGTAGCCGCATATGCAGATGCAGTCCTGCAGCACCTCTGCTTCTGGTGCTTCCTGTAGGGGAGCTGGGACAGTCTCCCAGCATTTTGGGTGAGGCTGCACAGCCACTGTTGTCCTCCTGCAGTGTTAAGGGTGCCCTGGCAGAGAGAGATCTTAAATAGTGGCAGGAGCTGATGAAGCCATTCACCAGGAAAGCAGCATTTCCCTTGTGCTGCAGTTTCTCAGGAACTCTCCTGTGTGCCCCAGGCAATACTTCTCTATTGCATTTCTACCCTCATGAGTCGGATGTCTTATTACTGCCAGCACACCGGTGTCAGTCACTTGACCTACAGAAAAACAGGCTGTGCCTACTCCTCCAGGAGTTTGTGATATATTAAAATGAAAATTAATCAGTCTAGTTTCAGGAGATCAGGCAATGACTCCTTTCTCTTTTTGATGCTGTGTTAAATATTATTACTTATCTGTACGTTTGGTCTAATCCTAGGTGTTGTGCAATGTATTGTGTGCATATCTCCCCAATTGTTTTTTACATCTCAAACCTGATTAATATTTGTTCCATCACTTATTCCTTTTATAGTTCTCTGATAGGAACCTGAATAGTCAATGTTAAAGCAAATTTCCAGTTGTCTTGTATTGTAATTTCAGTGTCTAATCCCGGAATTGTTGCTTAATTCAGAGAAGGTGGAGTCCAGCTATAATATTGTTTTGTTTTGGGTTTTGTTCACATTTTGCCAGGTGCACAAAGAGGGCAGACTGTGAAATGGCTGATAAGGAGAACCACTGGCTCTGGAGTCCAAGTGGCACATGTATAACTATCATTAGTGCAGACCCTCAAAACATGAGTCGCAGAGCCCCTGCTAAGGTATGACAAGATAATGCTTTCCCTACGTGTTCTTACAGCACATTGATGTGACTACCAAGCAAATGAACGCAGATGAATTTCATGCTCTTCTGCAGGTTGCAGTTCATGTTTTCTTCTAAGAAATTGTCTTTTTAACCTTCTCTGTAAACCACAGTGATGCATTAGTATGGATGACAAAGCACTTATAGCTATCTGAGGATTATGAAAGTGTTGCACAATATTGTATAGCCTATAAAAGGTAATTGATAGGGGAGATTTCATGTTGCCCTTGCATCCTCTTTCAGCTTACTTGAGCATAAACTTAAGTAAGTAGCAAAGCCATAAAATGTTTCTTTAAAATCGGCAGTGGATTTGCCTACACAGCAAAGTTTGTCTGCATACATGGAGAAGTTAAATTCAGCATGCAATACTACTATGTGACAACAAAATGAAGCATTTGGAGTGTGACTGGGGTGTCATAGTTTGTGTTGTTTCTAAATGCAGCGTGCCAGTGCAGACTGCGGACTTCTGGTGGTGCTCAGCAAGTAAAATCAGGTTAATTTCGAGAGAAGTTACTAAATGGCTTTTGATCCCTCTTAATGAGAAAGAAAGAGACTTTAATTCGGGTTAGTTTAATTTCATTCCTAATGACATAAACATAAGCATTGTGTTAAGGCCATCTCTATGATAAGTAAAAATGTTAGTGGAGTGTAAATAACCTAGTTAAAATCCACACCTTGTCTTAGTTCAGGTCTTGTCAACTTGTGTTGACAAGTCTTCTGTGCCTCCTGTCAGAGTATCGGACCAAAATACATCTAAACAATAATACAATCTAAACAACAGAACAAGCCCAACTTCAAATGAGCATGCACATGCAACCTGCAATATTACCAGTGTCACCTTCTCCTCATGATTACTTGACTCACCAAAACACATTGCAGCTCATAACATGGTGGACCAGTTTCAGAGCAAAAGGAACCATTGTTGTTTCTATTGGCTCAGTCCTTTCAGACTCTAGCTTTTCCAGCCCATCCAGCCTTGGTTTCTTTGTAGACTAATAGCTCC
>VXAV01005331.1:480486-495488 GCA_013399715.1 Alectura lathami
ATTATTAGGTTTTTATTAGAAAACTTTAATATATTCTTTGCTTTTTCTCTCATATCCAATGGTTTAATTAGGGATCTAAAAATGATTCTAAAGTTAACTCCAGAAGTGTAAGGTTTTTTTAGCGACAGTGCGGGGGTGGGAATTTAAGGGTGTGATTGAGGAGGGGCAATGAGACTGAATAACTCCTGAAAGGATATTTTTGTTCCTTTTACTATTTTGCTTCAATGGGAGGAACGAATTTTTCAAGGCAGGGAAAGATAATCACCCACGGCTTTGACATATGCTGTAGTCATTTTTAGCATGTCTAATTTGAAAGGGTGTAATCAAATCTGTCACTGTATTTTAAGCATGAAGTTCTTTAGAACAATCGTTCCATTGTCCGAAGGCCACTGGAGCTTGTTGTGATAAGACTTTTATTTTGAATAATATATAAAATGTTTATCTCCCCAGGAAGAAGAATGCCCACAGTTTCTAAACCCTAGCCCGTCAATAATACCTATGGAGTACCGAACAACAGTGCATTTTGAGGGAAGACATCTAGCTTATTATCAGGTAAGCAGATTAATTCAAAGCCAGCTGTCACTTGAATTCCACTTAAACTCCAGCCACACCCACTCTTAAGGCATTAGTTTCTGTATTCCTGGGTGATCCAGCTCATAGTTCTTTTTAAAGAAGGAAAAGAGTCACGCATTACATTTGACATAATAGTGGTTACTGTGGTA
Organism: Alectura lathami; assembly: GCA_013399715.1. Lineage (NCBI taxonomy): Eukaryota > Metazoa > Chordata > Aves > Galliformes > Megapodiidae > Alectura > Alectura lathami. Next base: position 481,209 of record VXAV01005331.1, read on the forward strand.
CAGTCTCTAAATGTGAAGTCATCACAAAGACAGAATCAGAACTAGGCAAAATACTGCAACTACTAGATGATATTTATTCTGAAGAATGTAAGGTGGACCTCCTGAAACACGTTGAGAATTGTTTTTCAGCTAATGAAAGGAGAGGATCTTTAGGAAGTCTGATTTTCTTCGGATCAGTTTCTAATTAAATGCTTGCTTTTTGGTATTCTAAAATAACATCATTCGGTGTGCTTAATTCTTTTTTCATTTTGCAAACAAAAAAGATTAACTCAAAAATTATATGGTTTTTAGTTTGGATGAAACCATCTTTTGTTATTTTTTTCAAAACCTTCAAACCAAATGATGAGATATTTTCCCACATATTTTCCCAGATTTCTCTTTCTTAGTACCTCTCAGAAAGTCAATTGCAAAGCTTCTAAGAAGCCAGCATTTAACTCCAAGTTTTTAATTGTTTTGTCACCTAGGAATGCAGAATGCACAAAAGTTAGCATGTATTTGATAAAAACAAATAATCAAAACTGCTTCTTTAGGTGAGAGCTCAAGTATTGTTGGTAGTTTCTGTTTGTTTCTGTGTTGTCTCTGTGTAAATCCAAACTGATGGTAGAAGTGCTGAATTGTATCAACTGCTTAAACCACCAGCCATCTGTCAATTAAAGAAGGCTCATGTTTTTTGAGTTTTTTATTTACCTTGCCAAATTGAAGAGTAGTATAGGTTAGAAAATCCTTCTAACACCTCTGCTTTGCCTGCCAAGGGAAGGAAAAAGGTAAACAGAAGTGGAATATAGCAGCAATATAAGAAGAAGCGTGGTCAGAGAAGGTTAAAAAGCATCCCATAAATGCTGCAATCATATCAAAACCATGCTGTGTACAAGGTGCTATACAATCATATGTTCAAAAATAAAATTTTTTGCTTGAAGATGTTAAAATAAATATAAACAGAAAATCAAATGGTGAATTTTATCTGTTTTCTGAGATGGCTGGAACTGGTCACTGGCAGGACGTCTAGCTGGGTGAAACATGAGCCTGATCTGACTCGTGCTGTGTGCAAGAAGTGGCACACAACACTTAGCTGCCGCATTTAAATCAAAAATGGAAATATATTGCAGGGACTTCACTCCAGTTTCTTTTGTTTAGCGTTGTGAACAGCTGACAAACTGGTTTCTGCAGAAGAGGAAAAGATTTCCCTACTCCCTTGACATAAGGAGGAAAGGCCTGTCTCTCTTGAGAGCAAATTCAGGGCAGATGCATAATCTAGATGTGCCGAATTTGCCTTTTAGAGGATTCTTTTCCTCCAAGGAGGAGAAACAGCAGAAGGAACCCACACGGCTAATCTCATTCACCTAGTTTATCGTTCTGTGAATAAGCACTTCAATCTTTCTGAACTATTAGCAGAGAAAAGAGAAAGAAAATACCTCTGATCTTTTTTTCAGAGGTATCAATTATGTTTAACAAAGGCAGACACACACGGTGGATGTAAGTGCTTTGTCACAGGGTAGCAGTATTTAATAGTTTGCCTACAGACCGGACCAGTATGTGTTTATTTCACTGGGATCTGGAAAGTCTTGCGTGGAATTTAAGTCTCTGTAGGAAGTTAGATGAACATGTAGGCCCTAGGCTGGAAAGGCACTGGAGAGAAATGAGTGTCAAGTGATGTCAGAATAATTTTTCTTAGGAGAGAGCCAAATGGAAACATCATCTCTGTCATGGGAGCAGCCCCAGGTATCCTGGTACAGAAGTGCATTTTTACACCAAAATTGTAATGCCTTCAGTGCCAAGACTTGAACATGCACATACAGTGCTTTCAGCTGTATGCACAGACCTCTAGGACGTGTGAAAATACACAAATAAATGACACAGTTGTAATCGTGGAGGCACTCATTCCTATGGGCTCATACTATCTGAAGCAATAACTTGGATTACTGAAAGTTCATTTGAGTGATGACATAGGCTACACTCAGTGTTTGGTAAACTTCTTGTGGAAAGCAGGGTGGCTCAGGAGGAGAGTATGGACAGATCTCTTATAGGGGTTGGCCCCCAGCCCAAGTGCAATATAGAATGTGGCTTCTGACACAGAATGGTTTTACCATAGAACATCCTGAGCATTACGGTGTGTTTGGAGGTAGCAGTCATGCAGCCATGAGCACATTTAAGGACTTTATTGATTAGGACGCTGATATATATCCATTTTTCCTATTTTTCTTGACTACATTGTTCTTTAGAAAAAGGCGATCAGCAAAAATGAATGTTCTGTTGTTACTCTGAACTACTAGATCTATTATCTTACTGTAATCTGTGCTTTGTTTCAAAGAGCATGCACAGCCTGCCTAATCATGGGTAAGCACACTGGCGAGCATCATGCATCTAAGCATCTCTGTTTGTAAAAGGAGATTAGCAGCTAAGGTTTGGGCATATCCCAGTGAGTAGATGACGTGGATAGCTTCTCAAACTGCTATTGGAGAACTCAGTCCAATTCAGAAGAATAAGTCCACAATTTTTATATGCTCCTCTTAACTTGTGAACACTTTCAGTACAAAGAATGAATCTCCTTGTGAGAGCCGTTGCTGGAGGCAATAGACTACAAGAAGAGAAGCTGTTGACTGTTTTTCTGACCCTCCTTCCCCTAAAAGAATTTCACTAGGAAACAGAAGTAAATCCAAGCTGCCACTCTTCTCTTGGGAACGGCCACATCCAGAGCAAGTGGTTGAGGGAGACACTGATGGAAACTTTAACACTAATCAGTTGTATTGCAACTTGTAAGAGACATTCTCTAGCTGAATCCTTGAAAGGTTGGCACAGTATAAGAGACAGATGAGTATAAGAGACGTTATTAGTTCTCCAAAGATTTTAGTTATAAGTAACTTCTCATTTGGATTTGTCTTTGTCATGCGTGTCTCACATCTTGGTGTTTGCTACGTGTCTCTTCTACACCCAGGCTGCTGAAAAGAGCTGTGGGCCTTCTGGTAGATAGCCAAGCATAGTAGCCCTTGATTTCCATTCGCTCCAGCTGGCAGCCATCACACACACCAAGATCCCCTCCTCTCCCAGCGTGATCTGTTAAGCATGTGAGAAAGCTTTACACAGCAGCAGAATTTGACCACTTTTAAACACATAAGATTGAAAAGTAATATAGGGAAAGTGAGGCATTGTTCTTCAAAGAAGAGGTTTGTAAGGTGCGTTAAAACTTGGAGGATGTAGACATTTTGTGTAAAGCAGAATGGGCTCCAAAACTTGCAGAAAAGGTTTTCCAGAGCTCAGCAGCTTGTTTTCTGTATGCACCTTTGGAGAATGAAGAAGTAAAAGGTCTGTTTCCCTCTGTACGTAAACTTCTGAGGGTTTGGAGTCAGGTCCTTTGCCTGGCTAAGCATGTGCTTCTCCTCAGCCCTAGACCTTGGTGGGATCTTGTGTCCACTGCTCAACTTGTCACAGCAAAGGGGTGATAAGAAAGGTTTCCACTGCTCTAATTAGATAAACCTGGCCTGTGAGCTACCAGTGATGCCAGTATTAAAGATATAGCCAAAAAGGAACAGGGTAAGATCTACTTTCCTCATGCACAAGGTTTAGATAACAGCAGCAGAAGACGTACTCATCCTCGGAGCAGGAAAGAGGAATCAAGTTGCCACATATTTTTTGCCACATACTCTGAGATTCAAGTGGCTGAAAGCAGAGCCTAAAAAGCATCAGAGCTGAAGCTGGTCAGGACAGGAGGCTGACCCAGCACAGGAGCAGTGTCATTCATGGATTTTGCTTTTTAGCTGACCCAGACCCTCAAATGAGAACAGCCATGCTGAGAGTTGTGCCAGTGCTGCTCAGATGCCACAGCCTAGGAGTGGGAATGAATGGATTTGGGATACAGGATGGATTTGTAGGAGGCAGGAATACACTTAAGCTGGTGCTGCCATCAAAAATTGTCTTATGAAAACACAGCTGGAGTCTTGGTGAAACACAAAAAACAAAGCCAGCAAGGTCTGAGAGATGTTCATTCCCATTTCCTGTGTCATTCTTGCATTCCTTCTCTGCCCAGAATCCCCACAGAGAAAACCTTAAAGGGCAGAACTCACACAGCTCTGCTAATAACACATCTGATGTGTGAAGCCATCCAGCTTTCACATGGTTTGGCTTTTCCTTCGTGCTCCCTGAAACCAAGTGCTTGATATGTTCTTCCTTCATTCAAACTTCTGGGGCATTTGCACCTTAAGGGAATGCTGGAGGGGTGCTGTGAGGCAGCAGATTGCACTGGCTGGATGTGTGCTAGCTTTGTTTTCAGGTGATGACTTTAACTGGTCAGCCATCTCCATTTGATCTTCTTACTTCCAGTGCTGTACAGCGTATTGCCTGGTGATGTGTTCTTGGAGTTAGTGATGCTGTGAAAATTCTAAGCTGAACTTCTGTCTTCCACAGGATAAAAAATTCGTGGTTGGAAACAGCCAATTTGAATTCGAAGCTCCTGTTGATGGAACAGATGAGGGAAAATTTTCATTCATGAGTAAAGAGGTAAATGCAAAATATGGCTTGCCTTAACTTTTTACACCTGTATTCTGTTTTCATAGGCCTGTTCCAGTATACAGGGCATGTCTGGAAATGTGTCATACTGGTTTCCCTCAGAGAAGAAAGTTATCTCCGGTGGAGATTCTCTTTTGGTGGTAGCAGTCAAAGGCAGTAGCTTTGGCTCAAAGTTCCTGGGTTATCTCCTTAAAGCCCTACATTTTCCCTACGTTTCTGAATCCATGGATTCATTGAACTGTCCCTGGAGGAATTTGGGACCGTTACTCTTTTATTCTCCACTTTTAATGCAATCTGGTGAAATCATTGAGGATAAAAGATGGGAATTTCAGAGTTCTCCCCCTCCACACATCAATTAATTATCTTTCCCGTGGCACAGTTTCTACATCTGTAAAAATGAAAGCGATAACAGTACATTGTTGTTTGGCTTACTTACTGGCCATGCATCTTTCACTCTGGTTTATTTTACAGACAAAGAAAATAGTATTCAAAAAAAAAGTCTACCGAGTTCAAAGCTAAGCTCACAAATGTTATGCTGACTTTAACTTTTATGTATTATCAGCTTGCTAAGAGAGCAGTTTTGAGAACTAATTAACATTTATGCAGCATTTGAGTCTAGCACAAATAATTTCCTTTATAAAGGCATTATATTTTCTCTGCTGTTTCTCTTTCCCACCTGTTGTTATTGCTGCTGTCTTCCAACCTGAGCAGAAGCCCATGTCTTGGAGCGTGTAAACCTTGTGCCTTGGCTATAATGAGGGGGCTGCACCGCAGAAGATGGAAGAGGTTTCCTCTCTGTGTGATGCAAGCCTGCCGTGGCCACAGAAATAATGGGACCAGATGGTGTGGGAAGGGAGAACTCAGCAGGGTCAGCAGCTATATTTACTGACACTGAACAGTACCCTAGCTGCTTGGATACTTATAACCAAACGTAAATTAAATTAATGAAAAGTAGGCATTCAGATATTGCTTTCCCTTGGTACTTGAAAATCCTGATTGTGAAGGATTAGGTTCATTAAAACATTTTTCCATAAATATATTTGGCCAAGGTGAAAAAAAAAAAGACCATATGGTTTTAGATAGTTTCTAAAACCTTCACATCTCTGATTATTAAGTATCACAGAAGGTATGAAATTCTCCTTGCAAAATTAATATCTCCATCGTGTCATCTTTTTCAGTTCTCCTATAGTGCAAATGAAACCCTAAAACTTAACTTATCTATAAGAACAGACAAGGTCAAGATTGACAGCAAACTGATGGGTAAGTGCAAAATATGGGGTTAAGAGGAGGTAAATTACAGTAAACAGAAATCTATTTATGATTTTGGAGTCGTGGATAAGAATGTTACCTTTCTAGGTTTTACTGGTTTTGGTGGAACAATCAAAAGACAGATCAATAATACTAAACGCATGAATTAAATATCAGTGTTTTATGTATTAAAGGCCATTTTATGCTGCCAGTATTCTCAAGTTTGATTTTGCTCTGAAAAGCAATCCTAAGAAAAGCTTCACAGTTCAAGTGTACTTTAGCAGTTTGTTTTTGCAAGGTCTGTTTTCCTTCCCCCATCTCTAAAAGCTACAGTGAACTTGCTCCCCTGGCAGCAGAAAGGTGATTTTTCTTACTGCCACTTGTCTGGACTTTACCTGAAGTCTGCACTTTCAGCTGTCTCAGCTCCTGAGCAGCAGCCTTGGCAGCCTTTGTTTCTGCTGGCAGTCAGCAATACACAGAAACATTCAGTGTGCTTCCATCTCATTACTGTATTCATTTATCTCTATGGCAACAACAACAAAAAAAAAAAGTATATGCAGTATATAGCACAAATAAAGACTTAGTCTCTGGTATAAATTACTTATCTCTTTATTTTTACTTCTTTCAACCTACAGCAGTTATGTCTGTGGGTTTAGTCTGGAACTGAGGTGGGAAAGCTCCATTAAGTGGAGCAGTATCCGGGAACTGGGACCTGCCTGGCATTTCTTTGGTTTAAAGACTAATCTTGGAAAAACAGCGAGGCAGCACTCTTACCACTTGTGTGATGAGTCAACATCAGGAAAACTAATACCACCCCCAAGTAACTTTCCCTACAGATTAAACCTTCAGACCATATTTTTCCATCTGAACAATGCTTAAATTGATCCCCTGTCACATTGGCAGCACAGGAGTATGTTTTTAGAAGATTCTCCCTATGGCTTTGTGTGCAGTGATGAAAGCACTTAAAAGAGGACCTGGCATGCATGTTATGGGGAGGTCATATTGCAGTCTCACAGTGTCTTCATTTCCATTCTAAAGGCTGTGGTGTTTAAAACTGCAGAATTTTGACTGAATGTTCCTAACATCTTTCTCCCAGTAAAGAAAAAAAAACATAGAAAAAAGAGTAGTAGCTAAATGATGAAAGAAAGGTGATCATTTGAACCAAAATATAGAATCCTTGCAAGGGGAGAATTGAAAAATCATCAGCAAATGTCTCATCTCTTTTTATTATAAAAGATTTTTATATCCAAATTTATATCCAATTTTATATCTCCTGCTTTAAAATTTCTTTGCCATATGAAATCCAGAACACAGTGTTTTTTATGCATCTTGAAAAGAATTGACGTTGGGTGTATGGTTGCTGCCGAGAAGCACCTTTGAACCTGCCAGTCAAAGAGCCCTTTCTTTGTGTGACACTTAGTGAATACTAAGTTACGACAGAGCTTTTACATCTTGTGCCATCAGGGGTGCCGAACGGTATGAAATCCAATATATCCCTTTTATCCTTTGTCCTTTTTATCAATGATTTCACAGCTGGTATCTCAAGGTGATGGATAAGAGTCTGAATCTAATGAGTGGCTTGCTGCTGGTACATTTAATGAGCTGATCAGTGAACAAGGGGAGTGTTTAATGCTTTAAGGCCATAGCTTTCTCAGATGTATTTATGCAACGGGGTGTGAGGGATGTCAAGACGTTGTAGTGCTAACATTATTTGCAGAGGGATGGGATGAAAATCCCTCTCCATCCAACCACGTACAACAAAGCAATGCGGTAGGCGTAGTCCCCTGCTTTGCCAGGTGGCCATGCAGCGGTGTGGGTGGGTAACATGGGGTTTAGGAAGGCACAGGGAAGGACAGAAGATTTGTTTAACAATATTAGCTGCTCCGGTTCCTGTGCAATAGCAGCCTTTTTGAGGGCTGGATTAAGGAAGCAAGCTGGTGCCTGGACATGAGGAAACTCTTCCGTGCTGCTGCCTGTGCTGTCTCTTCTGTCAATGAAACAAAACCAATGTACTAGGGCTGTCAGTGTGGTGCTTTTCACCATCACTGCCTTCACATCCAACATAGAGAGTGAAGAGTTAACACAAGCTATTGAAAATTATTGCCTGGGTTACGTTTGTTACTCAGTGGCTTCCACGTTGATGCATTCAGTGTATGAAGCAAATGGTGCTACTCCTACTTTGTGCTCACCAGTTCCAGTAAATTCCAGAGAGGAGCTGGATCAAATCCATGCTTTTTTCCATTGATTCATTGTTGTAACGCCAAAGTCTCTGCGTACACCTCCAACGACATCTCATCTGTCTGTGTCGTGGCAGAGCTGCTTGATATCAAGTGGATGTGCTGATTAGATGTAAGAAGGGTTAAAAGCACCCTTCACTGTTGCATTAACTCCTCAGTGTAAGGGAAAGCAAAAAAAAAAAAAAAATGCTATTCTACTGAAGACTGTAGCTGTGAGATTGAATGCAACGGTTTTTAAATATGCAGCATTTAGAGAAAAACTGCCCTTATGAGGTTGTGTGCTCTCATACAGATAGTAGAGACACTGCAGTGAAATTTTGGACATCAGTAATAATTGTTTAGACCCAACAGGGGAATAAGGGCACTGCTGGAAAATAATGGAAAACCAGCGATCTCATTTTACTTTTTCATTTCAGTAGGAATCTGACATGGGGGCCTCTTGGAATTAGATTTTAAAAGCTGCTGCTGCTCTTATCTAGGAGGATAGCATGTGCACTGAAATGTTAGTGACTGGAGGGGGCTGGTGTCCTTCCTAGAGTCCTCCTCTTCTGAGAATAGAAGCTTTCTTTAAATGGACATTTTTGATGGCTTTTACCACGTGCAGTCTCAAAGGGGTTATCCCAGTCTTTCTTGCCCACCTCTGGTCACCTCCGGTTATGTCAGTTTGCTTACTGCATCTTTAAGGGTGCACTTCCTTGGGGAAAAAAACAATGTCAGTAAGGGTACCATTTCGTGAGACTTAATGAGCTGAAACAGCTAATGGCCACTGGAACGGGGAGATGTTGATTCTCTGTCTGTACTCCCCACTCCCATCTGTGAGCACGTTTAACACTTGAAAGAGCACAGGAGGAAACCTGGATAGTTTTCTGCTCTTCTGGTAAGTTAAGCTGATTTACAAAAAAGACTCAACAAGTGCCAGAGCCTCAGTGACAGAGGGTAAGGTTGCGGGGCCAGAAAAATGGGGCAGCCAAAGGGTAGAGAGAAGCAGGGATGAAGGGAAAGCATAAAAGGACGGATCAAGTAGCTCCCCTCTTTGTGATAACCAGCTCACCTGCCCAGGGAGGCACAGCACTCACGTGCTGAATAATCTGTGCCACATGCATGCTTCCCACAGAGAAATGTATGTCATCTTTTCAGTCTGTTTCTTCTGGGCTAGCTCTCAAGTGCATCTCCAAATGTTTTTTTCCAAAGCCAGGCTTTCCTTATGGTACTGAACCACCAGCTACATCTCAAGGCTTTGCATCCATTTGGGAAAATTAATTTTGTTCAGTGACTCTGCATCATACGAGAGATTGACGGGTGCCAAAATAAGCTTAGTGTCTGGGACAGCTGGTGCTTGGTTCATCAATATGTGACTGTCAGACCTGATCTCCTGGTTCAGAAGAACTGGGATTAAACCCCACTGCAGAAAGACTAAGGCATATGTCAGGGTGGCAACCCCTAGCAAAAGGAGACAAAAGGAAGAAAATGGAGAACGGAGGAACAAAGAGGTGTTAACTTGGACATAGGGTAACGCTTCATGAAGTGTTGACCTTATATTCAATTCTGGATTTCATTATGGTTTTGGAAAAGCCCAAATGTCCTGGAAACAGCCAACAAGAGCAGTTCCCTTCTTTTAAGTACACGACTGGCACAGTCCAGTGCCAGCTATCTGTCCCAGCGACACCGCAGGGAGTTTGTGGCCTTCCCTGTCTGGCTGCTGGTGCTCCAGGAGGACCTGCTTTTGGAACTGGTCTTCAAGCAACTGTATAGCCAGATTTACTTAGGGTGGTCAAAGAACGGACTTCATGCTTAAGTGTTTCCACAAAGCCTGAGTGACAAAACTGTGTTTGGCTTCTTCTTAGTTGTTTGTTTGTACTCCGCACGTGGATAGTTTTGAGGGTTTTCTGTCCAGCAAAAAAATAAGGTTTTCTTCCACCAGCATTCAGGGGTTAAGTCTGCGTGTTCTTCATGAGACTGAGCTGAGCAATGGGGCGGCTTTGTACGTAGGATTAGTTTTTAGGGAAATGTCTAAGTGCATTTACCATTCTATTTCAGTGACCCTGTACAACTGCTCCTACGGACGAAGCGACTGCAGCCTCTGCCTTGCAGCCCATGAAGACTACAAGTGTGTCTGGTGTGAAGAGGATGGCAAGCCAAGCAAGTGTGTGTACGAGAAGCTCTGTCGTGCTCCTCCCACCGACACATGCCCTCATCCAGAAATCACTCGTGTAAGATTGCTTTTTTTCTCCCTACCAGTGCCTTATTTTTCAGCAGAAAACATTCAAGCATGCTCATGCTGAAAGGCATTTTTTTCCTAGGTGTTCTGTAAGCTTCTGAAATAGCTGCATGAAAATAATGCTGTTAGTGATGTGTGTGAGAGATTTGGAAAGATTCAGAATAAGACACTGAATGGAGTCTTTGAGACTCCTTGGTTTTTAAGCCATGTCCTCACTGTGCCATAAGCCAGGTTTAAACATGGCACTTGATTCTTGGGAATTAGTATGGGCTTCTTCTCTCAGTTGAAGTCTGTTCCACCCGAAGTCTATAAAGACATTCACCACTCACACAACTACAGGCACTTAGCAGGCTCATTAACAGGCATCAAACTAGGCTTTATATGTGGCATTTAACAAGGGAGCAGGTTGGTTCTGCATCATGATTTGTTTTCTGGATGTCAGTGATGCTTTCCAGTGCCCATTGGGGTGCAACTCAAGGCTATAGAAGCTGAATGTGAGAAGCCAGAGAGGCCAAATGTGCAGCCCTTAGTGGGCTGTGGGCCTGTGGTGGGAGCATCCCCCGGGCTGAAGGAAGAGCCTTGTTCCACCTTGGTGGACCAGCAGCCAAAGCAAGAAGCAATAAATTCTCATCTGCTTCCAGCAGTTGCTCTTTGGCTACAAGCAAAACGCTGTTTTTCTGGGCATCATCACCTAGAAGACAATCTAGCTTCATTCTTCCACTGGGCACATCTAAATTACTGCAACAGTGGCATCAGTACGTTGAAATCCATGCACACTATGCAATAAGAACATATCCTCAACCATCACAAAATGTAGTAGTGATATGACAGAGGCTGAGAGTCATAATGGGGATATTTCGCTCACATAAGGTAGTAACAGTTTAATTCTTGAAACCCATGCCTCACACTGGCAGGGACACGATGAATCTCCCAAGGCTGCACAGCTAGGGATGCAGTGTGGGTAGAGTCAGAGGGTAGCAGGATGGATGAAATTGGCCGTGATGCTGTATTTGAGAAGAAATGACAGGTACATGTATGAAGTCTGCCGAAGGTGGAGGAAGGTGGATATCCTGAAATCTTGACAGAAAGTGTAGAGAAAAATACTTGTATAGTACTCATGCCCTGAGAAATATGAAGTGAGTGGGAAGGAAAAGAAAACTGAAGGAAAATGAAAGTGATACAGTTTGTACATGATTGCAGGTTAAATACTACATACTAATAATGTTGTGATATATTAGTTTTTTCAAAGCTTTTGTTAGTTTAAAATTTGAACAGAATATTTGGAGACAGCTGCAGATACTGTTGAGTCATTTTTCAGCTACTGTATTTATTCATTGAGTGCAGAGAGATGGCCATGGGCAAAGGATCTGGTTTTAGTAATCTGAAATACCTGAAAATAGAGCAAGTGGTTCTGGAGCTGGACTGGGTAGCAGGCAGCCGCAGCTATGTGCCTGTGCTGAGACTTCCTTATGGCTTAGACCTAGGAAACTCAGCAGACATTAGCATCCAGGTTTTCATAAGCTGCATTTGTTTGGCTTCCAATTGCTGCATTTGGGACTGTGCAGTCTCCCTCTTCCTGTTAATAACCTTACAACCCTGCAAAGCTGGACACCTGGGTCTTGCTGTAAGTGCTCCATATATTATACAGCAAAACAGGTTACTGTCCCAAATGCCCTTTTGGGCCATATTTTAACCTCAAAAGTCCTTTTCAGGTTTTTCAAGGATTTTTTCAGTCCTCATTTTAGTCACGAAGTATCTAATTAGCATCAGTCCAGTACTGAAGCATCAGTACTGTACAGTTGATGAATTGATGCAGTAAGGAAGACCAAGGGGCTACAGAAACTTTTGAAGAAACTGTTTGGGGCACCACTTGGTGTTCAGATATGAATCTAAAGGGAGAAAAACACATCAAAAAAAAAAAAAAAAAAAAAAAAAAAAAAAAGAGAAGGCTGGAAAAGCTCAATGGTTAGGAGAGGAGCCCATTCTGTTTGCTTGTCAAAATCAGAGTGCTTTGGAGGGGGAACCAACTTAAAACGGAACGAACACCATTCAAGAATTTGTACATAATAGTCTGCCACAGCAGACACAAAATCTGTAGCTGATGAATCCTGGTTCTGAGCTCACAAACGAGTAATTAACATTAAAAAGTTAAGAGTACATAGCATGTTTTTATATGAGTCCTACAAGAAGCCAAGAAGCACCTTTTTCATTTTAAGCACTGGTAAGTCAAAGTAGCTTTAAATAATATGGAAGAGCAACATGGTCACTGCAATATTTAATTTTGATTTTACTTTTTTTCTTCAATTTCCCTTATGTAAACACAGATTGAGCCAAAAACTGGACCACTAAGTGGTGGAATTCTTTTGACCATCATGGGATCTAATCTGGGAATAAAAGCAGAAGATGTAACAAATATAATGGTGGCAGACAAGGAATGTGTTTTCAAAGAGGAATTCTACTCTGTTTCCACAAGGTAATGACTGGATATTTTTCACAAGATTTTAGACACACACAAAAAAAAAAAAAGGAATTTCTGAGCCTCTTTGCATCTTCAGGAGAAGAAAACATTCCTGTGGTTGTAAGAAATTACCAACAGAAGAAAGAACTAGTGCAGTATAAGTGCAGTATTTCATACTAACATGTCCAAGTTTTTATTTCAAGTTGTTATAGATTCTAATAGAGGAACGAATTTATGATAGCATGCTACCCTCCAGCTTCTGATTGATTGACTTTTTTTTTTATTTGTTTGAAAAGCTTTCATAAACTATTACTGCAGATGCCTCAAAACTATTTATGAGTTTTTAAATTAAAGACATCATGGGTGTGCATCTGGTCATTAAAATCTTTGCTAAGTCTCAGCCAAGGTGCAGCCAAGCATGCCAGATTTATGGTAAAGTAGGCAAAGCAAGAGGAAGCTTAATTCTTTTTGTTACAGTCCAGCCACAAAGTTTCTTTCCTGGGGGCAGGGAGGGAGCCCTGAGGTCTGGGTTAGCTTTAGATGACTGAGTTTCATCGCTGAGCAAACAAGCCCATGGATGTCAAGTTCCGTAAGCAGGTTGGTAGATGTTTTGTGGATTACTTGTCGCACTCCTAACCAGAGCCAAAAGTGAAAACAAGGTGACTAAATTCTTCTAGGTGTTTAGGTGTTTTCTACAGATTATATCAAGCATCTGATTTTGAGAGGGAAATACCCTTTTGACAGTAGCTGATTAAAAGCCTAGCATAGAGGTTCAGTGGTAATATTAGTGGTAATGGCATATTTTAAGTAGTGTGATTTGTCTTTCATTCACTTTTGATAGTTAAAACTGCAGTTGAAGCCTTGGCTTTCTCTCCCTTTGATTACTTCAAAGTGTAGTGCAGTAACTTTTTTGCTATTACTCTGGCATGTTTTGAAAGAGATTTTAAAAATGCCTAAGAGATTTTTTTATTTATTTATCTTTTGAAGAAAAAAAAGCTTTGCCTTTAGTCAGTTTGTAGATCAGGCGTTTAGCAGCTTCCCAGGCCCCAAGGACCTAAGAATATAAGTACAGCTGTGTATCTCCTACCACTTCCCAAATCCGTCACCATCACTCTCGTTTACACACACATCACTACCCACAAAATTCCCAGCTCCCTTCCAGCTATCTTTCCCCATTCCCTGTTTCCAGTGTTGGCAAAAGCTGCACTGAATCCCAGCGTAGCCTCACAAGAATTTCCTCAGCCTCTTGGCTTACTCTGAAGCTTTTTGGTATTTTTAAATACATGGAGAGGAGCCAGAACTGAGATGACTGGTTCCTTGTATCATGGCAACATTACTGGTTTCCTAAGCTCTGCCAGTGTGGTAATGGGTGAGAACAAATGCAACTTGCATAATGTAATTCACCAACAAATTAGGGGTTTATGAAGGATGTTCTCCATTAGGGAAGCCCTGAAAAAGAAGTTATTCAAAATGCTTAAATGAATATCTATAATTTTGCATCTTTATCTTATTTCATTCTTTTATTATTACATTATTTTTATTTAATTAAAAAAAAAATGAAGAAGCACCTAGTCTTGCTTCCCTGTCCTTCCTGCAGGAAAAAGCCATTCATTTTTAGG
>VXAV01005331.1:498440-514168 GCA_013399715.1 Alectura lathami
CAGGGCTGTCACACACCCACACCTCTGCAAGTGTGACGTGAGTGCTTCTGGCATCAGAACAGATGGTCGGAGCAGCCAAGCTAGTCAGTTGTTGTTTGAAAAGTTATGCGCTTGTTTCACTGTTGTTTTCAGGCAGTTCCTTGGTGGCTTGTTTCAGGAGATACACGAAATCTGTGCTTTATATAAAAACTCTGCTATTCAACATACAGAAAAGGAAGAAAAGACTCTTCAAGAAGCTTCCTAAAATAAGTCCCTCATGATGTATTTCCCCCTTTCTTTCGTACATTATCTGGCTGCCCTGCTGCTGGTAAATTTCACTGGTTTTAGTATCTGTGCTTTGGTCACTCTAAGCACAATAGCTTCAGCTTTAGCTGTGCAGCAGCACTGTGCATAAGTGTGCAGGCAACTCAAGGAGACAAGAAGCTGCTCAGCCTGGAGTGTCTCTGCAGAGTAGAAGTGTTACCATACTTCCCACAGTCTGGCTAGTGGCTGCCACCAAGAGCATGTGGTCAATTGTCAGGTACTACTACATTTGGTTGTGATCAATAACCAGACTGAATGGTGGGATGTGGTTTTAAAGCTGGATTGATGAGGATCAGTAGTCAGAACAACTTGGGGCTTGGACTCATGTGTCTGTGCCGTTCTGCCAGCACAGTACATTTCTGAGCCAAGCAACAGGTAAGACTTCCACTAGGTGGGTCAACAATCCAGTTAGAAAGAAAGCCATGCTTTCAATTCAAAATCATTTCTGAGCTAAAATGTCCTCTTCCACAAGAGTCTGTGCTGTGTAGTAAACATCTCATCTGTATTTGCTGCATAAAGAGAGATCAAAGTTCTACATCCCTCTACCCATCACAATTTCTTCTATCCTGAGTGCTGTTAAAGTACAGACATTCCAGCAAAATTAAATTCTGGCAATCTCATCCTCCTCCACTGACCTTTTATTGTTTGTTTCACTATAAGCAGAATCAGGCAATAACCATTCTCCTTTTACTGAAATAGAAATGAAATGATGCTAAATTTTAATATCCAGTGATGCTGTACCTCTGACAGCTTGGCTGGTCTCTACACAGGAGGAGCCGTGGCGTGGCTAAAGGCCAGTCCCGCTTTTTTGTTTGTTCATCTGATTGGTTTGTTGATGGCAGTGAGAAACAGTACCGAAGGCAGGAGTTAAGCTTTTCCTATGTGTATGGCCCAGGCTGGCTGATAACATAAAAACATGATTCCGTTCTCAGAATACCTCATCTTCAAACTCGAGCCACCAAAATGAGAGCTTGCAGCTGGCTCTGGGTTCTTCAGTGTCTGTTTGCAAGAGCAGTTCTGTGAGCTTTAGTCTGAGTAGATTAAAAAGATTACATGGTTTCAGAAAGCTCAAATAAATGTGAGAAAGGCGGACAAATTAGAGTCTGATCTGAAAACAAACATGAAGATGACTGCTCACTGTACTGGGAGTTTGGCTGTGAACCCAAACAGCACAGACAGATTTAACAAGGCACAGTCTTCCACCTTAACATCACTGCAAATTGACATTTTCCTCTTATCTTCATCTGTCCCCTGGTTTCCTTCCTAACATTGGAAGCAATCGCTCAGGGAGCTTTCACCCCACATCAGCCACAGGGCTCTTAGCCATCCACAGGGCTGATGAGGAGGCTCTTAGCTCACTCCCTGATTCTTCTCCACCAGTCTTCACCATAGCACGTGCGTTTTATGATGTAGTTTCAGGGGAGCTCACATAAATTGTTGCCATTACGATTGACACTGATAAACCACACACCTGCAGCAGGCTGGAAGTGCTGCCAGAGGATGGTGGCTGTTTTATTATCCTGGAGTTCTGGAGCACATCTTGTCTGTGTGTCAGCCTGCACAGGGGTCAGGAGAACTCCTGGGTAGCTCAGAGGTTTCAGGAAGTTGGCTCTTTCTCTTGTGGATATTATTAGACTTAATTCTCTGTCATCTGAGGCATCACTTAAATATATCCCCCACCATTCACTGCTTGTGTGTTCCACTTGAAAGCTGCCAGTGAACACTGGGTTTATGATATGCAGATATTCCAGTCACACATGCTTCTGTTCCTCTGTCAAAACTGCTAGCAAGACTCTGTGGTCTGTTCAGAAAATGATGTGGTCTCTGCCTCAGGACAAAAAGATGCTGCCTGCAGTCCAAAACGTTTGTTGTTTAGAACATCAGCCTTCTGCGTAAGCATCCCGCCCACAGCAGGCAGCGGTCACCTCAGCAGTGTGCGCTGCCTGGCGTACACTCTGCCTGCACAGCTGGAAGGCCTGGAAGCATTGGGGCTGAGCTGGGGGTGCAGACGAAGCAGACCCAGGGGGGCAGCGCTCAGCCCGCCTGTCTGCGTTTGGGAAGAGACTGGGAAGCAAGGCCTGCGCTGTGCCGGTGGTGCTCCGGCGAGGCCAGGCGGCGGGTCAGGCTGGTGGCTGCCAAATGCAAGACGGAAATTCTCTGCCTGATGTCCTGTGAGTGGGTGGCCTGGCTGAGGAAACAGGCAGCAGGCTCCCCAGGGTCTGAGAGAGGAGGGGGACAGCTTCTAATGGCTTATGTGCCCCATAAAGCTTAATTTTGCTCCCTTGGTTACCTTTACAGTCCATGAAATGACATTTTGACCTTCAAAAAGGTGGTGAGTGCCTACAACACTTCATGGACTATGCCTTTAATGTCTTTAATTTTTGTGTGCAAGGGTTGGCAGAATAATTTGGCTCTGAGTGGGGTGGGGGTGGATAATTTAGATAATAAATGAGTTGTTTTACAGACCTGCTTCAAGAGCCAGAACTGACTGCAGCTGGGACCAGGATGAGGGAGGAGAAAGATTACTTGCTGGAGAAAGGATGGATGAGATAAATGTAGGGCAATAACATGCTCTGTACATTGGTGAAAGTCTGGCCCACACGTATGTGTGCACCATCCTCAGGCCCCTGGTATGGCATCCCCGTGCCCTGCCTGTGTGGAAGCACAGGGGCACATCCATCCTTGTGGGTGCGTGCTCACATCAAAGGCGAAGCCCCAGCCAGAGGCCGCTGCCGGCAGGAGCTGGCAGGAGGGAGCTGAGGCGGTTCTGCCACTTGCTGCCCGCTATGTCCATTTGACACATCCATCTGTTGCTGGCTTCCCCTCGTGCTGCAGCTGGCATCTCTCACAGCATTGCGAGGATATACTCTTTTCCCTCCCTAGTTATCTCTGCTTGTGGTCTGGCACAGTTGCTTTTTTTGCAGCATCCCCCTCTGAAGCACAGACGTGATGCCAAGGTCTCTTTGCATCTCCGTTGGGCTCCCCTCCTCTGTTGCCTTCCAGCTGTTTTTGAATTTCTGGCCCCTCTTGTGATTCGCCAGTAGACTCCTTGGTGGCTTGTTGTTTCTCTGATTTTCTGCATTAGTGAAGGACAAAGGGTTACCACTTTTATCTGAGGGGTGCAGCTCTTGGGCTAGAAACTTCCTGTCATAGCTCAGTAATATAGTAATTAGTATCCTTATTTACAGAGTCATGCTCCAGAATATAAAAACTTCAGGATGTGCTTGGTGATAGATGAGCAGAAAAGCAGAGGAACTGGAAAAGAAGAGCTGCAGAACCTAAGTGGTGCCCCATAGTAGTGCACTCCTCTTGTTCTTGGATACTGTGTAAGGGACCAGGAGTGAGTTGGCTGGAATCAACAGTGTAAACCAAGAGAACTGCAAAGCAAATAAACATGAGTGAAAAAGACCATTAATCGGCGTGGCGGATCAGACAAGTACAAGTCAGGGTAGTGAAAAAGAAGCAGGGGGAAGGATTCTGTGTTGCACCTGTGTATCTTTAACAGGAAAATTGCAAAGAAGCTGGATAGCAGGAAGAAAAGGAGAATAAGAGTAACCCCACTGTTAGCCAGATAAAAGCTGTTCTTCGGACACCAGCGGACCACAGAAATCTAAAATGCTAGGAGTTCTCCAAAAGCATTTTCAGCCTGCAAAAATTATCTTTTAACAGCATTGTAATCAGAAACCTAAAGAAATAACGGATCACCTTCCTAACTGTGCAAAAAGACTGACTGCAAGCAGTAAAATATTGAAGATGAAAAAGTTCATTCTAGATTAATAAACAGGATGAAAAATACAAGCGTTCAGATGCGAGTGCTCTGAGGGTCTGCAGTAGCTCTATCAGGAGCAGCAGTCGTGTACATTGCTAATAAGTAAGTTCACTTCTAAATGTGATTATAAGTGGAACAGACATGGAGATAATTTACCCTCTAGCGCACAGAAAGCATGAAACTACAACGAATAATATATAGGCATTTTTGTGAAGAAATTTGTAAGTATGAGGCAAAGGATGCAAGTAGAAAGCATCAGAAAGATTTCTGGCTGCACCGGAGAAAACAGGACACTGGACAATGGCCTGAACATGAAGTCATATACACACTTCAGCCAGTGAAAGCTGTTTTGCCAGTACTTTGTTTTCCTCTCATAGCTGTGTGCTGACAAAGCATGGAGCGCCTCAGAGGACAGACTGGTGCAAGAGTATGCCATTACCATGAGGCACAACCCGAAAATACGGTTTGTGAATCTCAGGTCAGCCTGTGATGCAGGGATGAGGCTGGGGTACATCATTGGTGTTACAAGGAGAAGAAATGCATTTTGCTAACAAACAGCCTCACACTATTTGAATGTTATGTACCTAAGTGATGTGCAAGGACTTGACTTAGAAATTGTCATTGCCTCACTGCTTTGAATTGGAGCAGATAACCATTGCTTTCAGGTAAACTATATCAACAGGATCAGCACCGACTATAGTTATGAAGGCAGAACACGTAACCTATTCATAGCATTACTATCCTTCACCAAAGCTACCTAGTGGTTATCAAAGCTCTGGAAGCCTGCTCATCAGTTCAGGAGTACTGACCCAGCAGTCTGGTACAGCACGGGAAGATGGGTTGCAGGTGCACTTTGAGACCACTCATTCAGCATTGTTACACCTACCTGGGATTTAGAGAAGGTGGTATGTAAGGTATATAAATGCTCAAATTTCTCACGACTGACAAGCTGAAATCTGTTCTGACCTACAAGCAAGAAATCCTGTTGAGATCAAATTATTTCTTCAGGACAAATCATTCTACACCTGTTGGGAGTAAGCTACACCTGTTGAGAGCAAGCTACACGTGTTGATAAGAGATCCTTGCTCAAATAGCGCAGCTGAGGATGTGCATGTTTTACCAAAACTGCAGAGCCACTTCCTACAGGCACAGGATGTGATCATGAAAGGGTAAAGCGGTGAGAAGTCCCTCTGCTGGGAGATGACCTACCTGACTTGACAGGCCACTGAGCAACTGGCAGACATTGGAGCATGCTTTTTAAAACCAGGCAATCAGAAAACCCACACACGAGGGAACTTGTTACTGCAGAAAAGATTTATGCTCACTCAGACACAGAATACCTGGAAGACATGAACTACAAAGGGAGAAGTCTAGACCACTGAAACCTGATAGAATATCTGCCCATTTCAAGAAAAATAAGAAAAAGACTGCAATATATGTGAATTATGATTTTCTATGATCTAAGAAATTATAAAACAAGGGTTAAATTACTGTTTGTAGGATTGTTTTTTTTACTGTGTCCATGTGAGAAATGAAGCATTGCCAAGCCCTCACAAGGGCTGATGTTTTCCAGAAGAATAATTACAAGGCTGCTATAAATTCCATATAGGACACATAATCAAATGTTCTGCTTAACATCATAACTGCAGCAAGCACTGTGGTGCAATGTTGCTGAAAGTGTGACGTCCCATGGGCACATTCTGACTGAGAGAACAGATACGGAGGTTCAGAGGGCTGAAAATGGAAGTGGGGTATTTGTTATGAGTGCAGCAGTGCTTCTGATTCAGAAACCGAGAAAATGGAAGGAACCAGGAGAAAGGAAACCGTGAGGTGATTTTGAAAAGGTGGTAGCACTGATCTCACAACACCTGAGGTCCTGGGCTTATCAGTGTGGTTTGTAGTGACTGAATTTTCAGTATTGTGTGGGATTTAGCCCAAATTAAAGGAGTTTGCATCTTGGTAAAAGCAGCATTTTTGTTATCCTTCAAACCAGGTTTGCAGTGAAGGATTTACCCTTTTCTCTTCATTTTCTTTAGCAAGGAGAAGGAATCTCATGCATGGCCGTAGTCAGCGATGTAGAGGTGTTGGTTTGTTGCAGCTTCACTAGAATTGATACCATAAAAACTGATCTAGGGCCTTGCAAGGGTCTGACCCTCTCTATCCCACAGGTGAGTGTGATGTCACCCGTGGGATGAGGCTGCCTTTCCTGAGGTAGCAGGATGTTTCTCAAAGGCTTGTACCACTGCGGAAAGGTCTTTTTAAAATTATCATGGCATTCAGCACAATATCTTCTCCTGCTGATCTTGTCTACCTAACTGCATTTCTGAAAAATGCTTTCTGGCTAAGAATTTAGATGAGCTACATTTTTCCTTTACTGGTTCTCTGAGAAGACCACCGGGTGGGCCGGAGCAGTTTTGTGCTTTGAGCCATCCATGAACATTTTAGAAGAGCACTAAAGCTTGCTTGTAGTGCATTGGTTTTGCAATAAAATGGTTATTAAAATAATTAAAATTCTCAATCATTTATTTAAGCTACTTATTTTTCTGGAAAGTCTTTAAGAGGAAAGGAAAGGGAAACCAAAAATTGCAAGTTAGAATTATTAAAATCATTTTCCTGATGAGTTTATGGTAACAAACTATTACTTTATGGTGCTTAGTTTCAGTAGTCATCCTGAAAACTTCCTCTGCACACAGAGCCTAGTTCAGCTTTTCCTTATTAGATCATCTTTATGAGGCGTCCACATTATTTGGTCCCTGGAGTGCCCTTGGTATTTACAAAATTACTTTAAATAGGTTAAATACGAATACTTTGAATTAAGCTGTTTTATAATAGTCCTTTGAGGGATTGCTGCAAAACCAGCAATTAAAGAGAAAACAAGGGTTAAATGTAACTATTCTACCCCCTTCTTGGCTGCTACCTGCAGTACCTACCATAGCGATTCTTGGCCTCGGGTTTTCATTAACCTGAGGTGAAGCTGGGATGTGCTGGCTCCATGTTGCAGCTGTGTTGTGGAGGTGGGCGAGGTGGGGGTAGTATGTTCTCTTTCTTGGCATAGCTGAGTTTTTGTAGAATGACACAATCACAGAATGGATGCGGTTGTCAGGGAACTCTGGAAGCCAATTGGTGCAACCCCTGCTCAAATGGGGACACCCAGAGCAGGTGCCCATTGCCTCTAGTCCTGTCCCTGGGCACCACTGCAAAAAGCCTGGCTCCATCTCCTTTTAGCTTTTTATCTTTTAGTGGGGTCAGAGTCTTGCTAAGAAAAAAAGCAAATTCTGGGAAAAATGGAACAGGAACTGGTTTCACTTCCACATTGCTACTGTGTTATTCAGAGATAATTTTGCTATTTGTTTACCTAGGTACTATATCCCTATTCTCAGAGAGGTAAATGTAGGCTGCCAATAAAGGGTCCCACACAGAAAATGGTTCTCAATGGTTCTGCTTGAAGTTCATGACTTGCCCAGTATCTGCTGATTATTAGCAACTGAACCAACTGTTGCACTGCCAAAGTTACTGGTCAGATACCCCAGCTGAGCATTAATGATTTAGTATTTTTGCTGAAATAAAGGATTATAACTGCCTAGCAGAAGCTTCTTAGCAAGCTTTTTTTTGTTTTGTTTTACTAAGGTTACAGAGAACAGTGAGGTGTGTGCTTCAGAAATCTTTTCTGATACCTTTCCTTCCTAAGTCTTTGTTCAAAGGCTTGACGTTAAGTGGAGGTAGAAAGTGGAGGTAGAATTTAGGGAAAAGGCTACAGCTTTTAAATAGTTCTTTTTTTTTTTTTTTTTTTTTTTTTTTTTCTTTTTTTTGGTNTTCCTAAGTCTTTGTTCAAAGGCTTGACGTTAAGGGGAGGTAGAAAGTGGAGGTAGAATTTAGGGAAAAGGCTACAGCTTTTAAATAGTTTTTTTTTTTTTTTTTTTTTCTTTTTTTCTCTGAGGTTGGAGGTAACGAATTTGTCCACACTAATTCTTTAGTGGTTCTTGGGGGAATACTGACTTCTGAAAACTGTCCTATACATGTTGTGCAGATATCTATTGCTGTGGATTTTTACTGGGTGTGATACAGTGGTCCAATATACTTAACACTTTGGAGCAATCAAGACTTAATCTGAGGTTGATTAAAAGTATGCTTTTCTGTCCATCTGTTAAGGTTAAATTTAAGGTATTTGGTAAATCTTTATAAGCAATACAACTTTGACTGTAATCTTTTTAATCAACAAAATTGTGCTTCAAAAAAGCACCAATGAACTATTTAGTGAAGAACAGGTCTAGACATGTTAATTTAAGCATCAAATATGGCTTTTAAAACTGATCCACTCAAATCTTTTATTTACCCTTGTGTAATTTCAATTTAGGTTAAATCAGCAAGCAGTTAAATCAAAAGAAGAGTATGCACAGAGAGGGTTATGTAGCAAGCAGTTTTAGTCAACTCTATTATATTGAATCAATGTTCCTTTTTATTTAAACCATGCTTAAAAATTACTTGGAGTCAATTCCTTACATAAAATGTTGTAACTCAAGTGATGTATTAAATTAAAAAGAAATCAAAGGTTAGTGCATGAGAGCAGTGGTGCGCTGTAGCATCGTACATCTTGAGGAGTGAAGGGTTTACAAACAGATTTCTCTTAGGGAAGAAAAGCAATTGACACCCAATTAGTGTTAAAGCATATTCCTAAAGCTCAATGACTTGAGAGCAAATTACAGTTGTCATTGTGGATATGTGAAGTGTGCCGAACCATGATGCATTCCTTCAGAGGGAAGTTGCTCAGACATGAAAGTATAAAACAAGCACAGCAAGTACAAGTTCTCTGTGTTTCTATAATATCAGTGCTTCAATAAAACAAATTTGTCAAGTAACCACAAGCTCAACTGAATGCATTTTTACAAATTCCTTCTACTTGTTAAAAATCCATCATTGGCTCACTGAGCTTTCAACCAAACTCTGGTACATCATTGCCTCTTCTCCCAGCTGTTCATGGACCATTATGTTTGTAGCTGCAAGCTGACACAGATGGCAGTCTGTGCATGAGCAAAATAACACAAGGAAAAGCATTTTGCTGTGTGACAAGTCACCCAAACTGTGTTTGAGCATGGCCTTTCCTCCTCTGAGCATGGCTACTCCACTGAGTGGGCATTGGTGCAGTGTGATGCTGATCAGGTAAATCTCAGTTGGCAAGGGAAGTTCTCAAGCATCTTCGTTCTTGCTTTATTCATAGAATCATGGAATCATCTAGGTTGTAAAATACCTTCAGGACCACTAAGCCCAACCACCAATGCGACCTGCCAAGTCCCCTCACTAACCCATGTCCTTTAGTGCCACATCTACATGTCTCTTAAATACCTACAGGGATGGGGACTCCACCACTTCCCTGGGCAGCCCATTCCAGTGCCTAACCACCCATTCCATGAAGAAATTCTTCCTACTAGCCAATCCAAACCTCCTGTCATTCAGCTTGAGACTGTTTCTTCATGTCCGATCACTTGTCACCTTAGAAAACAGGCTGACAGCCTCCTCACTGCAGCCTCCTTTCAGGCAGCTGTAGAGAGCAATGAGTTCTCCCTTCAGCCCCCTTTTCTCCAGACTGAACAGCCCCAGTTTCCTCAGCTGCTCCTCATAAGGTTTGTTTTCTCTTCCCTTCACCAGCTTCATTGCTCTTCTCTGCACACATTAGAGCAACTCCATACGCTTCTTGTAGTGAGGGCCCCAAAACTGAGCACAACACTTGAGGTGTGGCCTCACCAGAGGCAAGGGGACTGTCACTTCCTATGTCATAGAATCATAGAATGGCTTGGGTTGGAAGGGACCTCAGAGATCATCTAGTTCCAACCCCCCTGCCGTGGACAGGGCTGCCAGCCACTAGCTCACTAGATCAAACTGCCCAGGAACCCATCCAGCCTGGCCTTGAACACAGCCAGGGATGGGATGTCCTGCTGACCACACTATGTCTGATGCAGGCCGGGATGCCATTGGCCTTCTTGGCCTCCTGGGCACTCTGCTGGCTCATGTTCTGCCAGCTGTCGGCCGTACACACACTGTACGGAACAGCTCCAGTGCTGGGCCACCACCATCACCACTCAGTTTAGCAAGCTGGCAGGCAGCACGCTGGAGCCAGGCTGGGCAATCTCATGCGACTTACATGGCTTTGCTCACGCTCTTGACTCAGTAGCAGCAGTGTTGTCCTGAACAGCAATGCTTTTCTCAGCTGGGACTGGGACTACTTAGCGATGAAGTAATTAAATCACACTGTTCATGAAAAGCCCTCACTGTTAATTTATACTATTTGTCATATCTCTGGGAATACAGTCATGGAAACAAAGACTGAATTGAGAACAAAAGGAGTGAACTTATATATATTTGAGAAATTTAAATTTCTGACAAATTTCATGACGATTTGAAACATGCCTGCATGTTTCAATTGATATGAAGAAATCCTTTTCAAGCTTCTAGGTGCATAAAGAAGAGTTTAGTGTCATTCTAACTTTTTTTTTCTCTGCAAGCTCATTGCTCAAGAAAGGGATAATACTCTTTTAGTGCAATTATGAGTCTTACAAGATAAATGGGATCTTAATTTTTTTTTGTTTAGTATCAGTTCTGAAAAACTTGCTCTGTCTCTCCTGTTACTGATGCAGAATGTAGGAAAGGGTAAGGAAGAGTGAAGGTAAACTCAGCCATAAGGAAGAGAGAAATCTTAAGTGTGAAAACAGGAAATCCAACAGGAAGCACCCACTAACTTAATGGCAGCTAACTATATATATTGCAAATAGGGAATTTAAATTCATGTAAAGCCTCGTAAAGTACAGTATGAAAAAAAATCAGTACGTTCACATCACATTATTTCTTCCTTCAGTCACCATGAATAATGAAAGACTTTTATTTGAGAAGATTTGTCCTTCATTATTTTTATCTTATTATTTTTCAGGTAAAAGCATTAAACTACTGTTATCTATGATACCAATTAATACTGGTGCAAATTTTATTTTGATTTTCTTAATTAGTTTTATCATCTCCTCTTTGCAGGAACCTCATCCTTCTGAAATAAGACCTGAAAGTGGTCCACAAGCAGGTGGAACCGCACTTACCATCACTGGTAGAAACTTGGAAACTGGTTCCAAGAAAGATGTTCAAGTTTTTCTCGGTAGCCAGCCTTGCAATGTGTACGTACCCTGGGTAACTAACAATACAGAGTTGTATCCTAACAAAACACCAACCTTTTCTGGCCCTTACAAATTACGCAAATCTATTGTCTGTCTCTTAGTGACTCATGCCATGCAATGTGGCTCTGCACGTAATGTTCAAACAGAAACTCACTCAGAGGCTTCAGCTGGAAGAAGCAGCTGCAAAAATTACCAAAGCTGAAGAACTCAGTTATGCAAAGAATTTTCCAGTTTCAGTTCACTCTGCTTGACTAGCTGCTCCAGATCTGGCCATGTTCTCTCTCAACATCTCCTGAGTGGTTCCATTACAATTTTAATCCCCTGATGTCTCTTGACTTGTTCCTCTCAATTCTTGTCCCTTTTATTAATTGCTGCCCTTGTCTCCCCCCTCAAAAAATGGAGTGAGATGAAGTGTGCTGACATCACATTGTTCTTTGTTTATACACCATTTGTTTTCATATCCTCTTAAAAACTCTAAATGATCTACAGAAAGATCTATAAAAAGAGTTGCCTACTCATGGAATCACTCAGTGCATAGCAAAAAACAGAGCTTTTTCTTGCTGTTCTGAGGTACTACGGTAAAGAATGCAGATCACATAATGTTAGTAACTGAAGGTGTTTCCTTTTCTTTTTCTTCTACAACCTAGCACTGATTTTGGAGAGGAGATCGTTTGCATTACAGGACACAATAGCAAGATTGAGGATGTTGAAGTCACAATGCGCTATGGGGAAACACTAATTAGTGTACCAGGGCAATTTTCATACAGTGAGAATCCTACTGTCACCAAGTTCCTGCCAGTAAATAGCTTCAGCAGGTAATGAAATGTTTGTCATAAGCTCATTTACAATTGGGTTAAAATATGTTACAGCTTTTCCTCCATATAGAAGTGTTTGAAATAAAAATTACCATACCTCAAATTTAGATATGAAAAGTTTGTGAACTTTCCTAACCACAGCTGATGTTGCAAGTATTTTTTTTTTTTATCTCCAGATTTTAACCACTACTTTAAAGCTAAATATTGAAACCAGAAAAGGTAGTGAGCTTATTTTCATCATTTTATTTTCAAGTGAGCTTATCTCAAAGAAAGAGATTTGAAGCATTTCAGCAAGATGTCAAACAACGTGATCTTTGCATTGCCTACAAATCCTTATCCTAAAAGAGAGATCATCAGCTGGAAGTGGTATAAAAGGTTTCTAACCAAAAGGTTTCTAGTGACTTTTCTGCTCAGCATTTAATGTGTAAGCTGGAAAGAGAGGAAAGTTACAACGTATCATCTTTTTGTCCCATGAAAAAAAAGGTATCTTTAGCAAATCTAGATCAGGATTCAGGAAGGCTTTTAAAAGGAGTGGTTTGTCCTACAGTGGTACTCAACACTCCAGCGGGCAGCTGTTCATTCAAAACAGCATTCCTTCTGGAAAAATGCTCACGTAGTATCAATTGCTTGTGACCTTTCCTCATGCCAGTCTCTGCTGTTCCCTTATATTCTGGTCGTTCTGCCTAATTCTGGCAGAGAGAGGAGTCAAGATGTTTCCACGTTCTTTTGGGAAAAAGAAGTATAAGATCATGACCTTAAAAACAGGATGTTAAAAGTAAAATTGGCTGTGACTTCTCCTAGAGAAATTGGTACCTGCCTACTTGAATGCAGAGTAATTAGATAGGATGGTTTTTTAACATTTGATTTTGATTTTTGTTTGAGAGATTTTGGGGGAGGGAGGGTTCTTTGGTAGATCACTAATGATTTACTCTGGGATATTTAGAAGAGGGTATTTTTTCCTCTTTATAAGCTGAACCTTATTTTAATGTGTTGCTTTGAGGTTTGCTATCCTTCTAAATCTGTGTTACCTAGATGATTTCAATTCCCACTGGCTGCTTGCATGCATTTTTTTTTCTGATGTGAATGCATTGTCTTCTAAAGAATATATTGCAAATAAAAAGGAATAGAGAAGCCAGTTCCCTGCAGATCTGTGGAAAATACATTCACCTTTGTCTGTGTGTGTGGCATGTAGACTGATTTTAACAAAAACACACCAAAGTAGGCATCAATGAAAAGCCACAGATACTGACCAAACAATTTGCACTTTTCCATTCTGCTATTTTAAAAATAGGTTGAAGTTGACATTGCTGCTTTCAAATGCTGTTGTCATCAATGGCTTTACCAGAAGTTCTTTGTGTAGAGTATCTAATTGTCATATAGCCATTACACAGCTCTTTTCAGTGGAAGTAGTTGTGCTGCAGGGTAAAGTAGGCTATAGCTGTAGTATTGTGCCAATGATTTGACTTCTTTTTTAATTTTGCCTTTCAGTGGAGGGAGAAATATTACAGTAACTGGAACTGGGTTTGAGCTCATCCAGAGTTTCTCACTGGTGGTATATGCAGAGCGTCCAGAAGCAGGGAAATCGAATCTCAGAAGGGTAATTTTCTTTTTTCCCCAAAAGGCATCACACTGGATGCATAACATAACCTATTAAAAAATGCATTTGAGTTTGCCCATTTGAATTCACTGGTCTTGGGGTGCAGTGAGGTTTGAACAGGGTTCTGGGTCCGTTCTGGGTCTCCATGTAAGAACAGCCTACTCCTGCCGTCTTATATTTACTTGCACCTTGTAATCTTCTGCTTTAAATGTATTTTCATTCAATATGAGTAAGGGTAGAAGAACTAAGCTTTGAATGATAAAGTGGATACAGTTCAAAATTTGAAAGTGGTATAATTTGTCTTTCTCTTTCTCCTCCCCTACAAACTTTAGCAACGTGTCTGAAACAGGACCTAACTCCAGACAATGTTGAATACTTGGCTTTGCACAGTCAATGCCTTTTATTTTCTCACAGCTCAGTGAACAAAGTCTCTCCTTTTCATTTTTGCTTCAAGCATATTCCACTTACAGCATGTTCCCAAAAAAAAAAAGATGTGAAAAATAAATGAAGTTAAAAAGGAAAACAAACACTTCTTGCATGTAATGCAATCTTCTAATGAAGATTGCCATTTAATGCAAAGATTGAGAACTTCAAAGAATCTTCCAGTAAGAATGTGCTTTAGGGCCTTTTTATTAAGGCAAGTTTTTCAACCTAAGACTCTCATGTGTCCCAATTTCAAAAATAATTATTATCATACAGAGTTGGTAATGTGCATTTCTAGTATTACATGCATGATTCAACTTTTAGAGTATGCCAAAGCCAGCTAGATTTTGGGTCCATCAGAACCCTATCCTTTAAGAATTTTAAGAGGAAAACTGCCTGCATTTCACAGTCAATAAACTGCAAGATGTAATTGTCTTGCTTATCTTAAATC
The DNA here is from genome assembly GCA_013399715.1 of Alectura lathami. Taxonomy (NCBI): domain Eukaryota; kingdom Metazoa; phylum Chordata; class Aves; order Galliformes; family Megapodiidae; genus Alectura; species Alectura lathami. The sequence goes on from VXAV01005331.1 coordinate 512,953, forward strand.
CCAGGACACTCCTCAACTCTATTTAGCATTCTTGACAGTATTTATCAACATATCTTTCCACCTCCCTCATGTATGCTCAGCATCTTCTCAACATGTTCTCAAAGAGAAACTGAGGTGATGATAGAGGAATTTTTGAGGGTTCATGTTAGTGTTGTTGGCTGTGGTTAGTGTTACTGAATGGCTGAAGGAGATCTAAGATAAGATTATTTGTGTAATTAGGGGTGAGGGTGGATCAACAGAGTTGTTACCTTGCCTAGGTAAGTGACAATTGGTACATTTTATTCAGAAATTCACTTAGTAATTGTCTTGAATTTCAGCAGGCTATTATACAGTGTAAGTAGAAAAGAATCTACTTAATGGCACAGAAGATGGTCTGGATTAAACCTGCCATGTTAACCTCTTAATCTTAAGCAATTTAATGATATCAGCCCAGTGTGGTCCAGAGCCACAGAATTTGGAGGCAATGGAAAGTGAGCTGTAGCCTAAGCTTTTTACTAGGGACAGCTACTAGAACATAATGAATCAACAGTTTGTTCCCCTCAGCAATTTCTTTTCCTTTTCAGCAAGTACCTCATACTGTGTTATTTTTGCTGTATGGAGAGGATGAAACTCCAGTGTTTTTATTTGTATAGTCTAAAGTTATCAACAGTTATATACAGGAACCAATCAAACTCTAATATGTTCATGTTCTTCTTGTCTTGTTTCTTATAGTTTGAAGGAAAATCTGTTACAAGACTTAATGAAACTACAGTGGTTTTTTCTTCACCACCAATATTGGAAGATCCAGAAAACTATAACATTACCACTATTATTCTAATGGATCATTATCATTTAGTTGTTAAAAATGAGAGCCATTCCTTTGCATATGTTGCAGACCCAACCTTTGAAAATTTCACAGATGGCATCAAAAAGCAAGTCAACAAACTTATAAATGCAAAGGTAAATTTATCAAGAGATGGTGGTCATTTTGTCCTTGATCCATGTATGGGATTTTTCCTTTCTTTCACAAATCTTTAACCTATAATAAACAGCTGTATCATACCCATAATTCTACAGTCCCTTAGCCCTGCTAGATGATGAATATTGTCAGCTCCCCCCTCCTTCCTTTCCCCTTCTCAGAGACTTTTGCTCTTTTTTTGCCATACTTTACGTTTCCCCAGGACCCCACTCCTGCTGAGTCTGGCATTTGGAAATGCCTTCTCCCAGACAGCTCCCA